>OX411772.1:22088531-22688531 GCA_948252455.1 Acleris cristana | reverse complement strand
ACTTGTCAGAAAGTGTCGAATGTTTTATTACCGTTTTGTCAAGCGATAAACACGGATAGGCCCACAGTTCTAAATAAATTTACTATTTTTATTTTAGGATACTTCAAAATAAAAATCCGTTATACCTCGCTATGAATAACTTTGCGTTTTTTCCGGATATTGGACATGCTGACGTTAGTTCGTGGCAGTAAGCGTCGTGGAAACAATATGCACAAGTAACTCGAGCGACGGCGCGCTCGCGACTGATCGCTCCGTCAGACACGCACACTACCGCAATGTGCATGTACACGTTCAACCACTAATAAAGCCCACTCGCCATCGTGAATTGCATGAGCTATACTTCGTATGGACTGGCCTCTGGTACAAAAAAACGGGCCATTAACTTGGTGCTAAATTTAAGAATCTAGCACCAAAGCGTGACAGTGACGTTTCAACCTCGCACCACAAAATAGATTGGTACAGAAGTCAATCTACATACAAAGTGCGCTCGAGCAACGCACACATAGACACTGCTCACGGACACGATATCTCGGACCGGTTAGGACCAGTGCGAGCGCGAATGCCATCCGCTTAAGACACGCGTCTGTGAACTTTTTGTGCAATAATGGAGCAACAAAAAAAAAGTAATTATAACTGTTCAGTGGACGGTTGTTTAAATTCAATATTAAACGGTGTAAGATCGATTTATATAATAGTTTCCTATTTTGAATCAGTATAAACGAAGTAACTAAATTTTTGTAAGGTAAATTCACGCCACCTTACGTAAGTTGAAAACATGTTTTTTTGTTTGTGTAGATATTGTGTTGTTTTTAGTGTCATTTGACAGGTTTAGGTCTAAAACGGATAGGGCAAAGGAAATTGTGTAACTAGGGTAATACGTTTAGAATGACATTAAAGTAAAAATATTATAATTAATTTATATTTTCTTCCCGTTTAATTCTCAACGATAAATCAAACAACTAGGTACCTTCAAGTGCCAGCCACTACCACGATAGTTTTTTGTGCATAAGCCATAGTTGATAACCATAGAGCGACCGCCGAGCGTAGGTATGAAAAGTGTAGTACATATGTACATGTGATTGACTTCTGTACCTATCTATTTTGTGCTCGCACCAAGTCGTGCGTACTGGTAAAAATCAAAAATGCCTTGTTGCGTCATAAAAAAGTGCAATAATTATACCTCAAAGGTATCGAAAACCAAGAATGGAGTTACTTTTTTCCGGTAAGCATATTAAGTAATGTATACTCGAGTTAAACCATTTTTTCAAGCATTCTTAATATTATTGTAAATAGAGCTGTTGTTTGGTTACCCGGCCACGTTACGTAGTATGGTGACGCGTGTCTAGCGCACTCAATCAGCGCCCTTCTACTTTTGACTGGTTTACATTATACTAGCAATACCGCGCAAACATCCGCACGGTATAACCTTGTAATAGGGTCATTATTTGAGCGTTTCAACCGCCTCACTTTTGTGGACATATTTTTGAAGAATCGGGCGTATATTTTGATGCCGTTTTTGGATATTTGTTAGATGTCTGGTAAACTTAGATACCTAACCAGAAACAAAATCGAAATCTGCAGCCACTTCTACAAAAATGTGACCACGAAAGTGATTCGGAACAAACGCCCAAATAACCCAATACGTAACTATATGGTAGTGTCGAATATTTCTGAGTAGGTAGGTATATAAAGTTAAGTAAATAAGTATTTGTTATTATTGTTATTTTTGTTATTACACCCGAATGTAATATAAAATAGTATAATCGTTATCTTTTAGTTACCTATCAGTAACACAGCGACAAGCATGAATATGGTATGTAAATCAATGAAAGACGCTTATATTAACAGAAAGAAATAATGTGTTCCTTACTTGAACTGTGGTGCAAACTAACGTTACGCCTCTAGGTACGTATAATAAACGGTACTACTTATCAGACAAATTATTTCAATATAAATCGCAGTATCGAACAGGTAAATGGTATACTTGAAATGCTGAAGTCGGTCATTCAATTTTTGACAATCCCAATCGAAATTTAATCTTACGCATATTTATAAAACCTAGCCTAAGCCTTTTTATCAGTTTCCCATAAAGTAACCCAAACGTCTTTACAAGGTTACGTTGACCGCTCAACAACAAAGTATGTTGGAGTCATGGACTTGTACCTACACTGGACTGAGGACTAACTTTTCCTAGCCAATCAAAATTGAACCATATTACAAAGCAAGACAGTTACAATTATGTGATGATAGGAGATGAGGACGAGTGAGAGCAACCAACCTGAGGACGGTGTCCCACTCACACAAGTTGCCAATGTAAAACAGGTAATGACATAGTGGTATTCAAGAATACTGTAAATCATTACCTGCATATTATACTAAATAGCTACATTTATATAAGAGATTTTACGTTTTACCTAATTTGTAAATGTTTAAGATTTTAACATTATTTACTGATTAAAACACGTTAATGAATAAAATACTGTGGTAATCAAGTAGTAATTGTAAATTTTGGCTGGTATCCCCAACGTAGACATATTTCAAATATTTGTTTTAATGTTTGTCAACTAACAAAACAAGCTAAAAATGGTGAAAATATGTTGTGTAAAGGGTTGTAGAAGTGAAAGCTTTGGTGACTGTGGAATATCATTTCACAGGTAAGGAACATTTGGCTCTATTTTACGATAAAACGAGAAAACCATGCCTAACTTATTAGGGTGGCTATGATTTGGGCCGGTGTGAGTATGGATACGAATGCAATTTCATAGATAAGTTGGCAGAGCAGTTATATTTGGTACTTAAACACTATACAAATTCTCGATATTTAAAAGTTTTGTGTACTGGTAGGGAGTTGTAAAACAACAAAACAAATGGAACCCCGGCACACCGAGACGCGCGTGAGAGATTTGGGAAATAAACTAGGACTCAGGCAAAAACTACACAAAACTATATTGTTTAACAATATATGATACACTAGAGGACGCCCTCGACTTCGTACGCGTAGAATTAGTTTCCCGCTATTCCCCCCATTTCTTCCCGTTGGGGGTCGATTTTTGGAAAATCCTTTCTTAGTGCTCACTTACATCATGAAAGGAACCCCTGTACCAAATTTCAAGTTTCTAGGTACTTACAGTAGTTTCGGCTGTGCGTTGATACATCAGTCAGTCAGTTTAGCCTTTTATATATATAGATGTATAATAATTTGCAATGAATAAATATTTCTTAAATAAATATTCTTATTTTATTTAACAATTTAGATTATTTCTTACTTATGTAAATTTACACATTTATAACTTTTTAAAAAATCCTGTGGCCCGTTTCACGAAGCTACAAGTTACAAATTACAAGCGGAACCCTCTTTCTAGCAGTACGAAATATAAAGAGACTTCCGCTTGTAATTTGTAACTTGTAGCTTCGTGAAACGGGCCTCTGTGGCTCGTTTCACGAAGCTACAAGTTACAAATTACAAGCGGAACCCTCTTTCTAGCAGTACGAATTAGAAAGAGACTTCCGCTTGTAATTTGTAACTTGTAGCTTCGTGAAACGGGCCACTGGTATCCGCACTTCCGCAGATGTACTTGGTCACCCTAATTAAAACGAGATGCAATTCTCTAGTATGGTTTCCTTGTCGGTCACACTTTTTTATCGCAGTAATCAGTCCAGTATAGGTACAAGTCCATGGTTGGAGTCTGTTTTCAATTTTGTCACGTAGTTCTATGTAGTTTGACGTAGTTTATAAGCAATATGATAGATGTCGCTACTGTTTCTTGACCAAACATGTGACATTTTTGTTCGGAAGACCCTATCTAGTTGTTTAAATCAATGGTGTGAGGACGACGTTTGTATCAAGTCAAAAATGTTACGCCTATTTTAATATTACATAATGGATAGGTTCCGAAAAAAAAATCGAGCATACATATATCGGGATAAAACCGTGCACCGTGCACATAAAGTGACAGTAAGTTCGAATGATCGCTGACGTCGAGTGGTTGTTGCAGGCGCGCTGGGCGGGCCGTGCGCGCGCGCGGCCGGCGCTGACGCCTGCCTGCTGCGCAGCTTCAACGCGCTCGCGGAGCACCTCAAAGGCGGCGCACCAGAGCTCGGCCTGGAGGAGGTGAGTTCACGTTGTGCTGGCGTCGGTTCTCTGACGTTGTTTTTTTACTACCAATTACGGTATTTATAATATCTAAGTCACTAATTTTATTAAACAATAAAATATTTTGATTTTGATTTTTAAATAATATTGTATTTTGATAAATGCAGTGTTGGCAGACATGCCATTTCTGTCATAGACAAGCGTTTAGTTCCGTATCTAAAGTGTGCCAAATGACAACCTATTAAAAAAAAAAAGATAAAAGATGTTTATTCAGTAAGTAGGCCGCACGGGCACTTTTACACGTCAAAAATCTACCAGCGCTTCGCAAGAGACCACTGCTGAGAAGAAACGCCGCAAGAAACTCAACAGTCAGTCGTTTTTTAAATATTGCTTATGATAAATGATATTATACAACAAAAAAAAACTTAACCTAGCATTATATAAAACAATGAATGTAACAAAAAATATGAATATATATATCATGCGTAGTTGAGCAGGAAAATGTGTCAAAACTCAAAATTTCTACAAGAACTCATAAGTAGTAAATATAAAAAATAAATAAAAATTATACTTACCTATGACGGTGCAAAACAACACATAAAAAGTTTCGATACATTCTCCTACAGAAACCGTGTCCCCTAGACAATACACAATGATTTACATATTTGTATGATTAAGTTATTATTAAGATATTTAGGTGTTTAATTTAGGCCAAGCATTTTTATCTGTTAGATAGTCTTCGACCCTATAGTAAGCTTTAGACATCAACGACTTTTTCAAGTAGGTAATTTTTAAATACTGGAAATGGTAACTTTAAAACTTCGTCAGGTAATTTATTATAGAAATGAATGCATTGACCTACAAATGATTTATATAACTTACGGACACGAAATTTCTTAATAGCAATTTTATTTTTATTTCTAGTGTTTAAATTATGTATGTCACAATTCTTAATAAAAGAGTCTTGATTTTTAATGACATAAATAATATTCTCATAAATAAATTGTGATGCTACTGTCAAAATATTAATTTCTTTAAATAGTAATCTTAAGGAATCACGGGAGTTTAGGTTATATATAGAACGAATGGCTCTTTTTTGTAACACGAAAATAGTCTGTATGTCAGCAGCTTTTCGCCAAACAAGAATACCGTACGACATAACACTATGAAAATAACTATAATAAACTAAGCGAGCTGTCTCAACATTGGTAAGTTGTCTGATTTTCCTAACAGCATAAGCTGCCGAACTTAATTTACCTGCTAGTACTGCTATATATGTATATGGGGACTCCATTGCAAGTTTTTGTCTATAGTTATTCCTAAGAAGAGCGCCTTATCCACCATTTCCAAACACTCCTCATTTAGAAAAATACTAGATTCTACCGGTCTAACATTACTAAGCCTTCGCTGTCTATCCGTCCGTGCGTCCGTCCATCCGTCCATCCTACCTTATCTAAAGAGCTGTATCTTTTGAGCCGTGTATTTTAACAGAATATGTGTTGTACGAGTACCTAACGAAAGACTGCCCAAAACATTAAGACGGATAAAAGTAAAAAAATAAAATCAACTTTTTAACTTTTTTTTCCTTAGTAAACCGGTAATAGGTACCTACATACGGTACGATTAACTAGACTTTAACATTCGGCAATTCTCGACATTCATCGGGAGAGATCGGAAGTGCAAATGACACGAGACACCTCTAAGCACGAGACACATTGCTGCATATTGATTACTAGACGTGCCCGTGGCTCCACCCGCGTGAATGAATTATGTGAACCTATTTGTCACAATTGTATTATGTTCATGAGTCCTGATTAGCAACGAAATTATATGGAAATAAAAAAGATTATATATTTTCCTATACATTTATTAAAAAGTCAACACTTAAATCATAGCTTAAATTTACACATCAAACTCAGTAATTACAAACATCACAATGTGAACACATCAACATCAAATATTAAAGAGATCACAACGGATTACACACGTAAATAATGTCGAAATAATGTGTGTTTGTGTGTGACTCCGGACGAGCCCGAAACATGTCAAGCGTTTTTCGACATTATTTAAAGCCTGACAACTTTCTATTTGACCCTGACACAGTGTCGCTACAAACAGTTTACGTATGGCAATAATGTGCATACGTCATGTATAGTCAGCATGGTGTGTATTGGGTTTGTGTTGATATTTGAATAATACCAAATCATTGTTTACAGAGAATCAGAGCTTTGTAATATTACCTATTCGTCAAAATCCGATTCCAAATACTCAATATTTCTGTACCTATTCTTCATATTCTGACTCTGGTGAAGTTTGATCTTCGTCAGATGTTGTGTCGCTTTCAGGACCACCAACCTCGATTATAAAACGTTCAGTCTGGGATTCGATTATAGGACCTTTATTCCTATAATCGTCTTCAATTTTTTTTACATGGTCACAGCAGTTGGCCCAGTTTTCTCGAGTGACTTCATAAGTAGTAGTAATAAATTTAAAAAAAAAAACAGATATAGCATAAATTACATAAACTCAATCCTAAATAATTTATACTACACAACTAAATTCTAAACATCAAAGTATTTTTTATACCTGAAAACTATCTTCAACAAGCTATAGGAAAGCATCATTATCGAGAGAAACATTTTTAGTGGCCACTTTTGATTTTGCAATGCCCCAAATCATCTCAATAGGATTCATATCACAGTGATATGGCGGTAATCTTATCACTTTGTGTCCATGTGTAGAGAGAATCGTGTCTATTTCATATATTGGTTCCGGTTTGTGACGTCTCAAAATCTCAACCAATTTAGCTTTGGTTGCCTTTTGTGGAAATGAAATGTTATTCGAACGGAGCCACTCTGCAATTATATCTTTTCTATCCACAGATGTTGGTGGTTTATTAATGCGAAAAGAATGGTACCGGGCATTATCCATTACTATACATGTGGGTTCACTCAAATTAGGAATTAGTTTCTGAGTAACCCATTTCTTAAAATTGTCTTTATTCATCGAATCATGATAATCGGCTTTTTTTTCTTTATCATTGTACACTAGGAGAGCATTAGGAACAAATCCGGATGGTCCCCCAGCATGTACAATAATATATCGTTTCCCCGTTGAAACGGCTTTCGATACTCCGGGTTCATTATCGCTCTGCCAACATTTTGCGTGGTTTAGAGAAGTATGAATATAGGTCTCGTCCAAATAAACAATTGGCATATCTTTATCCCTAGCTTCTTTAATTTCATCCAAATAGCTTTCACGCCAAACCACAATATCGGAACGCTCCATTAATATAGAGCGTTGGTTTCTGCATTTTTTTGGGGAGATTCAAAAAACTAGGAACTAAATTGGGATACAATTTTTTCTAGTTCAGAATAATGATCCCAACCAACGTGCAAATTTTTTCCAAATCTAAAGAAAAAGTCAAGGGTGTGCTATTTTTTTGAAACTCCCCTTTTATACCTGAGTCCCATACTGTGCATCAGTTTTCGCAAGTATTCTCTGCTGCCTGTAAATCCAGTCTTTTTTCAAAGCGATAAGCAGAGTTTTGATACTTGGTACTTGTTTTTGCACGGCATAAAATTCATGAATTTTATACTGAATGGCACATTTATCGAAGTCATCTATATTAATTCGCCTTTTGCGTGAGGCTTTATTTTGTACAGTTGGCAAAGTTTAATTATTTTTAGAAATATTTTTGATCGTGGATCTACATACACCTTAAAGAGAAAATAAAATCTATTAAGTTTAAGTATAACAACTAACCAGTTCAATACAACCGCACTATAAAGTGTCAGTACCAGTCATGTCAGTAACCAATTGCAAAACATTTTTCAATGGAATGCTATTCAATCCTTCGTCTTTTCTTTGCTTTAAATACTTAATTGTATTTAAAATGATTTTTCTTGCATCTTTTGGAATCTTTTTCGGCATTTTTATGATAAAATCGTTTAAATTGCGATATATTTTCGTTTATCTACATCCATATCATAATTTCAATATAATATGTTCAGAAGCGATAAGCAAATGCCCTACATTATGTTACCTGTATCTGTGGTTGCACTGTAATGTTAACATTAAAGTATAACATGTCAATAAAGTATCCGTTATCGCTGTAGTTGAATCATAATGTTCACTTTACAGTACAAGTGACCTGTACTTTAATGTGAACATTAAGATGCAGAGTAACGACGGATACAGGTTTCTCACATATTGTAGAAAACTTATGATATGTATGTAGATAAAGTTATGTATGCGACTGTACGCATAATTAGGCATTATGCACCAGTCACATAAATAACTATTTGTTTACATCGGTGACATTCGATGACATTCAACGTCTGATGTCAAAGTGTAATCATTGCCAGTAAAAGAAATTAATATCACTGAAAATCCGCAACATGGCGAGGGCCAAATAGAAAGTTGTGATCTCTTTAAGTCCGAGTCACACGGAAGTTTTATGTTTAAAACATCAACATCAAGTTCATCACGTCATCAATTAAGCGATTAGATTGTCAGTTTTTGAGGGCGAATAAATTTAAGATGGCGTGTCGCGTGTTGCAGGCCGAGCCCGTCGTGATCGACGAGCTGTCCATCGCGTTGGGCGGCGGGCCCGACGGCTACCGCGCCACATTCTCCGACATACGCGCCACGGGCGTCTCCAACATGACTATCACTAATGTCAGGTACCTACTCTACGTCAATTCTTGACAAGTCTTAATAAATTTAAGTTGTATTTTTGTTTCTTACTATCTTGGATTTCTAAGAAAGAGGCTAGTACGCTGCTCCTGTGTCTGCATACCTATATCCAGTGCTAAGTATTGGGCATGCACAGGTCGGACCTGGAAAGCCACCAGTTCCAGCTGACGCTCTTCGGGCCGCACATAAGCGCTCGTGCGCGCTACCGCTCGTCGGGCGTGTTGCTGCTCGTGCGCGCCTCGGGCGGCGGCGACTACTGGGGCGAGTACGGTGAGTGCGCGACTGCGCGACACTTGTATTACTCATTGTGGAATGCCAGTAACTCAAAAGTGTACGGTCAGCTGCAAAATTACATGGACACCTTAACGTCTGTAATCCTGTGAACAAGTGAAAAATCATTTCGATACGTCAAATAGTTTTCGAGATATTGAATTTTAAACTTCGTATGCGGCGCTCGAAACTCGGCGGCTAGCGCTCACGGATGATGACGTCATCGTTTAACAGCGGTACGCGCTCTTATATGAACGAGTAAGTTTACAAATAGCAATCTTAAGTAAAACTTCTAGAAATATGTGACAAAACTTATTATCAACACGATGGTTTAGGCGGTCACCCATCCTGTTTTAGACTACGCTTGTAGTTGCTTAACTTTGTAAATCGTAATAGGTACTCGTAATTATTTTTACGAATTCGTTTTGATGTTACTATGGTAGTTATGGTTATCTATTGTTTTATATTACATACAGTTTAACTAAACAAACTGTCTGTCACTGACCGGCTTTTCTGTTTGTAATGTTTGTCGAATAAGTTGGTTAAATAAAATTAGAAAAATAATCAAGCACTTTTAAATTTGGGTTGACCGTTTTTTACATGAAAATACCAAAAAAGTATGTTGATAGCCAGGTGAAACATGCCAAAAATTAAAAATCAAGTGCGAGACGCGGGACGCAGGCGGCAGAGCCCGCAGCGGTAGGTACCTACCTACCGTCGAGTACAAAGATATGTATACATTTGTGGCCCGGCCCTTATTTCAATGGAATAAGGTGAAAAAGTGTATACATATCTTTGTACTCGACTGTACTATTCAATAATTATGATTCACGCAGTTCGCTACGCGGGCGCGGTCGCGTACAGTACCGCGTACCCGTAGTTTTAAGGAATCTTACTCGTTTAAAATATCGGAGCCGCGGAAGTCAAGATTGTCCTCTATTGTATCAAAGTGTATAAACGGGCGTTGGTCCCACAAAAAAAAACGAATACACACACTACCTTGCAATACCTACACGAAATAACACGGTAATAAATAAATGTAATAATACTCAAAAATAAAAGTTTAAAAAAACAAAAAAACCGCCTTCAAAAAGCAAAAAATAACTTCATTTAAAATGGTCGGTAATAGCCGTAATAGGTCAGTCCAACTGAAGTCTGCTTTTGGTTAAAATATTGTAGGACGCCGACTTCAGTTGGACTGACCTAAGTATTACCGACCATTTTAAATGAAGTTATTTTTTGCTTTTTGAAGGCGGTTTTTTTGTTTTTTTAAACTTTTATTTTATTTTATACTTTTTAGTGGTCATAATTATGCTGTTTTCTGTTTTGTAGTCCCACTTTAATTACGTAATAAGATTTAATAAGAAACTATAGAACATTGAAATTCAATCTCGCCGCAAGCAACGCCGTGGGAAAGTCATAGTCATATATTTAAACGTACATATGCTTCGTCATTGTTGCTCAACTATCTTAATCGAAATATCTTGTCGCCACCCTTGAAATATATACCGTTTAGGAGTTCCGGTGGCCATCTGTGGTTTTCATCATCAGTTCCACTTTACCAAATAGTGCTTTCCAAGAGCAAATACACGAGTTACAATGAAAAATACCAAAATCGCTATAGGTGTGCCTATAAATTTTGAAGAGTTCCGTCGATTCCTCATAGACTCCATCATCAAATCTTCATTTTGACCAAATGGGACCAAATGGGAAGCACCAGCTTTCAAATAAAAAAAGAATCATCAAAATCGGTTCACCCAGTCGAAAGTTCTGAGGTAACAAACTTAAAAAAAAAAACATACAATCGAATTGAGAGCCTCCTCCTTTTTTTGAAGTCGGTTAAAAACAGTTCAACACTACCTACTTGCTACTACCTACAGTTGGCGTGGCGGCCGCTAAAGCCTAGACCTAGCGAAGCGAGAGTGTTGTAGGTATGTAGGTACCTATCTAATTGCGAGTGAGCGACTTGGTAGCGCCCGCGCGCGAAATTTGAAATCGATGTAATGAATACACGAAGTATCAGAACTACTACTAGGTCAATGTTCGTTCTTTTTATACGGTAGCGATATTAATTACCCTACCTACCTACCACCGCCTACCACCAAAGTTAAGCAACCACCGCTTACCTAAACATCGTGTTGATTTAAACTAGGTAGGTACTTTTAAACATATTTGCAAGAGGTTGACTACAGTTTACTGTTTGGTCGTAAACTATATAATGTTAGTATAGAGTTGAGATTATTATTTAAGCACCGACTCCGAAATAAAAAGCTATCATACAAATACAACCCGTACTTCGTCTTCCAAAGTTAAGCAACTACACGCGTAGTCTAAAACAGGATAGGTGACCGCCTAAACCATCGTGTTGATAAAATCAGTTTTGTCACATATTTGTAGAAGTTTTACTTAAGATTGCTATTTAGTCGTAAACAATGAAAATTAGACTACAATTTAAGCTTAAATAAAATAGCATCAAAATAAGAAGCCATTATAAAAATACAATCCGTATAAAAATGCTAAAGAAAAAGATTTTATTTTCATGTTTCTTGTATGGGGACCCCTCTTGGGATTTGATTTATTGTTCATTTTATAATTTTAAACGATAGATTTTATAATAACACGTATTATGTGAAAATTTCAACTGGCTACTTATTATGGTTAAAAATATATAGCCCTGTAAACCTACTCTTTCATATAACGGCGCGTACCGCTGTTAAACGATGACGTCACTCCAGCAAGATGGCCCCCACGCGCTTTAATATTATTGACCCAAATTTCAAACGTTTGTAGAATCAAAACTACTGGGTCTATTTGAATGAAATAAAAAGTAGTAAGTATGTTAGTTTATTTATAAACATTACTGTTACAAAGTTTCGCGTACCTACTGACCAGGGCTTGATACCGGTATTCATTAAAATTGAAATATCTTCCTTAATTTGTATTATGTCCTTGATATTTTCGACTATAATTTAGGTAATAACACCATTCTATTATATAAATTCATTAAAGAGCAAAAATATTCAATAATAAGCGAGATACCGAAATTGAATACCGGTATTTTTGTATGAAAATAATACCGGTATTCAAGCCCTACTACTGACATTCTTCATTAAACGGACGGTTAGCGGTTTAACGGTTGTCAAATACTAACAGCTGATTAAGACTTAACAGTCTGTTAAATTGGTTGGTGAACTCGGCCCTAAGTATTCGTTTCCGAAATCGGAAAGATGATTGAAGCTTCAGCACAATAAAATAGTAATAATACTAATAATACAAATACTAATAACTCGCGTCCTCGAACAGAAATCATTTGAGTTATGGACCTACCTACCTACTGGGAAAGTATTATTTAGGTATAATATATATATAAGTCCATGGTGAGGTTTGATTTATAAAAATCCTGAAAAAGTAACAGTTACTGAAAAAAATACATTATGAATTCCGATGATTATGACTTAAAACACTTTGAGTAAAAAATATAAATATTATATTATATTATTATTACGTATATGGTTCCTTTTACGGGACACGATCTCTTTAAATCCGGAACAGAAAAATAAAAAACCTCGCTATATTGAGGAAATTATATGAACTGACATATTGACAATTCACGAAACACAAATAAAAAAAGTGTTAGTGGCGACCCATTAGAGGTTTTTTGTTTTTTAGGCTATAATTTAGTTGCATTATAATAAGCTACAGTGATTAAAAATTTAGTAAACAGACTAGATATAGTATGTTCCAATTTAAATTGGCAAAGATATAAACACAACCAAACGAACCAATTTACCATTATTACTGGATAAATACCTGCTCTTAAGGATCAAGTGAGGTCTTAGCAATGATTTATGCACTTGATGTTTACTTTCACATTAAGTTAAAATTAAATAACTATTTATTATACGTTGTTTTAGATAAATACATGCTTGATTAATATTTGAGGTTATGTGTCAAACAGTACTAATTTGTTTACACCTTTGTCAGTTTTTTTTGACACAGGCTATTTAATAATATATTTCTGTGTTTTATCATGCTATTTTGTACTGTAATTTAGGTCTTTGGAGCCATTATAAAATCATTTTCACGTCATGACTTTCTTGACAGACTATAAAACATTCCGTTTGTTTGTTCGTTTTATTGGGTTTTTTATCTAGCAATAATTTTGTGATAAATTAAAATTAGCACAAAAAAAATGTTAACGCATTAAGTAAACGCATTGAATAATCTTTAGACGTAAACGCAAACCACACATTTTGCAATTTTCTATTGTGATGCGAAATGCTCCGACATATGTTTTTACTTAACAATTTTCCATTTTTCCCGTTATACTACCGTAAAACATTTCCAATAAAAAACCTTAAGTACATTTACTTCTTGAAAGGTCTTTCTAATGCTAAAACAAGGTACAGTCAATGCAAGAAATGCTTTGCCTGTGTTGCTAATAATAGCGTCATCAATTATCAGCATCGCACTTGGTGTCTAGGCACTCGTACGTGTGCGCTCGTGCTTGAGGAAAGTGTACAAACAAAACGTAATAGTTTACAAATATGTTTGATCGTTTACGGGGTTATTTAGGAATCATACCATTCAAGTACAGTCCGTGAGCTCCTAAAAAACCTTCGGATTTTAGAAGCATACTTCGGGTATTGACACACGATCGTGATTTGCGGTTCTGTTCTGTTATCAACTTGCAATACTTTTCGAGGTTACCGTAAAAAGTTATGTAAAGAATAACCATCAGTACAAAATAAACATTACTGTAATAATATTACGGTTATTTATCTTTTTCTAATTTTAATGCAATAATATGACTTTTTGTCATGTTACACATAAAACTAAATCGGCATTTTCGGTTTCTTCCATCGTTAATTGAAATAGAGAACACCCCGCTTTCACACACTACTTTAGTTTGGAAATATATGGAGCTGTTATACCTACCTGTGGATTCTTAGAAACTACATTTATATATTATATTTTTTAATGTACTTTTCTAATTCCCCGTTACTTCTATAATTCGGTCTTGAACCTTTTTAAAATATTTACAATCAACACTTTTCTTGAAACTTTCAGCTTCTCCTATAAAATATTTGTAAAAAAACATTTTAAACAATTTCCCGTGATTGGCTATTTACAGAAATACCCTGTTTAAATTGACTACCCATGGAAATCAATTTCCGAAAAATAACAAAGTAAATAAATAACTCAGTTGTGGTTTTAACTGCTCTATATAAATCAATGAAAACACAACGAGTGCACCCTTCGCGTGATGGATTGCTACTAAGTGAAAAAGACAATTGACATTTTCTACTACACGAAGCCTTCCGATTTCCCTCGAAACCTGAAGGTTTATCTAATAGCTCACTGACTGTATGCAGTAGACAGTAAATGGTGTGTGGTGTGTTGTTTGTCAGCTGTGTGTTGTATCTCAGCCATTTGTCGTCGCAGAGGGCGTGAAGGCGAAGGTGTACTTCCGCGGCGCGCCGTACGAGCGCGACGGCCGCACCTACCTGCGGCTGCAGCAGCTCAAGCTCGACTTCTCGGTGAAGGATATCCAGATGGGCGTCGAAAACCTGCACAATGGGAACGCCGTTCTGCGTAACTCGTTCATACCTATCTATATATAAAACTGTTGTACCCCGGACAGTCAATTGATCTTTGATTTTTAGAAAAAAAACGAGATGCTTCAGAATTGGCAAATGTGCAAATATGTAAAGATTTATTATTAAACTACATTCTGCGATATGACATTAACCAATCCTTTTGTTAGTTTAAACGGGACAGGCTGATAGAAAAAAAATGGAAAAGTGTCCATCGTACATCACCCCTGATTTACCTTGGACACTCGGTGTTGTACCTTGGACACATAACATTTTTGCCAAGAAAACACATACTACCACAATTATTTATTAAGGAAATAAAAGGCTACCAAGTCTTCGGACGAAGACTTTTATACCTAGTAAAATTTACTAGAAAAGGCCGTAATTTCCCTCTCCTAAAACAAACGGAAAACCAACAATCAATTAAAAACATAATCCAAAATGTAATCTATATATATAAAAGGCTAAACTGACTGACTGATGTATCAACGCACAGCCGAAGCTACTGTACCTAGAAACTTGAAATTTGGTACAGGGGTTCCTTTCATGACGTAAGTGAGCACTAAGAAAGGATTTTCCGAAAATCGACCCCCAACGGGAAAAAATGGGGGGAGTAGCGGGAAAATAATTCTACGCGTACGAAGTCGCGGGCGTCCTCTAGTCTATAATAAAAAAGTAACACATATTTAACTTGTCATATAAAATGCAAAATAGTAAGAATTAGAAAACTTTGGATCTCTTCTCCCGTAGTCTGTAGTCCAAGGTACAACGTATGTTCGGTGTCCAAGGTACAACAAAGCAACTTTTTTTTTAAGTAAGCTTCGTAATCGCACTTCTTCTAAAGGTTAGGATGAAAGGACCGCACTATCTGATAGCTATTTAATGTAGCTTTAGCTTGCATCATTCAGTTGTATCATATATCTACGATACACTAAATAAGCGAGTTTGGATGAAAGATCTCAAAACTCACTTTCTGTAGCACATTTTATATTTTTGTAATTTTCTCTACGCTCACGCCGCTCTCGAGTTTCAACCTAACTTTAATTTCATTTTCATAAATAATGGTTAAAATGACATAGATATTAATTTTTGAGTATCACGGGATATTTTAAATATTGACAACTGTCCGAGGTAAAACTATGTCCGGGGTACAACAGTTTCCCCTACCTATAACCTACCAGTCGGTTTTACCGATCGCTTTTGATGTTAGCGAAAAAACCTAACAGCGTCTTGTAATGCAGCA
Source organism: Acleris cristana (assembly GCA_948252455.1). Classification (NCBI taxonomy): domain Eukaryota; kingdom Metazoa; phylum Arthropoda; class Insecta; order Lepidoptera; family Tortricidae; genus Acleris; species Acleris cristana. Next base: position 22,672,630 of record OX411772.1, on the reverse strand, counting down.
ACCTGCAAGGGTTGGCATAAACCCAAGATAGCGGGTACGAGTTTTTAAAAACGACGTCATACGGGTGCGGCCCATAACAAATGTACCATAACAAGCTGCACGGCTAGCACAAGTTTCCCGCGACTTGTCTGTCGGTCGGCTCTCCCTTTCTATCTAGTCAGTAACTATAGAGACCCACTGAGCGACAAGCGAGAAAATACAACTTGAGCTACCCGTGCTGGAAAGTGTAACGATAAACGAGTATTTTTCACAATCGTGTTACAATAGAAAGCTTTTAATCGAGTACCGTGTTTAGGCCACGAAGCTTGCTGAGTATGACACTACTGTGAACAATACTTTTTGTACGAGTTCATTAAAATAGCTATTTGTTATACAAGGAGGAAAGGTGTATTTTACCTGCGAGTGTTCATTTTTCAAACACGAGCTAGCGAAAGGATTCTATGATTGACCAAAACCGTAGCGAGTGGTTCAAAAATAGAATCCTGAGCGTAGCGAGTGTTTCAACACACGAGACGTAAAATAACTTTTCACCCGTGTATAACACAAAACTTTTCACCTCACTACATCGAGGAAACTACCTTCAAATTTCAAAACTATTTCTTCACATGTGGATAAAAAGCGATTTTCTCAATAGATATCAAACACACAAAAAGGGTTTCGGATCTAGTGAGATGAAAAAGTTGTTTCGTCACTGTCACTTCTCATTTTCTTAGTTTTTATTTTAACTTTTTAAGCTTAGCTTTGAAAAGAAAAGTTATCACACCACCGGTGTCCGTAATGTTAGAACTAGGGAATACAAATAACCTGTTATAACCAGTTTTAACCGGTTATTTTCATACAAAAACGGTTAATAACCGGTTAAATTGCATTCCCTAGTGGCAACCCGCTAGTGTTTGCTGCGATAAGTAGTCCTGGACTGTTGACAGCCCACGCTCGAGCGCGCGTAGTGGGGATGAAGTTACCCTGTTGTTTGGTTACCATGGTTACGTTCAATATAGATATTAACAAAATGGCGTTTCGTTTGGCATTCCAACTTTTGTGATAAATTGTCAGGGGGGTCATTATGACATAGCTATACGTGGCTATACAGTTCATTTTACGGCGAGCGTAAAGGACAGAGCTATAGCAGCTCTGTCCTTTTCTCGCAGCGTAAACTGAACTGCGTTGCTGTTATAATAACCCCCCAGAACTGCTTTAGTAACTATTAAAATTTGCATGATTTTTTTTAACATTTACTTTACAATAAAATTCATAAACTATTAACGCCAATCGGAATAATGAAAATGACTTTGCTGACAAGTAATTGGTTCTAGCAGAAAAATCGAGTGAAGTATACGAAAAAAGTTAGCGATTGTTTATTTTGTCATTATCATTTTAAGCTTGTAGATAAAGTTATGGAGGCAACGGTTCATAATTAGCTCTTAAGGTACTCGTGCCTGTAATAAGAGCGCTCGCAAGCTCGCGCTCTAACCTCGGCACTAAATAACTATTTGTTGCTAAATATTATAGGGAAATATGATAATCAGACAGAATTTAATGTGGCACGAATAAAATTGTCCTAGGGACTTACGAACGATATTAATTTATTGATAAATTGTACTTTCTTATGACAGTTATGACTATGTGAGTCGGCCGATTTTCCATACACCGTAACTCAAAACTTAACATAAGCGTAACGATAAATAAAAATAAATGATTATCTACCTACCAATTTTTTATTTTTGAGTCTTCCAAAGATGTTTTTGAGTAAGAAACACGTTAATAATACCCAACATTTTATTTATTCAAATTGATGTTTACTTATTTTAATTTTAAAATCCCTAAAAAGTATGCCTATGAATTACTTAAATATTGTCATTATATAACATCGGTGGGAGGTGATCAGCATTTTAGTTAATTTATACTTTATCCGGTGAACTTAATACCTATCTACTATGAAATGTCACTTTGAAATAAGTATTTGAAACCGTTATCGACAAATTTAATATCGGAAGGAAGTGCCTAGTTAATTGACGTTTTTGTCACAAAAACTTCTATGTCTGATGATAATAGACAAAAAAATAACGGAGACGACGGACTTGACTACTACCGACTACAGTAGAATTTTTATTTAGGCGAAGTAATTTTGCTTTAAGCTAAAATAAAAACGTGAATATGAGATGTTGTATCGACAGAGGCTGCCCTAAACCTGTTCATCAACACGAACGCGCAGGAACTGCTCAAGGAGATGAAGCCAGAGCTGAAGCGCGACCTGGCCGACAAAATGTCGCGCTTTCTGGCGCGCATACTTGACCACGTGCCCTACGACGACTGGGTGCGCGACTGAGCGCCGCCGCGCCGCCGCGCCCGCCGCGGGCTCCGCCGGGGACCGCTGACATCCTGCCATCTCCACAAACAACGTCTTGATCGATGGCTCGCTATTAGTCAGCAAATAATTCCTTAAGATAAATGTGTAGGTACTTAATTACTCGGACTCCTTTAAAGTACGTGTATTATAGGTGCTGTTCGAAAATATAAAATAAGTAAAAGGTAGTAGGTACAATGTTCACTGGATGTGAGTGAACAGCGTGACATAACATAGCCCCGGCCAACACACATTGATGCATCGACTACCGACGCATGCAAGCGTTTACCTGGGGTGCTTCTCATAACATGTAACAACGAGTTAAGATATAATTTGATATTATAAAATGTTCATAACTTATGAACGTATGAATCATAAGATATAAAATAAAAACTATTAGTATAATTTCATTTTAAATAATATCGTTTGGTATAACGTTCATGTGGGGAAATTTTATTTCCTATAACGTACATATTTTTTTTTACAATACATACATATGAAAGAAAATAAATAAATTTATGTACTTCAAAGGTACCTACAGTTTTTAAAATATTTCTTTTTCATCTTCTAGTTGGATTCAAGCTACACTCCCTGTGAAGTTTGGCGGTCTTGGTATTCGTACTTCTAGTGACCTGGCACTCCCTGCCTTTCTGTCTTCTGTCCACAGCACTTTCGCCCTCATCGGTGGGATTCTTAATGTTCCCAACTTCACCGTTGGACAGGTATCGTGCTTGTCGGATGCAGAGAACTTTTGGAGTGCCAGTAACCCCGGGGAAATTTCCCCCGCCGAAAAGGCCAGCCAAGCGGCTTGGGGCAAAATTTCTGTAAAATCTATTCATTTCAACTTCTTAAGTTGCCAATTTCCTTCCGAGCGGGCTCGTTTGTTAGCGGTTTCCGAACCAAAGTCGGGGCACTGGCTTCATGCCCTTCCTTCTAGGAACCTCACACTTTTGGATAATAATTGTTTGAGAATTGCCATCTGCCTTCGACTCGGCCTGAAAATTTGTGAACCTCATCCTTGTAGCCTCTGTTCTCAGCTTGGGGATGAACTGGGTCGTCACGGCCTTTGCTGCTAGATGAGTGCCGGCCGTTTTTTTAGGCATGCGTCGCTCAAAGACCTCTTCCGTCGGGCTCTTATTTCTGTTACTATTCCCTCAATTCTGGAACCCCTGGAGTGGTTTGTCGTCTTCGGATGGAAAGAGGCCCGACGGATGTACTTTAGTGCCGTGGCACCTGGGACGGCCCTTAGCATGGGACTGCACGTGTGTAGACACGTTAGCCTCGTCTCATATTCAAGGCTCCGCTGCTACTCCTGGATCTGCTGCTGACAATGCCCAAATTCTCAAACGCCGCAAATACGCCTTTTTAAATTCAAATTACGTATTTGCGGCCCTCGCCTGTGAAACATTTGGACCATAGTCTTCTGACACCAAAAAATTCGTCAAGGAGGTATCAGAAAAACTTGTGCATGTCTGTAGCGATCCTCGGGCCAGTTCCTTTTTCGCCCAAAGGCTGAGTCTAGCGGTGCAGAGAGCAAACGCTGCGAGTGTCTTGGTCTCGATGCCTCACGTGAGTTCGTTGGAGGGGTTCGATTTGTTTTAATTTATTTTTATTAGTAGTTAATTGAATATTTGTATTTTGTGTTATGTTATGATGTTATGTTATGATGAAATAAAACAATAGGTACTTTAAAGGTACAGTCGAGTTCATAAATATGTGTAAACTTTAGTACCTTGTCTATTTAATGTCATGTTTAAACTGCCATATATGAATTGTCACAGCGATTAAAGTGACAAGGTATGAATTTTGAATTTTGTACACATATTTATGAACTCGACTGTACATAAAACAGACAGCAATCAAAATTTGATAAAGTGGGATATACAGGTAGATGTTATATTATCATTTAATACCTATGATATAATCCGGATCTAACATAAATATTGAAGCCTGAAATGAATTTTGGCTCACTCGGCTTAACGTTAGGTTAGAATTGTGACCATAAACGAATTAAATTCTTTCAGCGTTATGTTTTTCGTTAAACAAAAAGTAATTTATGTCCAAGGTATATTACTTATATGCTATGAGATTATAATGTTTTATAGTTACGCGTTCCGATCATTTTACCAACTGATTGTTATGTAAAACTAAATTAAATAAAAAGGGCTATGTAATGAGTAGGTAATACATGTTATATTACTTACCCGCTTACCTGGTTTTCACCCAGGGTGTCAAACGCATGAATGTCATATGTAGATATTTTTTCAGTATGCAACCTTTCTATACCTATAACAAAATAAAATAAGCGTTTGGTTAAAATATTGTAGGACGCCGACTTCAGTGGACTGACCTACCATTTTAAATGAAGTAATTTTTTGCTTTTTGAAGGCGGTTTTTTGTTTTTTTTAACTTTTATTTTATTTTATACTTTTTAGTGATCATAATTATGCTGTTATGTAGTCCCACTTTAATTAATAAGAATTAATAAGAAACTATAGAACATTGAAATTCAATCTCGCCGCAGGCAACGCCGTGGGAAAGTCATAGTCATATATTTAAACGTACATATGCTTCGTCATAGTCGCTCAACTATCTTAATCGAAATATCTTGTCGCCACCCTTGAAATATATACCGTTTAGGAATTCCGGTGGCCATATGTGGATTTCATCATCAGTTCCACTTTACCAAATAGTGTTTTCCAAGAGCAAATACACGAGTTACAATGAAAAATACCAAAATCGCTATAGGTGTGCCTATAAATTTTGAAGAGTTCCGTCAATTCCTCATTCCATCCATCATCAAATCTTCATTTTGATAAGAATGGGACCAAATGGGAAGCACCAGCTTTCAAATAAAAAAAGAATCTTCAAAATCGGTTCACCCAGTCGAAAGTTCTGAGGTAACAAACATTTAAAAAAAAAAACATACCGTTGAATTGAGAACCTCCTCCTTTTTTGAAGTCGGTTAAAAAGATGCATCGGCACCTGGCAAAAGTTCGAAATACAATCCCGGCAGTGAATGCGTCAATACTAAGCGGCAGGTTGGAGTTGATTATTCTAAAGGTTTAACTTAGGTAATACTCGTAGAAGATGGACGTAGTCAGTTTTTTATTTATTATTACTAGCAATATACTTACCCCGACTTCGAACGAGTAAATGGATAAAGTGTTTTATTTATTGTTCCTTTCTTAACCCAAGCAGCAAGTTTTAGAAGTTATTAACCAGTGAACGGAAATAAAACATGGAAGCATAACGCCGTACAAAAATGACGTTGAAATATGTCCCGTCTCCCACAATGTTTATAGCTAAAACGACTTATGTATCGAGTTGTTTTAATAATCAACTTAGGCTGGGTTTTATAAAGATCCGTTAGATCAAATTTCGGTCAGGAATGTCAAAACTTGTATGAAGTTACTAAAATTTGATCTGATATATTTACTAACGGGCCTTTATAAAACCGGGCCTTAATAATCATTACGTTTAGGTCAAAAGTAGTTTATCACATATATTGGTGACGTGTTTGAGTAGACAAGCTAGTCCAAATGTTAAATTGTAGGTTTAGATTTCTTAAGTTTTCGGTGTCAAAGCACAACACATAAAGGCATTTTTAATGTTAAAAAACCTTGTTTTGATAAGCCGTCCGTTACTCACTGTCATCCCGATCGAACTGGGGTGTGATTCTCTCAAGAAGCAAAGGTGAGCGAATGAACGAGTGAAGTCCAAGCGGCGAGATTAAGTACTCCCGTCAAAGTGAGTTTAGGGCGTGCATTCTCAATTTGGCAGCATGTCGTCTCGAACGTATAAGGCTGCCTAATTGAGAATTCACTCGCTAATATGTGTTTTGTTCGCTCGGACGGGACTTCTTAAACTCGCCGCTTGGAATTCACTCCTGCGTTCGCTCACCTTTGCTTTTCAGAGAATAACACCCCTGAAGTCGTATGCGGTAGTTTGTAAGGACTGCCCACCGCGGTATAGTTTTCGTTGCGCTATAAATGCTATAATGGAGCGGTCAAAATGCTTCCATGGTTTTATTTCCGTTCACTGTTATTAACCCATTTCTTCTAAAAATGGTCTACAGACCCACCTGTAGTTTTTAGGGTTCCGTACGAAAATAGTAAATAGGAACCCTTATGCTGAGACTTCGGTTTCTGTCTGTCTATATGTCACAGCAGTATTTTCTCTGAAGATTTCTACTTGAAATTTGGCACAGTAGCATCTGATTTTACAAAAAAAAATATGAAATTAGGTACTTTTCTAAATATTTAAAAAGAGGTCTAGAATAGCAGTTGAAAAATTGAAGTCATTTGATTATAGCGAACGGGGTGCCATAATTTTTTAATTTTTAAAACAATTTTTTTATTATTTCCGTGTTTTATAATCTGTATCAAAATTTAGGCTAATGAAAATGGACATTATTGCATAAGAAATATAGTTAATAACAAAATGAGTATTTTCTAGAACTGAATTCTAATTCCTTATTAACATAAAATCTGAACTTTCTTAGTACCTACATTATTATGTTTTAATGCAGGATGAAGTCGCGGAAAAAGGTATTTACAGAAAAATCTATTTATATGTAGGGTAGGGGCACCAAAAGATGAACGCACCCCAATAATTGAACGATCGATCGATATAACGAAATAATTAAATCGTGACAAATATGGCATAGTTGAGGGGTTTTTTTTTTCTTAAACGGTAACTCTATGCCTACGTCGCCATTAAAACTCACTGGTATTTACGCGTCTACCGCGGCGACAATCGGTCGTTGTTCTGTGGTGTCTCGTCAAAAACGTCGCTAGTATGGGAATATAGATAAGGTATGTGTACTTCAAATTTAAGCTTTTAATTACGTATAGAATTCAATGACTTACTTTCTTGCAAGGATTTCTTAGTATGAATTCTTGACTTTATTGTATTTAGACGATATTTAATTTTCTTTGTTAATTTAAGTGCAATAAGCCGTTCAAGTTATGGTTCCAAAAATATATACCCAAACTAAAAGCTGAACGATGTTCAACTACTAGGTAGGGCATACATTTTTAAAAGCTTTGTAATAAATCGTACAGAACCGGCATATAGAAACTTTATAGCGTAAACTGATCATTTATTGCTTCTGAATTTTTAAACTAAAACATGAACGCAACTTTTGGTTATTTTGGAGTTTCTTTTAGTATGAAAACTAAATACTGTTCAACAATGAAATATGTGCCTTATACTTGAACTAATTAAATTGACTAGTTCAAGTTGTGGGTTCCATTTCAATAATTGAATTCTTAATTAAATTTATTAGTTCAAGTTTTGGGTTCTATTCTTATAGTTGAATGTTTAATTGATTTTGTTCGTTCATTTCATTAATTCTGTATCCGAAAGCTGAACTAAGTAAAGTAAGTCGTTCATGTTTGAGGTAAAGTTTTGTAATATGATACTACTACTAGGTACTATTTATTTTTGTAAAGCTCATTAAAAAAAGACTGATTTGATTAACGTTCGTTTTATTTATTGTGAAAACGTTTTAATATTTTTATTAATTTATTTAGAGCATTATACAAAATACTCATAGTTAAAAAAACAATAATGGCAATTAGGCATATAGATTTTTTAATTATTTAATTTCAACTATTGGGGTCAATCCGTTCAGATTTAGGGCACATTAGATTGTTTTATTATATTAGTTCAACTAATGGAGTAAAATCGTTCAGAGTTAGGGCATCACTGTTCATGTATTGGGTAAATTGGTACATTTTTGGTTTCAAAGATTTTTAGAAAAATAATGTGTTACAATAATGTACTTTATAATATTTATCTCCAATCTAGTATATACTTTAGCGTATAAAACAAAGTAGGTAATTAAGTGAAATTCGTTAAGTTCACTGAGAAAAAAATGTCCAAAGTTAGTGTAGTCGCTTAATCGTTCATTTATTGGTGCCCCTACCCTAGTCTAACATGTTAAGAATCTAACTACGTAAGATTTGCATTTTCCAACCATATTATATTAAATACAGAACCCTTGTTGCGCGAGTCCGACTCGCACTTGACCGGGTTTTTTTAAACAGCAGATAACTATTGAAGGATTTTAGTAGAGTACCTAAGTATGATATAGGTAATCTAATTAATACACTGAATAAAACCATCGAAATATAATAAGTATGGAAGAGTAACGTCTAACAAAAACGACTGACAAATCCGCTCCAAAACGCCCACTTTTTGAAATGAAAAGATCTTATGTATCGAGTGGTTTCAATAATCAACTAAATATTAATTGAGTTAAGGTCTGAAGTCATTTATGTCAGATGCTGGTATAACGTTTGAGTAGACAGTAATTTCAGTAAGGTTTTATACCGTTTGAAAGACAAAAATCTGCAATTGGTTACAAGCTCTCTGACACAAGATTTCCATTTGTCAATATTTTTTTTCATAAGGGTTATTTGAACGCGGCCATGTCTTTCAACATATGACGTGGATGGTTTAATACAAAAACAACACAGTAATTGAATAACGAATTTTATTAATATTTTTTTATATGATTGAATGATTGTTCCCCTTGAATCATTTAACATACTTACTTATGTTCAGGGCCCGTAATTTTCATGCCGATGATATCAATTTGACGTCACGCTCCATATAGGGTGATCCCAAATAGTTTTATTGTAAATTATTAATCATTAGTCGTCAATCATTTTAATCATGTATGAATGACTTCAAAAGTACTCTATTTACACGTGGAATAAATAATACCTACTTGATACGTGAAACGTAGATAAAACTATTTGATTTGCTTTTATACATACATTTTAATAAATGGTATTGTTAATAACACATTACAATAATTACGTAGAAAACAGAATTCCTCTCTAACGTAAAACACGCCATCCTTCTTGCATTAATTCCCGTGCAAAGAAAATCTAAGTCATCTTCGCGTTCATACGTAATGCAATATTCATAAAAACCCTTTTGTTTTGTAATCGTATTTTTGTTTGTTGTGTCACACATTTGGTTAATTATTATTATCTGCAGAGGTTGTTAAATGATTAATTATGACGAATTTCATCGGAATCATACTCTATGCAGCGTGACGTCATTTTTGCGTCAACGGCATGAAAATTACGGGCCCTGCTTATGTTACACTATTATAAAGTTGTAAAATAGTATATCAGAAGATATTATGTTGTAAGAGTAGTCAGCGTCAAATAGTCTTTAGCATCTAAAGTGCCAAATATATTGCAACCCCTTTTTTATTCTTATAGGCATAAAGATACGTGACAGTATAATACCTATATATAGGTATATAGTCGCTTTGGATGGTACAGCCTATTTGATGCTGCCGAAAAAACATGACAAAAATTAACTTTAAACGAGTAGTAAGACGAAAACATCACAAATAATCCATTTGGCACTGTTTCTATTCTACAGTTAGAGATGTGAAGCCAACTCTTAAGTTAGATCATATACAATAGAGTAAGTATAATTTATATTAACCGCCTGTTTCACAATCGACAAGTAAAGCGTATTTGACAGATAAATTTAGCCCTTTCTCTTTCTTACACTTGAAAATAGACAAGGAGAGAGCCAACTTTAAATGGCAGATAAATTTACTTGTCGATTGTGAAACAGGCCCTTACAATCTTAGCTTTACCAACTCCATTATTGTACAAGTATCAATTAATTAAGCCTATTGCTTTTTAGGGTTCGCACTTCGAAAGGCAAAGGGAGGAACCCTTATAGGATCACTTCGTTGTCCGTCCGTCCGTCTGTCAAGACCCTCTTTCTCAGGTATCAAGCTGAAATTTATATCAAATACTCAGGTCTACTGTCCCTTGGAACTGTGAAAAAATCAAACTTCCAAGCCAACGCAATCAAAAGATACAGCCGTTTATGCCGCAAATTTTTGAAACTCGCGTGGGAATCAAAATTTGGTACGAAGCAACGTCTCATAGCACAAATAAAGGAAAAATTGCGAAAAGCGTATATTTTCACTTACATCATATAATAAATATTTTTAAAGTTACTACCCCTTTCCCTTCCCTTTACTAGGCATCCAATTCTCGTTTCGCAATTCGCGACGAACTGCATCCACCCAAGCCAGACGGCGTTCTTCATTTTTTGGAAAACTTAAAAAGGTCATATTTCTACATAAACTAACGATAGTATAGATGACATAAAATTTAATTTCCTATTCATTCGAAGTAGTTGCTTGTAATTCACATTTTTCAAAGATATATTGCATAACATCGGCCATGACATTTTGGTATGGAATATTAAAAATTCAATAACTTACTAATGAAAATAAATATCGCTTTGTTTTGCATCTGTGTGGGTCCTGCACCAATTTACAATGCAACTTGGCATGGTTGCAGCGTCATTTAAATCCGGTAATCATTAATATCGATTTTTTCTTTTGTGATTGCCATTGAGATAAATGGACTAGAGAAGCAAACCTCATTATCAAGCGGTAAAAAAAGTATGACCACTTCTTAGCCGCGACGACGTAGCTTTGAAACCACTACACATTTTAAAATAAACACATAGTAAAAATATATCGGTCTCACTTACACAAGTTGCAAGAACGATGATGTCATTGACATTAGATAAGGACAGACACAAAAATATGCCATGGTAGGTTGGTGTTGCCGACCATATGAAAATTTGCCCAATATAAAAAATAAATAGGGATTTTTTAAAATAATACTTACTTTGTAATTAATAATGCATGAAATTATTTTAAATGCGTATTTCTTATTAGATTACTAGAAATAAGCAAAGGTAATAAAATAAGTACGTCATTTTTTGTTTCAATGTTTTTTATTACCTATATTTAGGTATAATATTATAAGATTATTACTATGTACAAAGGATAAAATTTGTTTGCATGTATAGTGAATGGAAGATATAAAGTCAATCCTGACATCTGTCATCGCACTACAATTTATAATCGTCATGGACTTATTAGAGAAACAAGTCCATGGATATCACACGCGAGGACAATTGTTCGGTTAAAGAGATTTACTCTGGTGGACTAAACAGAAGCACATGGGGTTAGCTCCACGCGCTTCTGTCAAGTCCTTTGAGGTTATTGTAATTTGTAGGTACTGAAAGGACAGCTGTCAGGATTACCTGCTTATCTGCGTTTTACTATCAATGGCTTGTTTTGTAAAGCTACAAATTACAATTTACAGGTAACAAGTTTCCATTTGACACAACTTCGACCAATGACGACCAGAGGCCCGTTTCACGAAGCTACAAGTTATAAATTACAAGCGAAAGTCTCTTTCTAACTCCTTTTGCTAGAAAGAAAGTTCCGCTTGTAATTTGTAACTCGTAGCTTCGTCAAACGGGCCACAGCCATTTGAGCAGTGTTGCCAGTTTAGACCTGTAAAATTGTAACTTGTAGCTTTATAAAACGGGCCCCAGGATATGCAGGCCTGTGCAGTGCAGTCTTAATTTGTCTTTATCCCTGAAGTGCTTAGAACATATAGTAGATTGTTCAACAAGGGACTAAAACAAGCCATAATGACACGAGATGTTTAGCCACGCGAGCGAGCCAGCGAGCGAGAGTGGCTATAGTTCGAGTGTCATTATGGTTGTTTAGTCTTGCGTTAAACACTCTACTTTTCACTTTGAATGCGAGGAAAAAAAACAACGTTCAGTGCCGGATTAGCCACGTACCTAGCAAGAGTAGCAAATGCTACGGGCCCCGCGCATCCACGTCTAACCTCTAAAATGATAGTACTTACATCAGTATGCGTATGCGTGTACTCATATGCATCAGGGTTGACGATAAGATGAATAATCCAGTCGATATTCTGCTGCAGAATAACCTAAAACAAACACCCACGCAAAATAGGTGCATATCTAAATCGCTCAGTTGCAGAAAAAAGACCGCCTCAACCTGTAACCTAAAACAAACCCAGGGGTCTCTTTATAGAATTTGCTACGGACTCCGACGGGCTTGCTCAATCCAGCACTGACGAAGTTCTATACACATTTACAATATTGATTTTAGGTAAGTTTCTTACAAATTTGTTCCGCGGTTTTTTTCTTTTCTTTTATTATTTTTTTGTTAAGTGCCGCTTTAAATGCTTGCATATTTAGCTAACAGGTTCAAACTTGAAAACTATTTTATAAAACTAATTGAACCAAGCATAATTAAATGAATTCATCCTTAATATAATTAAATATATTCATATTCGTAATCATTAATCGTGTTTCACGAAATTAAATCATTATTATTTGTATTTTTTCACAGTTGTCATTTTGAGGTTATTTCCACGCGCTAAAAATTGTCTATACCACAGAATAAAAACGAGAGGCATAGAAACCGTACTAAATAGGCAAAAAATACATTATGGTTGACTTCCTTTTACTTATGGTTTTCATAGTGAGTTGGAAAGAGATCGTCACAAGGCGTGATTTGGACCTTTAAGCACCAGTGTGGAAGAAAGTAACGCCAAAGAAGACCGGTCGTTGATTTGACGTTTCTTCACCTTCTTATCATGACAGATTTAAGAAGAAAAGACGCCTAGTTTTTGTTTCTTTTCCTCTTATCAAAATGTAATCTATAAAGTAGAGACAACTAGCTGGTGCAACGTTCATCTTATTGCACGGCTTCTTTGCCTTTAGTAGTCTTTATTCTGTGGTCTATACAAAAAGACTGAAAATAGCAATAAATCCTCCATTCACAAACACCGTGATTGGATGTTAAGGGGATTCCAAAGTAAATTAAAACAATTTTACTTTAATCCCTAGAGATTAAAAAGGAACTTTAGTCCCGATGTGCAGAGACTAAAGTAACATTTTAAGAGCATGAGAAGTGAAAATAATATTACAGTTGATTTAGTAGGCAGCAAGTCGGTCTATTTTCTCAACAATCGAATGATTTCCACCGACTTCTTTTGACGTAGGAAGGATGGATAAGGATGTACTTAGGCACCTTAGGCATCCTGAAAATGTATCAATATAAAATAGGTAACTAAATGAAAATACTAGATTCTTCTATTATCATTAATCTATATTTTTTATTAAATCTACTTCCAATATATTAGAACTCAAACATAAAATTTAAAACCTCCCGTCAATGTGGGAAAACCAAAACGATATTTTAATGGCAACACTGCGCCTAAATTGCAATATTTGGTATTTTAAATCGATTTCTGGGTTTTTTATATTAATTTGAATACATAAACAATTAACTAACGTGTGGAAAGTAATTCCGCTGGATTTGTTATCTTTTTGTGATCTCGAATTACATTCTTTCACTACGCATTTTCCCATTTTGTAGCTCGGTGCAACTCTGTCGGCATCCCAATGAGCACTGAGTTGACGTTTGCTGACATATGGCTGTGGCCTTATGTGAAGTGGCAACGCTTTGTTGCGGTAATTGCTAATCTAGTGTAACATATATATCAATGGTGATTGCAAACAACTGTTTGACACTACGTCAGAAAGTCGACTGATAGACAGTTCGGCACTCATTAATAGCTCCACCCCCGCCGGCACTAAGTCAGTGGGGCAGATTTTGAGCGTCGATTACTCTTCCATACCTACTTATTATATTTCGATGAATAAAACATACAGTCACGAGATTTAATTGGTACCCACCTTTGGTCCAAAGTCAATCTGACATTCTACAACAATAAGGTTGAGTTGTTTCCTAAACGTTTTTTTCTTGTGTTATGGCTCTTGTTGCAAGGCACTTTGGTTACAAGTTACAAATGATTTGACATCTGTAATGACATTGACGACTTCAAGCATATTTTTCTTTAAATGGGTCTCAAATTAACGCTCGTGACCGTATATATTATGTGCTTATTATTCTTTATCTCAAGGCGTAGGTAGTTGAAGATCTTTTAAAATCGACTGGAGTAAATAGTAAATGGTAAGTAGGTAAATCTATATACAGGGTTAGGTATTGGTTATTGCAAAGACATTAAATGTATACTAGTAATAGACGGGGCATAGCGAACATAAAAGTGATGCAAAACGTCGTACGTCGTTTAGTCTACTTTGACACGCCCGTCATAGATGGCATTCATGATGCTTATGATCAAAGTTTTTCTATCAAAATATCTCCGATGCCCACTCTATTACCTATAATATTCAATCTCTTTGGGTTATTGCTTCCATACCCGTTAAGAGGTAGTAGAGGTCATTTGCAATCATTTTGACCCTATAATGCGTTATACAAAAGTGAACCTTCTTAAAGTTTTTATTTGAAAAAGTAATTAAATACTTTTAAAAAATATTCTTATGTTTTATTTACACGACTAAACAGTTATTATTATTATTATCATCATTAAAACTCGAATTACCTGTAGGTTTACGTTTAAAAATAAGAGACCAAAACGTTAGGTATCATTTTAAATAGGTATTTTTTATCAATTACTTCTAAAAACATAGTTCAAAAACAAAAAAAAACATATACATCCGGTAGGCAGATTATTTTAAAAGCACTGACGTTTTTATAGCTTAGGTAAGAACAAGGTGTTATAATAAAAAATATTTTTGTACTCGTCGATTATAATCTGTGTATTATTGTGATTTCATAGAGAATACTGCAACGTCACTCTTTTCATCGTTGCATAGTCTATGTTACTTCCGAAACAATCGAAATAACTTTTTTCTACTCGCGTACTATAAACCGCTAATATTGATATCGTTAATGGTGTCAGAATACCACCTATAGCGTAACCGAAGAGTAAAAATAATTCTATAATGAGCGTTGCCATGGTAATAACAGTTCTATAATTTATTATAGCATTGTTATTACCATGGTAACGGTCATTATGGATATCAGTCTTGGCGTTTAGTTAACACTTGACATCCTAATAATTTGTTTAATACACCGTTAAAAACATTTAACACCAATTACAATTACTTATATTAAAAACAAAATTTATTTTATGAGTAATTATGTGTTTAAAATAACATTTTTATTCAATTACTAAAAATAGATGGTTAATATACATCGATTTGTTATTTGGTTACCATGGTTACGTTCAATATGGATATCAACAAAATGGCGTTTCGTTTGGCATTCCAACTTGTTTATGATAATTTGATAGAACTGTTTTTAGTATCTACTTAGTAAAATCAACATGAAATTTGTTAACATTTATCAATAAAATTCACAAACTATTAACGCGCATCGGAATAGTGAAAATGTCTTTGATGACAAGTAATTTGTTAGCAGAAAAATCGAGTAAAGTGTACGAGAAAAGTTAGCGATTGTTTATTTTTATCATTATCATTTTAAGCTTGTAGAAAAAGTTATGTATGCAACGGTACATAATTAGCTCTTAAGGTACTCGTGCCTGTGATTAGAGCGCTCGCAAGCTCGCGCTCTAACTTCGGCTCTCGTACCTTAAGAGGCTTCATTATGTACCAGTTACATAAATAACTATTTTCTACTCGCGTACTATAAATCGCTAATATTGATATCGTTAATGGTGTCAGAATACCACCTATAAGGTAACCGAAGAGTAAAAACAATTCTATAATGAGCGTTGCCATGGTAATAACAGTTCTATAATTTATTATAGCATTGTTATTACCATGGTAACGGTCATTCCGGATACCAGTCTTGGCGTTTAGTTAACACTTGACGTCCTAATAATTTGTATAATAAACTGTTAAAAACATTTAACACCAATTAAAATTACGTATATTAAAATAAAATTAATTTTAAGAAAATATGTTTAGAATTACATTTTTATTAAGTTACTAAAAATAGATGAGTAATATCCATCGATTTGTTATTTGGTTACCATGGTTACGTTCAATATGGATATCAACAAAATGGCGTTTTGTTTGGCATTCCAACTTTAATGATAAATTGTCAAAACTGTTTTAGTACCTAACTATTAAAATTTGCATGAAATTTGTAAACATTTAGCAATAAAATTTACAAACTATTAACGCCAATCGGAATAATGAAAATGACTTTGCTAACAAGTAATTTGTTAGCAGAAAAATCGAGTGAAGTATACGAGAAAAGTTAGCGATTATTTATTTTTGTCATTATCATTCTAAGCTTGTAGAAAAAGTTATGTATGCAACGGTACATAATTAGCTCTTAAGGTACTCGTGCCTATAATTAGAGCGCTCGCAAGCTCGCGCTCTAACCTCGGCGCTCGTACCTTAAGAAGCTTCATTATGTACCAGTTACATAAATAACTATTAACACCAATTAAAATTACGTATATTAAAATAAAATTAATTTTAAGAAAATATGTTTAGAATTACATTTTTATTAAGTTACTAAAAATAGATGAGTAATATCCATCGATTTGCTATTTGGTTACCATGGTTACGTTCAATATGGATATCAACAAAATGGCGTTTTGTTTGGCATTCCAACTTTTATGATAAATTGTCAAAACTGTTTTAGTACCTAACTATTAAAATTTGCATGAAATTTGTAAACATTTAGCAATAAAATTTACAAACTATTAACGCCAATCGGAATAATGAAAATGACTTTGCTAACAAGTAATTTGTTAGCAGAAAAATCGAGTGAAGGATACGAGAAAAGTTAGCGATTATTTATTTTTGTCATTATCATTCTAAGCTTGTAGAAAAAGTTATGTATGCAACGGTACATAATTAGCTCTTAAGGTACTCGTGCCTATAATTAGAGCGCTCGCAAGCTCGCGCTCTAACCTCGGCGCTCGTACCTTAAGAAGCTTCATTATGTACCAGTTACATAAATAACTATTTTAATCTCGTACCTTACTTAGGCCACTCAGCAAACGATTGTGAAAAATACTATTTCATGCGTTCTGAAAAAATACATCACAAAGAGACCAGGCTGAAAATGATGTTCGTCCAAATAGACTAGGCCCGAAACTGGAAAACGCGTATCTAAACAATGCAAGCGGCAAATCATGTAACAGGTGGGGTGACAAATTTATCAGAGGGTTTTGACCCTGCAGAATACGGATCTGCATGTCGCCATTCTGAAATTTGAACCGTTAGGTATATCATTATTATTATCCCAGGGGGCCTAATATGGCTGCGTTTATCGCGTGACAAAGTTTGGATAAGGCATCCGTCACCTTCTGACACGTAATATAAGTACGAGAGTGACGGATGCTTTAACCACATTTGACGCGCGATATAGACGCAGCCACACTAGGCCCGCAGAAATAGACTTCCCACCCTTAATTTATCCAAAAACGATATATTAGACGCCATAACAAGTATGTATGTATGTATGTATGTATGTATGTATGTATACTCTTTATTGTACAAGAATAAAAGAAAGAAATACAAAACACAGGCAAAAAAAACAAGTACAAAGGCGAACTTATTCCTTTAAGGGATTTCTTCCAGATAACCCTTGTTGAAAAGAAAAATGGTTAAATAACAAGCCTAATGACAAACAAACAGTCATGAATAAAAAGAAAACCAGTAATGATAACAAACAACAATAAATAATTAGATAAATACACTATCCTAAAAACCAATATTATAATATAATCCATATATACTATAACAATAACTACATAAATATACGTATTAATAGATATATATATACATATTTATATACACACATAAGTTATGGATCACTTAGGTACATCAAGCCACAATTTCTTAAGTTTCTCCCTAAGCGAAGCAACAGAGGAAGATTGTCTTACAGACAATGGCAACTCATTCCAGAGTCTGACCGAGTGAACCGTGAAAGAATGTGAATACACACGCGTCCTATTTAAAGGAAAGGCAAGAGAAGAAGTTGGTGCTAGACCTCAAACGGTGTCCGCTACCATCAGCCATTTAAATGAAAAATTTTCTGAGAGGTAATGAGGAAAAGTAGGAGTAAAAAGAACATTAAAAAGAAGAGACAAGATATGCACATCCCTGCGGCGACGTATATGTAACCATTGAAGTTGTGAGCGGAATAGGGATACATGGTCATACTTTCGCAAGCCAAATACGTACCTAATACAAACGTTTTGGAGACGCTCTAGCTTGTCAAGCAGCTCCTCACGAAGATCCAAGAAGGCGACATCACCATAGTCCAGAAGGGGGAGAAGGAGAGAACGCGCAAGAGTAAGTTTAGTGTTAAGAGGAAGGAAATTCTGCAGGCGCCTTAAAGAATGAAGTAATGCAAAGAGCCTCTTACTGATCTCAGCAACATGAACCTACCACGAGAGAGTCTGATCCATGGTAATACCCAGGTTCCTAACTGTGGAGGAGAAAGGGATTGGTGTCCCATCAAAGAAAACCTCAGGCACCACCATCTCCGACAGACGGGCCACGAAGTGAGGGCTTCCAATGACAATAGCCTGCGACTTCTTAGCATTAACCAAGATCCCAAAATTCTTCGCCCATCCGCGAATCACCTCCAGATCTGTATTGATTCGGCATATCAAATAAGTATAGTTTTAGAGAAATATGGCTTCAATTAAAGCGAGTCAGCGTTAAACTTCCCCCCCTCCCCCCACTAAATGCGCGGTAGCTCTCGCTGGCTCCCGCTCTGAATTCCCTCGAGACCACCTACGGATCAACTATGCCAAGGTCTCCCCCCGCCCGTCTCACCCCCCCCCCCCGACCACCCCCCTGTAGGATCAATTAACGTAACCGCCAAATTGACGAAATTGAGTTATATATACAGTTCGACTGCAAAAAAAATTCTGCATCGGATAGTGTTGTTGAAAAAATTCTATCTTGAAAAAAATGTGAGTTACATTGATCGAAATCAGAGATAAACTTTGAATATTTGGATAAAATTTTAAATTAAGTAACATTCATTTATAATTTAGTTTTCGATAGTTAACGTAAGGGGCAGCCAAAGAAAAAAAAACAGAAAAATGACTCTTACATTAAAAATTTACACTTTTCATGCGAACTACTGCGTGTTACGTTAACGGCAATCAATGGTCATATCATATTTTTGCAAAATTTATTACAAAATCTGGCGGTTACAGTATAAAATTCGTCGTTTTTAACAGTTAGAAAAGTGCTTCATATATCGTTTTCAGGGGATTCTAAAGTAGTTAGAGTAAAATAATATACTCTGCAAATTAAAATAATTAGAAATCAAACGAACTTACCAAGTGAAGTTCGATGTTAATTGTGTGAGGGTGTTGGTCCAAGACATCCTATTAATTCGCATCGCGTCGCCATCTAACCACGTCTATTCAAAGCTTTACTTGAAAAACGAAGCGCTTTCTCCGGTAGCTGGAACGCTCCCACTCACCTGTCACTCATTTAGTTTGAAGAGTTTATTTCACGACCTGAAACTAGGGGTCTTAAGCGCTTGGCTTAAGGGTTGGGCGGGAGTGAGGACGTCTTGGACCAACACCCTCACACAATTAACATCGAACTTCACTTGGTAAGTTCGTTTGATTTCTAATTGTGTTCGTGTGTTGGTCCAAGACGTCCTATTAATTCTTGACTTGTAGGATGTTCGAAGTAGTCGTGAAATATAACACAGTATATTTTAACATTTATGTATATTTAAACTTCCAATTTAAATAATACAACAAAATTAGCAATAACACTTGGTTGCGAATCAACATAATAAAAATAAAAATATTTCTTAACTCGAATTAACGATTGTCTCTGCAAATAGTGAAGCAGATTGTACCACTGGCCTATTATAGAACCTAGCGAATACAGAAGAGGTCTCACCCCAACCTGCTGTCTTGCGAATCATGTCAATATTAAGTCCCATGGCCTTTGCCTTGGACGAAGATGCATGACGGGTGCTATGTGAAGTAAATAATGCTGTGTTTACATCACTTTTGGTCATTACGTCTTTTATCCATCGGCTAATAGTTTGTGAACCGATGATAGCGTGTGGTCTATGGAAACTAATAAATAAACGCCCAGTGTCTTTTGTTCTTAATTCTTTAGTTAAGTTTATATAATCAACTAGACATCGCGCAGGGCATATATCGGGCTTCTCGAGAAAATATGGTAAGACTAGAGTAGGTTGAGCTGCACCTAATCGTGAGGTTTTAATGAGATCTTTAATTTTTATAATTATTTTATCTTTGGAACAAATAATATTCTCTAAACTTATAAGACTAAGAGTCTGCACCCTGTGTGCTGTTATCAAGGCTAAAATAGTAACTAGTTTTTTCGATAACATCTCTAATGATATATTGTAATTGGGATAGAGTTTACTTAAAAAGTTTAGGACAGTACTAGGGTCCCAGGTAATATCATATTTAGGAGTATTTGGTCGCAACCTAAAAACTCCTTTAAAGAAATAAAATTAATTATTAAAAAAAACAAAAAACCCGACTGCAAACTGAAAAACGAAAAACAAGCTCTATAATCTATAGAACATTGTAAGAGCAATGTACTTATTGATATTTATAACAATTTAAATTTAACTTGAATATTGGAAAAGGTGTTCCAGGCGGGGACAAGCTAGTCCAAATGTTAATGTTTTTTAAGAAATTCGTTTTTTAATTCATTGCTTGTCCCCGCCTGCAACACCTTTTCCAATATTCAAGTTAAATTTAAATTGTTATAAATATCAATAAGTACATTGCTCTTACAATGTTCTATAGATTATAGAGCTTGTTTTTCGTTTTTCAGTTTGCAGTCGGGTTTTTTGTTTTTTTTAATAATTAATTTTATTTCACCCTTTTCAGTTTTATTAATTTACTAGCTTCTGCCCGCGACTTCGTCCGCTTAGAATTAGTAATTTTGCCATCCCACGGGAACACTGTAGCCTATGTATTAATCCAGTGTATAAGCAAATTCCAAATTATATCCAACCAAATTCGTCCATCCGTTTTAGCGAAGAAGTAACAAACTCACGCACGCATAACCATTCGCATTGATATTATATGTAGGTACGATAGGATGTAAATAGGTACATCCAGCGCACACAATCGCTCCGGCCGAAATCATAGTATATAAAAATACCCTCGGTGTGTGAGTCCGACTCGCACTTGACGGTCGGTTTTCAGTATTTGACGCTTGTGTATTTTACCGTTATAACGATACAACAAAAAAAAAGGGTTCGCAGTTTTTTAATCTTAATTTTGTATAGAATAATACAAACTGACAATATCCCAAACAAAGCAAGTAGGACGAAGTTCTTCGATCCATGAGCGCGAGCGGGTTCTGCCGCTCCTATTTACACCCCTGGCGTCCGCGACACGATGCGTAGAACTTTGTCGCTGTATATTATACTTTCATGTATAAACTAAAGTCGCACACTTTTAGAATGAACGAATTTTACGATTTAGATGTTAATGCGTAATGTATATTTTAGTAGATGTAAGTGCCCTAGGTAATAAAGAAAAGTTAGTGTATTTAATTTTCTACATGATTAATTTTCGGTACTTGGTGGTCAAAAAATAACTTAACCTAACTAAGCCTATTCGGATTCTGGATGGTCAAAAAAAAACTTTACCCTAACCTAACCATAGCTATTAGTTTATTTAACTTCGATACATACCTCTATCCCCCATTTCTACTCCTTAGGAATACCTATTGTTTTCAAAATCGCCAAAAGTAAGATTTTTTTAGTAACACCAATTTTAAAGTTTCTAACTACAAACATGACGAACTCTCATATAAAATTCTACTTCCCCCTTTTATTCCTTAGTCGCTGCAAGCTATACATTTTTAGTTGCGTTTGTATATGCCAATTTTCACGTTTCACGTACCTAGTCCCACTTCTTAGTTGATATGAAACTTTAAGACATTTCACGATCGCCGCCAGCAACGCCGCGGGAAAGTCATATTTAAACAATTAAATGTCCTTCGTTGTAGTCGCTCAACTATCTTAATCGAGATATCTTATCGCCACCCTTGAAAAAGGTATCGTTGAGGAGTTCCGGTGGCCATTCGGTGGTCTTTATCATTTTATCATCAGTTCCATTTCACCAAATGATAGGTACTTTCTGAATGCAAATGCTAGACTTGTTACTAAATATACTAAAATCGCTATATGTTTGCCTACAATATTTGAAGAGTTCTCTCAATTCGAAACTGATCCCCTGATTGGATTTAGATTTGGTGACAATGGGACCACCTCAAAAGTACTCTCTATCAACCCAAATAAGATTTTTTAAAATCGGTCCACAATTGATGGAGAAATCGGTGAAAATACATTAAAAATAATGAAATACATACAGTGGAAAGTATAACCTCCTCCTTTTTTGAAGTCGGTTAAAAATTACGAAACTCATACAAAATTCTACACCCTCCTTTTACCCCTTAGGGTTTATAATATGAGTAGGATTAGTAGGATTAGTGGATAATAGCTTCTTAACGCGTCTTCGTCCGCTTATATTTCGATTATAGTTATGCCTTCGGGAACTTTTAAATTTTCCGGGATAAAAAGTAGCCTATGTGTTAATCCAGGGTATTTTAATTTCTGCTATCTCCATTCCAAATTTCATTCAAATCCGTCCAGCCGTTGCAGCGTGAAGAGGTAACAAACAAACACACACACACACACACACACACACACACACACACACAAACTTTCGCATTTATTATATTAGTAGGGTAATGTAATTTTTTGTTCAAGTTTTATAAGTAACTTTTTGTATATGCCCAATAGTTTGAGTTTCGACACTTTAAAGGTTAAAGTATAATTTCATTTTGATTTGTAATTTGCTTTACCAAATTACATTTAAACATATGAGTTGTGTATATTTTTGTAATCGCCTTTTAATATTCTTCATTTTGATACCTTTTTGGATTTATTTGATAAAAGTTTTTTTTTTCAAACCACACATTATGGCACCTTAAATCCGCCATGTTGTTTTTTTTTTGACGTCACCTATCCTAGAACACTTGGGTTGCAGAGACAAATCCAACGACACCTTAATTTTAGAAATCCGTCCAGTCGTTTGGATGATACGAGGTAATAAAGAATATTACATACATACATACATAGATACGCGCGAAAAACATTACCCTTCTTGGCAGTCGGGTAAAAAACATTACCCTTCTTGGCAGTCGGGTAAAAAACATTACCCTTCTTGGCAGTCGGGTAAAAATCTTTTATTAGTTCATTGGAACCAACTTCAGGCCCAACAACTAGTGATATCGCTGAACGGCAGGAGTTGAGACTTCCATATTTGTAACCTATATTGTACATTTTTGTCAGAAAAGTCAATATGTTTGTGATGCTAGCACTAAAACAGTCTATCTGGTTATCCATACAGTAACTCCACCATGATTTTAAACATGAGTTATATTGTGACACAGTATTGTCAGCTAGGGAAGATAACATGACATCTATAGATATATCAGGGACACCGCGGGCTTTTAAGGCTTGCCGGATAATAACCCTGCAACCAGGGTAAGGCGCTGGTGAAGAGGGTGGGGCATTCTGTTGACAAAGGTTAATAAATCTATATTAGGTTCGAAATATATTGGTTCTTGTCTTAATGTTTTCTTAAATAATGGATACCAAGGCTGGGTTGGCCAATAGGGTGCAACGACGATACCAGTGGCCTGCTCATTAACTATTTTTCGACAGGTTTTTAGCAACATTGAAAAGGGTGGAAAGGCGTAAAAAAAATAGTTCGACCATGAAATAGTAAAAGCGTCTATAGCGATTGCATCTGGTTCTTTTTTCCACGATACAAATTTGTGGCATTTCTTGTTAGCTCTAGATGCAATAAGGTCAATTTCTGAGGCCCGTTTCACGAAGCTACAAGTTACAAATTACAAGCGGAAGTCTCTTTCTAAATCATATTGCTAGAAAGAGGGTTCCGCTTGTAATTTGTAACTTTTTGCTTCGTGAAACGGGCCACTGGTCTGCCAAATGTCATTACTATTTGTTGAAAAGCATAGTCCCCTAACTCAAATTCGATGTTAACTTGAGCCTTCCTTGATTCTGCATCTGCTACAAAGTTGGCTTTTGATTCTATGTAGGAAGCAAAAATGAAAATATTTCTCTCCTCACACCACTGCCAGATTTCCTTTGCCAGAGTGCTAAGATGTATAAATTGTACTCCTCCCATGCGGTTAATGTAAGAGATAGCGGTTGTGTTGTCAATGCGGAGGAGTATTTGGCAGTTTTGGAGGTCAGAAGCATATGTTTTCAATCCTATGAAAGCTGCTAGCAGCTCCAGGTAATTTATATGTTTTTTAGACTCATTTATTGAACATGAGCCCGCCAAAGAATTGCCGTTGCACGCTAATCCCCAGCCTGTTAAAGAAGAGTCTGAGTAGATCTCTATTTCATAAGAGTCGGATCTAATATTGTTACTAGCATTATTAATGTTTTTTATCCACCATTTAAAATCTGATTGTAAATAAGAAGGCAACTTCATAATTTTGTTGTAATTTTCGTTATTGCTCAGCAGGCACAGGTATCTATCTATCTATCTATATATATAAAAGGCAATGTCCCGGGTGACATATCAACGCCCAGCCCAAACCGATAAAGATAAAAAGTTGGAATTTTGACGGGTACTTGATTTTGTAATGGAGGCGTCGTTTAAGAAGGGATTTTTCGAAATTCAACCCCTAAAGGTATGAAAGGGGGTTGCAAAGTTTGTATGGGAAAAAACATTTTTATGGTCCAATTTACTTGAAACTTGGTAGAAATGCTCTTCAATGCAAATAATGAGACACGTATTTTAGCGATTACTAAAATTCAACCCCTAGAGGGATGAAAGGGGGTTGCAAAGTTTGTATGGGCAAATGTACTTTTATGGTCAAATTTACTTGAAACTCGGTAGAAATGCTGTTCAATGTAAATAATGACACACGTATTTCAGCGATTACTAAAATTCAACCCCTAGAAGGATGAAAGGGGGTTGCAAAGTGTGTATAAATAAAATATTTTTATGATCAAATTTACTTGAAACTTGGTAGGAATACTCCTAAATGCAAATAATGAGACACGTATTTCGGCGATTACTAAAATTCAACCCCTAGAGGGATAAAAGGAGTTTGCAAAGTGTTTACAGATAAAATATTTTTAAGATCAAATTTACTTGAAACTTAGTAGAAATACTCTCCAATGCAAATAATGAAACACGTATTTCAACCCCTAGAGGGTTTCTACCCCCGTTTTACCTCCTCAGAGGTAATTTTTCCTGAATCGAGCATTTCTACCAAATTTCAAGTTAA
Organism: Acleris cristana; assembly: GCA_948252455.1. NCBI lineage: Eukaryota > Metazoa > Arthropoda > Insecta > Lepidoptera > Tortricidae > Acleris > Acleris cristana. The sequence goes on along the minus strand of OX411772.1, from coordinate 22,647,225 downwards.
TCAGAACATAAAAGTATTCGTTCCTATAGAAACTTTGCAACCCCCTTTCATCCCCCAAGGGTTTGAATTTTAGTTATCACGTGACTCATTGTTTTCATTGCAGAGCAAGCATTTCTATCAAGTTTAAAGTAAATTTAAGCATACCAAATATTTTTTCCTTAACAAACTTTGCAACCCAAGTTTGTTTAGGAAAAAATATTTGGTATGCTCAAATTTACTTGAAACTTGGTCAAAATACTCTTTAATGCAAATAATGAGACGCGTATTTCAGCGATTACTAAAAGTCACACCCCTGAGGAATGAAAGTGGGTTGCAGTTTGAATGGAAAAAAATACTTTTATGGACAAATTTACTTGAAACTTGGTAGAAACGCTCTTCAATGCAAATAATGAGATACGTATTTCAACACGATATTCACAAAACATGATATTTATGAAATCGTAGGTAGGTTTAGGTTATGTTAGTTTTGCAGCAGGCCCTGAATGCCAAACCACCCAGAAATAGGAATAGCAGATAATAGAATATCATTATTAGTAAGACATGAAATTCACAAAACATGATATTTATAAATAGTTAGGTTAGGTTAAGTTAGGTTAGGTTAGGTCTATAGAAACGAATACTTTTATGTTCTGATTAACTTGAAACTTGGTAGAAATGCTCGATTCAGGAAAAATTACCTCTGAGGAGGTCAAACGGGGGTGGAAAATTGTATGGTAGATTTTTTAAGTGAGAAACGTGGAAAATGTTGTAACGGCTACAGTAGTTATAAATTAAAAATATTGCTTTAGGCGATTTTCGAAAAACTTAAGGGTAAATTGGCGGTAGAACTTTGTAAGGGATTATGATAATTTTTGAAGGAAAAAATGTGGAAATGTGTATTTACGCTACTGTTTTTATAAACAAAAAAAAGTTATTTTCGGCGATTTAGAAAAAACTATCCCAAAGGTGGTTAAATGGGGGGTAGTAGTTTGGTAGAAAGTTGGTCATTTTTGAAGTGAGAAATTTGGGGTATTAAGATAACCTAATGTTTACCTAGCTGTAAAAAAACCTACCTACCTACAAATTAAAATTATGACTGAAGTTAGATTATATGAAACTCGGTATCAACACCAATATAAATTAAATAATAACCATTTTTTAAAACAATCCCTTAACAGTGTGACAAGAGGGTGAAAGTTTGAATAGGAGTTTGTTTTTTTGATTTGTTGATTGATTGATTGATTGATTTAATCTTCAGTGTTTATAGTTAGTTAAGAGCAAATCCATTATCAATAAACAATAACTAAAGGGAAAAACTTGGGATCTAAGACTACTGACTGTAAGGTTTGTATCGAAATTAAATGTAATATTCAAAGTTACATACCTGCAAAATATGAAAATGGGTATTAGACTACGATTACATACCTACAGAAAAATTTCAGCTTCGGTGTTTTTCGAAAATCTTCTGCTAAGTGGGTTAATTGTTTTTATAGAATATATGGCAAATTTATCTAGAATCGTATAATAGTAGATTGTTCAACAAGGGACTAAAACAAGCCATAATGACACGAGATGTTTAGCCACGCGAGCGAGCCAGCGAGCGAGAGTGGCTATAGTTCGAGTGTCATTATGGTTGTTTAGTCTCGCGTTAAACACTCTACTTTTCACTTTGAATGCGAGGAAAAAAAACAACGTTCAGTGCCGGATTAGCCACGTACCTAGCAAGAGTAGCAAATGCTACGGGTCCCGCGCATCCACGTCTAACCTCTAAAATGGTAGTACTTACATCAGTATGCGTATGCGTGTACTCATATGCATCAGGGTTGACGATAAGATGAATAATCCAGTCGATATTCTCCACCAGAATAACCTAAAACAAACAGCCACGCAAAATAGGTGCATGTCTAAGTCGCTCAGTTGCGGAAAAAAGACCGCCACAACCTGTAACGTAAAACAAACCCAGGGGAGACGAATTTGCTACGGACCCCGACGGGCTTGCTCAATCCAGCACTGACGAAGTTCTATACACATTTACAATATTGATTATAAGAAAGTTTCTTACAAATTTGTTCCGCCTTTTTTTTTTGTTAAGTACCACTTTAAATGCTTGCATATTTAGCCAACAGGTTCAAACTTGAAAACTATTTTAAAACTAATTGGACCAAGCATAATTAAATGAATTCATCCTTAATATAATTAAATATATTCATATTCGTAATCATTAATCGTGTTTCACGAAATTAAATCATTTTTATTTGTATTTTTTCACAGTTGTCATTTTGAGGTTATTTCCACGCGCTAAAAATTGTCTAGATACCACAGAATAAAAACTAGAGGCATAGAAACCGTACTAAATAGGCAGAAAATACATTATGGTTGACTTCCTTTTACTTATGGTTTTCATAGTGAGTTGGAAAGAGATCGTCACAAGGCGTGATTTGGACCTTTAAGCACCGGTGTGGAAGAAAGTAACGCTAAAGAAGACCGGTCGTTGATTTGACGTTTCTTCACCTTCTGATCATGACAGATTAAAGAAGAAAAGACACCTAGTTTTTGTTTCTTTTCCTCTTATCAAAATGTAATATATAAAGTAGAGACAAGTAGCTGGTGCAACGTTCATCTTATTGCACGGCTTCTTTGCCTTTAGTCTTTATTCTGTGTTCTATACAAAAAGACTGAAAATAGCAATAAATCCTCCATTCACAAACACCGTGATTGGATGTTAAGGGGATTCCAAAGTAAATTAAAACTATTTTACTTTAATCCCTAGAGATTAAAAAGGAACTTTAATCCCGATGTGCAGAGACTAAAGTAACATTTTAAGAGCATGAGAAGTGAAAAAAAACTTAATGATGAAAGAGAGGCAGTGAATTTATTTTACATTGTATGTCAATTTTGTTGTTTTAAGGGTTAGAGCCATAAAATTTAAGTTGTTTATGTGGACCGCTTACTTAAAATTCACGCTCTAGACTTTTTTTTTAAAGCTTTTTAAGGTGATGTGAACTATAACTGTACTTTTAACAGAAGTTCTGACTATCCGCAGACGAAGTCGCGGGCGGAAAGCTAGTTATATATAATTCTTTCAAAGGCTTTTGTGTACAACCAGCCATACTTAACAGCAGGACAAACTGAGGTAAGTAATCCTAGTAAATGAGCAAACTCTCTAATTTTACATTCTTTCCTATTGTAAAATGATATTAATTCTTGTTGAATCTTTAAACATTTCGCAGGCGGCAGTTCGGCTCAGGCCTGAAATATGCGCTTTCCTTAAATGTATTTTTCCCAAAATGTCTGTTTTCCATAATGTCAGCACGTCTTTTGCATAATGTCAGCTTCTCAAAATGTCAGCTTCTTATAATGTCTGTCTCCAAGAATGTCAGTTTTCATATAATGTTCGCTTTTCAGAAAGAGCTTATTCTCAAAATGACTGCAACCTCGAAATATCTGCCTTCTTACAATTTTTGCATTCCAGAAATGTCTTATTCCCAAAATGTCTGCAATCATGAACGCCACATTTACACCTATATATTTATTACTTTAAAGCTAAATTTTTATAATTTGCGTCGTTGGCGGGGAAAGGGTTAGGTACAGTCAGCGTCAAAAGTAACTGATCACTTCAAGCTACTTTTGTATTTTATCGCATTAACAATCTTGTTTGACATTGCTTATGTGACAGTAAAGCGACAAGGTATTTAAGTGACCAGTTTCTTTTGATGCTGACTGTACGAAATAACTACGAAAATAAAACGATATAATTATAATTGAGTCCTAAGTAGAACAGAATTTTTCAAACATTATATTTTTCGATTGCATTTACCATCTCAACCCAAAATTGACCAAAAGTTTGTATAATTATTCCTGTCAACATTTTACGTAATGCTGATGGTTGCTGCCTTGGAACATTTAGAACTTTGATTTGAAATAAAGCAGACATTATAGGAAAACAAACATAGCAAGACAATAGCCTATATAAAGAAGTGAACATAACGGAAAAGCAAAACTTATGGTAATGATAATATTATAGGAATTTAAACATTGTGAATAGACGACTTTCTGAGACTGTACACATTTTAAATAGCAGTCATTTTGAGAAAACTGACAAAATAGAAATGCTAACATTGTGAGAACGCAGACGTTTTGAGAATTGTACATTTTAGGAAAACACATATTTCAGGCCTGAGCCGGCAGTTCTATTTTCATGTCTAATGAATTTAACACAAAACCTAAAAAAAAACATTTTTGTGTAGGTGTAAGTATGCACTTGTTGTAATTAATGGTGAAGCCTAAGTTCTCCAAGAGATTGCAAACTTTAACTGTAATGCCTTTAGCTTCTTTAACATTATCAAAAATGAGCAATATGTTATCAAGATATATTGAGCATGTTATGCCCTGAGCCCTAAGGTGTTCAATAATAGGTTTCATAATCTTTGTAAATATAAATGGGGCTGTGCAGAGGCCGAAGGGTAAAACCCTAAATTCGTATATCTTATTTTCCCATTTAAAACGCAGGTACTTTTTACTTTTTAGATTCTTTATGAATACATACAGAGAAATAAGATTCTTTGAGATCAATTTTTGTCATAAAATAACCACCAGAAATCAGTTTTGTGGCGGTTCTTATGTCTTCTAGCTTAAAATGGGAAGTTGTGATAAATTTGTTAAGGTTTTTAAATTTAAAATAAACCTCTTATCCCCATTAGGTTTTTGAGCCAAGAAGATGTGTGAAAGAAATTGTTTTTTACATGGTTGACAATCAGATACAGCATTTATGCTTACAAGATGAGAGATTTCTTTTTGCATTTCTTCAGCCTCTTTGCCTTTTAATTTATTTAATGGTTCAGAGAGCTGGTATGGTATACACATAAACAGTATTTTATAACCTTCGACCCATGATAATATTTTCTTGTCACTAGTAATGGACAACCAATTTTGAATATAAGCATTCAAAGTTTTTACCTCTAAGTTTTCTTGTACGGTGGGCCTGTTCTCTGCTGCTGTACTGGGCGCCTCTGCGGTGGAGGTGGAGCCCTGGGCCTGTAGTAGTTTTGTCTGCCCGCGCTCTGAGGATGTTGAGGCTGGTACTGATACCGTCGAGGCGGGCCCCGGGAGTTTAAAGGAGTTTTCTTTTGTTTGGCAGGTTGAGTCGCATATTTAATCTCAGATCCGGTCTTGTTTATTGCTTTTCCTGTTTTTAACTGTTCATGCAGGTTATCCCCAAATATGTATTTAGAGACTTGGGTTTGGCTGACAATATCTTCTGTACTTTTGTTTAGAGCAAATTGTAGCAGGTATCGGCGGGACTGAGTTTCGTTATGAAACTTATCGCAAAACAAGCGCCCCGCATCGCTCACAGCCTTAGTTACCTCTACGCAATCCATCTTGATGAGGATATCCAGAGACTTGCCAATGCAAGCTGTTGCTTGACCCAAACAATTTTGTTGTTGTTCCATGGCCTTGTCTCGTTTTAACACCAGTTCTGAGATAGCTGCCTTTATTTCCGGGTTTAATTTTGGGGCTTCTAAAAATTGACAGTTGTCCGGCAATGGGTGAGATATAGTTCTGTTTTGGTTTCTTTTTGAAGCCCATTGGTGACTATATGGTTCCATCTGGATGTAATATCCTTGTGGATAGGTGCTCCATACACATTTATATTTGGGTCTTCTCCTAGCAAGGTAAGAATGTCTTCATTTAAGGATGGAATAATAGGGACATTTTCTATTGTATCAATTACTGGAGAAGGAGCGTCACATGCCTCTGACTGTAACTGAGAGGAGCCTGGCTCTGATGTTTGTAACTCACAAAGATCTTGTAATTCTTCTGCACTTCCAGGAGCTAAAAATATTATTAGAATAAAAAATGTTAGATAAGTGTTCAACCATTGCTAAAAACAAAAAACCTCTGGATATCTTTGGCACTGAGTTAACATCATCACTCGTAGATAGGTTAAAAAAACAGTGATAAGAAGGTAAGAGATAAACCACACGAGTAGTACTCACAGTACTACCACACGAGTATATCCACAAACCTAAATATGTATATTACTAGTGACCCGCCCTCGCTTCGCTTAGGTTTATGTAAGTTTTCTGTAAAACCCGTACATAATCCAGAATTTATTATACAATAATCAAAAATTCAATCAAATCATCATCAATTAAATCATCTTGTATCTATTGATGAAAATCGCATTAAAATCCGTTGCGTAGTTTGAAAGATCTAAGCATACATACAGAGCTGACGGCGGGAAGCCACGTTGTTTTATACTATGTAAATATATAAACAACAAACATGTATATCTATAGAAAATGAAAATTTAACTAAAATAAATGTTACAGCTCGTGACATGACTTGTTTTGATTGAGAAGTCATTAAAATTTTAACAACACTTATTAGATATAAATCACTATCAAGTGCTTAATCTTTTGAGTACCAATTTCACCAAAGGATTTTTAATGTAATGGTAACTTTAGACTACGAAACTCAGTGTACCTATACACCGAGTGTGTCTGTATGAACGCGAGTGTCTCTAAGCATTCATGCAGAGGCACTTGGTGTGTACACTGAGTGTACAATGTATAGTGTCGTAATCTTAGTCTAAATTTACCATTAATCAATGTTAATCAACTGGTAATTCAGATATTTTGACAGCTGTTAACACCCTTATTGTCTGCTAAGTGGTGTTAAGGGAAATTCAGTTAAAAAAAAAACAATTTATAATGAAGAATGTCAGTAGGTACGCCAAATCGCTTGAAACTTTGTAACAGTAATGTTTATAAATAAACAAACATACTACTTTTTATTTCATTCAAATAGACCCAGTAGTTTTGATTCTACAAACGTTTGAAATTTGGGTCAATAACATCAAAGCGCGTGGGGGCCATCTTGCTGGAGTGACGTCATCGTTTAACAGCGGCTATATGGCTACCTACCGTATAAAAGAACGAACTATAAAACATGAATTTTTGATTGACCTAGTAGTAGTTCTGATACTTCGTGTATTCATTACATCGATTTCAAATTTCGCGCGCGGGCGCTACCAAGTCGCTCACTCGCAATTAGATAGGTACCTACATACCTACAACACTCTCGCTTCGCTAGGTCTAGGCTTTAGCGGCCGCCACGCCAACTGTAGGTAGTAGCAAGTAGGTAGTGTTGAACTGTTTTTGAGTTTTATTACATTTATTTATTACAGTGTTATTTCGTGTAGGTATTGCAAGGTAGTGTGTGTATTCGTTTTTTTTTTGTGGGACCGTCGCCCGTTTATACACTTTGATACAATAGAGGACAATCTTGACTTCCGCGGCTCCGACATTTTAAACGAGTAAGATTCCTTAAAACTACGGGTACGCGGTACGCGACCGCGCCCGCGTAGCGAACTGCGTGAATCATAATTATTGAATAGTACAGTCGAGTACAAAGATATGTATACACTTTTACACCTTATTCCATTGAAATAAGGGCCGGGCCACAAATGTATACATATCTTTGTACTCGACGGTAGGTACCTACCGCTGCGGGCTCTGCCGCCTGCGTCCCGCGTCTCGCACTTGGTTTTTAATTTTTGGCATGTTTCACCTTGGCTATCAACATACTTATTTGGTATTTTCATGTAAAAAACGGTGAACCCAAAATTAAAAGTGCTTGATTATTTTTCTAATTTTATTTTACCAACTTATTCGACAAACATTACAAACAGAAAAGCCGGTCAGTGACAGACAGTTTGTTTAGTTAAACTGTTTGTAATACAAAACAATAGATAACCATAACTACCATAGTAACATCAAAACGAATTCGTAAAAATAATTACGAGTACCTATTACGACTTACAAAGTTAATCAACTACAAGCGTAGTCTAAAACAGGATGGGTGACCGCCTAAACCATCGTGTTGATAATAAGTTTTGTCACATATTTGTAAAAGTTTTACTTAAGATTGCTATTTAGTCGTAAACAATGAAAATTAGACCACAATTGTAGCTTAAAATAGCATCAAAATAAGAAGCCATTATAAAAATACAATCCGTATAAAATTGCTAAAAAAAAGATTTTATTTCATGTTTCTTGTATGGGGACCCCTCTTGGGATTTGATTTATTGTTCATTTTATAATTTTAAACGATAGATTTTATAATAACACGTATTCTGTGAAAATTCCAACTGGCTACTTATTACGGTTAAAAATATATAGCCCTGTAAACTTACGGGCGCGTACCGCTGTTAAACGATGACGTCATCATCCGTGAGCGCTAGCCGCAGAGTTTCGAGCGCCGCATACGAAGTTTAAAATTCAATATCTCAATATCTCGAAAACTATTTGACGTATCGAAATGATTTTTTTACAGCTATTTTTTGTTTTTAATGAAGAATACGGTAAGCCAAAAATCTAAACCGGCTGACATTCTCTATTTTATTCTAAAACGCAACTTTTTCTAGCTTCAGTTTTCACACGCAAATAGCTACTTCGAAACGATATCTACTAATGATTTGCACATGTTCGAATACTTTTTTATATTTTAAATCATTGTGCATTTTTAAATTGAAAAATAACATATATACATACATTAAATCACGCCTGTTTCACAGAGGGGTAGGCAGAGACTTGACATTGACTGAAATATCATAGTCACATGTGTCTGTGGGCCGTTACTTGTAACGATTGATACTGACTTACCTAATCATGTTAATATATTTTCTGGGCCTTTACTTGTTATAACGATTGATACTGACTTACCTATCATGTGTGTATGTATCTCTGAGCCGTTACCTATTGTAACGATTGACATTGACTTACTTATCATGGTTACATGTGTCTCTGGACCGTTACTTGTACCGATTGATACTGACTTAGGTACCTATCATGTGTGTGTTTGTTGGGCCGTTACTTGTTATACTGACTTACTTACCATGTTTGTATATATCTCTGAGCCGCTTCTTGTTGTAACGATTGACATTGACTTACTTATCATGTTTGTATATATCTCTGGGCCGTTACTTGTTATAACGATTGCTACTGACTTACTTATCATGTTTGTCAGGGATAATGTAGGATTCTAATGGTGAAAGAATTTTTGAAATCGGTCCTGTTCGGAGTCTATTCAATTCAAACAAACAAACAAACAAACAAACAAACAAAAATCAAATATTTCCTCTTTATAATATAAGTGTAGAAAAAAAATCGGATATGCTGGCAGCATTGACTCTTAACCGCCAATTTCCTAGTTCGCAGGTGACAGTCGCGTGACAGTTGACAGAAGCAGCAAGTAAATGGAGACGACATTGTCGACGTTGCCACAGAGTTTGAAGCTAGTACTTAAGCATAATGACATCATAGTATTGAACCTTTGTGGATGAAAACCAGAAAAACCATTAAAGTTGACAATTATTAAATTGGTAGGTTGGCCTCTCTGTTTAATAAACTATGCTAACTCGACAGAGATAACGCTCTACGAATCCGAAATTAGCCGATTCTCTCTTTCCAAAGGTCGATTGTGCAATATTTATCGCCGGGCACTGTACTTTACTAAGAAATAAGGATTTTGGGAAATTGATCAAATAAATTATTTCAGTTAAAATATGTAAACAAAATCGGTAGAATATAAACACAAAATTATATTAATTAGAACTTTATTTACTCCAACTTCTACTTTGATGTAAAAAAAAACAAGCTAAACTCTGTTTAACACGGCTGCAAGAATCATTTGTCGTCATCTTTTTCCTTGCATTCTTTTGATTTAGGTTTAATACTCCGTTCTCGGTCTCGCGAGCGTTCCCTGTCACGAGATCGCTCTCGTTCCCGCTCGCGGTCTCGCTCCCGCTCACGCTCACGCGATCGCTCTATCAGTCGCGGTGACCGAGAACGGGACTTGTGTCGTCGTGATCGCGACCGCGATCGTTCACGCCTGTAGGACCTGCAATTGTTAAGTAAAATTAATTACACTCATTATAATATGGCAAGATTCTGCCACGACTTTGATTCGAATAAGTCTTGTTCATTCAATCGACAGGTCTATCTTCTGCGGAACCACAAACTAGCTAACGTGATTTTTTTGTTTTTAATCCTAAGGAAGATGAGCAGATTCTGAGCCGGTGCTAACACTGCTAACTGACCCCAAACTTGCACCCGTTAATATATGGCTCTTGAAAAATGCTGATATAATGCAGCTTTAGTCGGTGGGATGTGTCTAAATGGGATATTTAGGCACTCATTTACTGAAGTAGGTACACGAAGGTGATCTGAAATAATAAATTATGACATGCAATATTCTAGTTGGGTTGGGGTGCAAGTTTGGGGTCAGTTAGCAGTGTTAGCACCGGCTCAGAGTCTGCTCATCTTATAATATATAAATTATAAAAGTAATCATAAGATAAAGCTTATATTTTTTGTTCTAAGGTGCAATATTTTTATCCCAGAAATAGTCTTCCCATCCCTAATTTATCCGAAAAAGATATTTTAGACGCCATAACAATTATAGTTTTAGAGAAATATGGCTTCAATTAAAGCGCAGCAGCGTTAAATTTACCCCTCCTCCACTAAATGGGCGGTGGCTCTCGATGGCTCCCGGTCTGAATTCACTCGAGACCACCTACGGATCAACTGTGCCAAGTTTCAGCGCATAGTCAAAAGGTGCAAGGTTCCCATACAATGGATTGTACTATCAAACCAGCTATTTTGACCTCACGTTTTTTTGTCATACATGTCAGTCGATACCTACGCTCATGTTCAGATGTCTTTGTGCTGTTTACAGAGTTGGTTTATCCTTAGATTACACATTCTCCCTGGGTAGGTTTTAGTCTTTTCTACTTTATTCTTTTTTTTTGTTAGAAAGTGCATTGTTTTTGTTTGAAAAATAGATTCCTCGTCCTTAATTTATCCGAAAATGATACATCGCATTCCCTAGTATGTATAGTTTTAGAGAAATGTTGCTTCAATTACAGCGCGGCAGCATCGAACTTCCCCCCCTCACCCCCACTAAATGCGCGATGGCTCACGATGACTCCCGGTCTGAATCTACTTAGGACCAGCTAAGAGTCAAGTGTGCCAAGTGTCAGCGCATAGTTACAAGCGCAAGGTGTCGTGCAGTAATACCCTAGCTAAAAACACTTTTTTGAAAATCGTCCGTTTCTCGGAGCTCATATCTAGACAACGATTGAAAATAGGTAAAAAACGTATAGAATCAAAGTTGTAGAAAATTTTATCAGCTTTAATAATTCCATACAGCAACATTTCCTATGACGCATTGTTTTCAAGATGTGAACAAAAAACAAAAAAACGGGACCTTCTTTGTGCTCCCCCCCCTAGGGCTCACCTCCGAGGGGTGGGGACTTTTAGTATGTTTATCTCCTAACTAGTCCAAACCAAGTTCCGAAGTCAAAATTTCTGCTTTCAACTTTTCCATCCACAATCTTTCATTGCCAGGACTATATGAATAGTCACTAGACCCCGTTATCAACCGGGCAGTTTGGTGGCTAACTAACATTAGTAATGTGACATCACTAAAGTTAGTTAGCCACCAAACTGCCCGGTTGATAACGGGGTCTAATAGTCACACAGAAACAACTTTCGGGAATAGGCTATTCTTTAATACAGGGTGAGACACAAATCATGCTACAAAATTAAAGTGGAGTTATTCTATTTCGTTTATATTTATTTATTTTTATTTATCATTTTTACTCCGCTGCCTTAACCCGTGAAACTTTACGTCATATACGTATTACAGTTAAATATTAATCTTAGTTCAACTCCCTCTGATTTCAAAATTTTCCAATTATCAACTTCAGAGTGGAATTACTGTTTTATTGATGGTTTGCACGAATGGATACGTGCATTAAATTGAATGGAAAATAATTCGAAAAACAATAAAATACATTTTTTTAAGCTAGGTCTCCTGGCTTTCGGGACAAATTTATTAATATTATACATTTTGCAAAAGGTCGGGTATCAGCCATTTTTATTTGGGTGTGTTCTACAAGTAGAGGCGTTTAACGTATTGGATGGAGAGCTAGCTACGGATTTAGGTTTGCAATTTATAAAGCCACGAAATCCCTTTAGTTAGTGTGCAATACTATCATTATTAATTAATTCGGGCGCCTGGCAGCTGTTCACCGGTGGGTGTCAGAGTGGATGGGCAACAAAGGGGTTGTGAAATCAATTGAAGATGTGCAATTTATAAAGCTCTGTGTTTGGTGTAATATTATAGCTAATTATTTATTTAATTCGAATATAACATTGCCAGGCGTTTTAATTGGGGGGGAAGTAGTGCCAGGTGACATAGAGCTAGCTACGGAAATTGCCCATCTACTCTCACACCCACCGCTGAACAGCTGCCAGGCGCCCGAATTAATTAACAATGATAATATGGTACACTAACTAGAGGGATTTCGTTGCTCTATAAATTACAAACCTATTTTCGTAGCTAGCTCTTAGACCATATGCGGAGTGAAATCTGGAAAAAGTTTGACCATCTGTTATGTTATGTCTAACAACTCATCTTTATATAATTACGACAAATTTCATGGACGTAGGATTTTTTCAAAATAACTATGGCAAATCGAGAAAAAATGCGTCGCGAAACTGTTTGTAATTTCTTCGATACACATCCCTTCTGGTCGAATGCGAAGGTCGTTGAGCATTTTACACAAAAGGTTGAGAGTCAAAGCACAGTTTATAGTATTTAAGCGTCCTACTCACTCAGAAAAACGAATACAAGAAAGCCCGGTTCTGGATGATTATCCAGTTTAAGCCATTCTACTGAGAGGAGTCGTGTAAAGAAAATGACCGCCCGCCGTGTCGGAAAATCATATAGAGAGCTCGGAAGAAAATTTAAATGTGACGGCAAATTAATTTATCATTAAAATGTATCTTTAAGACATGGGTATTGAAAAACAATCAAGAAAAGTCAAGATGACTGTGTATGAAAATAAATAAATATTCAAAAAAACCGGCTTTTCAATTTGGTTAAAAATACATTCCACACTAAAAACGACGTCTTGTGCGTAATGAACAACGAATTATATTTCACATTAGACGGAAATGAATGGCAAAGGAATTATTATTTCAAAAACACCAATGACCAAACTGAAGAAAACGTGAAATATGTGGAGCCCACGAAGGTTCCCAAAAAAGTTTTACTGTGGCTTGCGATAAGCCCTCGCGATGGCAGTTTTTTTTAATCTGGGTTAGCCGTTAATGCAGACTGATACATGGAGCGATGTTTGCCAATTGTGCGGGATTTTATAAAATCGGAACATAGAGGAGCTAATTTTGTGTTTTGGCCAGATTCGACTTCCTGTCACAACTCAATAAAAGTTCATCAAAATGGACGAGCTAAAAATCCCGTACGTCCCCGAATTCGCAAATCCACCTAAGGCCCCAGAACTTCGCCCAATCGAAGATTTTTTTGGGCAAATCTGAAACGGCGAATCTACTCAAATATTTTTCACTGATTGAATGTACAAATTTGAATTAGTACGATTAAATTAGAATTAAATAAAATGCCGACATCTGTGTTTACGTCAGCCATGGACAAAGTTCCACGGAACTGTGGCAAAGGAGTAAATTATTTTTTGCATTAAATATTGGTAATAAATAATACTATTCCTGCTGTAGACACTATGTCCTCTGCCCATCTTTTCTTGGTCTACGTGGGCAGACGACATAGTGTCTACAGCAGGAAGTATCTGGCCCAATAAAGCACAGGACAGAAAGAAATTGAAGAAACTGGGGGAGGCCTTTACCCAAAAAGGGGTATAATCCAAAATAACGAATAAAACTAAACTAACATATCACATATACTAATACATTTGAAATGTACATATTTAAGGGATAAGGAAATAAAAGGCTATTAAAAAGAACTATTATTAATTATAAACATTTTTAACAAAACAGTTTTTTTTTATACATTAAATATTGTTTGAACTTTGTACAGATATTTCAAAAAAAGGAGGTTCTCAATTCTTCGGGTTTTTTTTAAATGTATGTTCCCCGATTACTCAAAGACCGATGTCCGGTTCGTTTTTTTTTTGTTTTTGTTTCTAATGTTATACTTTATAGTTGGGACCAACTTTATATTTCAACATGTCAGGATCTGACGATGTGTTCTTGGGGAAATCGACCTAATAGCGATTTGGGTATTTTTCATAGTAACTTATGCATTTGCTCTTGGAAAGCACTATTTGGTGAAGTGGAACTGATGATGAAGGTTGAAGACCTCCACGTCGCGTCTATGGCTCGATAATTTAAAATAGGAATGACTGAAAAATAGCGTATAGATGTCATGGACTTGTACGACAGACCCTCTCATAGTCTAGGATCATTTTTATTTTAAAGAAGTAGAATGCAAGCGGCAAGTCATGTAACAGGTGGTGTGACAACGTTATCAGAGGGTTTTGACCCTGCAGAATACGGATCTGCCTGTCGCCATTCCGAAATTTGAACCGGAAGTACGGTATACCAATTTTTCGTCCCTCCACCTCTTTATCTTTCTCCGCCATCTTGGAAAAACTGACACTTTTTTCGGTTTTATGCTTTTAATGTCGTGTAAGTTCATTCTAGTGTTAATCATGGTTCTGCAATATTGTAAAATGCAAAATTTACTAAATCTTCTGGGTTCAAAAATTCTTCCAGGACCCCTTTTTTTCTAGGGACCAAGATAAGGAATCGTCTATGGGAAGCTAGCGTTAAAATTTCCTCCTTTTTCTAGTTTTTCTTTTATATTTACGTTTTAGTGCATTTTAGCGCAAACTGTGTTTAGACAATATTTATAGATCACAAAATTTGCTATAACTTTTGATTTGAAATATTTTTTCCACGACCTCTAGGAACGAAGATATGGAATCGTCTATGGAGAGCTACCATCGAAAATTTCTACCTTTTCCACTTTTCCTCCCATATACGTTTTAGTGCATTTAAGCGCAAAGTGTAGTTTGGCAATATTGTAGCTCATAAAATTTGCAATAACTTTTGAATTGTTTTTTTTTTTGACGACCTCTAGGAAAAAAGATATGGAATCATCCATGGAGTGCTAGTGTAAAATCAAATACTTTAGCGGTACTGAATATTTATTTAAAAATATTTTAGGTGAACGTATGGGAAAATGCTAATTATGCCCAATCGGTGGTGAAGGTACCTGAGTCATATGGGTGGAGACTTCATCAAAACCAATATAATCTCACTCTTATGAGTTTATGACCCTCGAGCCCGTCGCCAAAGCCTGGATATTGTGTCCTTCAATTTGTTCATCTCAATGCCTGACTACCATGTGCTCGTGCATGAGGAACGGATTGACATGCACCTAGTTGTGCCACCGTACTCGCCAATGTTTGAATTTGAACTCCCATTTTCTAAGATGCGAGGGTTTACAAGTCACAAATTTTACACGGTAGGTATACGAGCTAAGCCACGCTTGACCATTCCGTATTTTATAACAGGTATCGTAGAAACTTTCAATTTGTTGACAATTTTGTCTTCTAAAAGATTGCAAAACTACGATGGAAGTTTTGGATAAAATATTTCATTCCAAAAGTTACAGCAAATTTAATCTATAATATTGCCTAACTACAGTTGACGCTAAAATCGCGATACAGTGGCGCGGCTGTAAAATGCTCATTTGTATCGCTGCAAAAAGTTGCAGTGGGTAAAAGGCCTTAAACAATTTGACGATTTATATGGCAACCCTCAAAGCACGCACACACCAACGGACGGCCATTTTGCATGCTTCAATCAGACGAGGTTACAACCGTATTTTTTCAGATCCGTGGCCACAATGTGCATTAAAAAATTGCAGAAATAACTATCGAAAAAGAAATGTATCGATCGGAGTATCTTAGTTTCGGTAAGTACATGTAGACTATATTATATTTCAAACTTTACACTAACAATTAATGTCATATTTCCAATAAAATAACAATATTTAAACCCTATATAGCCATCATTTGTTTCCCTGAAAATTAGATGCATTGAGTGCATTTTTATTATTGTACCACTAACTGCGCCTCTATTTATTATTCTATTCTAGGCATTATTCTAGGCAGTAAAATCCAAATCACATTTTACCTGATATGGTATTGTTTTCAACTCGGCCCCCATTACTGTCAAGTAAATAAGAGCTATCAAAACGTTGACAATACGATACCAGGTCAAAGATGATTTGATTTTGGTGTTGAATTGAGGCCCTAGTAGGTATTTTGTTACCAAAACAGCGAGCGTTGTCACCGAAATCAAACTAGGAACCCTTATAGTTCCACCATGTCCGTTTGTCAGTCTGTTTGTAAGTCACACTGACTTTTCTCAGAAACTATCAAAGTTATAAAACTGAAATTCTGTATACGTAATACCACGATCCAATTATGGAATATATATTTAAAAACGGTCCTCCCGTACATGTAAAGCAAGGTTAGAAATAAAAGACAGAGTGTAAAACTTACTTTTCTTTTATTCGCTCTGGTTTTGTAGATCGTGACCGCTCCCGCTCCCTTTCCCTTTCTTCCTGTAAAAGATAAAAAAATATATATTATGATTATAAATTCAAATCATTATCTGATCTTTATTTGAGCTTCCCTCTTTCTTTGAGCTTTGAGGTTACCTGCAAAAGGATGGCTAGCACAAGTTGTCCGCGACTTTTTTGTCGCTATGATATAATTTTTAACTATTCTGTAACAAGTACATTCGAGGGACAAGCGAGAAAATATAGGATGTGCTAACCGCGCAGATATCTCCAAGTTCACTTACAATCAAACCATAGAGTATTTTTAATCCATCGTTTTGCGTATCTCGTAATCGCGTAAGATCTTTCGAGAAATTATCCTTCTCACACTTTTAGTTAGAATGTGCAGTTTTTAGAGCAAAAGCATCGGTGGCCACAAAAAGTACTTAAAGTTCGTCCAAATTATTCCTGGAAAAGTTCTTAATTTGAAAAAGTAACTACCGAAATGAGAAACGAATAACCACTTAATTTCTTGTTTACGTAAATTGCACTGTTATTAAATATTACCTACTATATTATTATATATTCGTTGGTATTGTTTTTTAAATGAAACCTAGATAGATCTATTTATATATATATACTAGCTGTCCGCGCCCGGCGTCGCCCGGGTGTAATTTTTTTTTTCATACAAACCTTACGAAAAATAGTTTACGACCTATTCTCAGACCTACTGAATATACACACGAAATTTCATAAGAATCGGTCGAGCCGTTTCGGAGGAGTTTGGTTACAAACACTGACACGAGAATTTTATATATTAGATATATATATATATATCGATCGGTGCGGCGCGGTCGTTGTATTTTTTTCACCGCGCGTGTCGCGATTTGATTAGTTTAAAACGTATCTATTACATTAGCCATGGGAAAACATTATTGGCGTCTATTTGGCTGTAAGAATACAAGTGACAAAAAAGTAATGTACACAACGTGTTACAAAATACCCCGCAAAAATCTAATAAATTATAAAAGCCAAAAATATTGTCAACCCTAGTAAGCTGTCATGTGAGGGAACCAGGGGAGTTAGCATAGATTATTTAACAGAGAGGCCAACCTACCAATTTAATAATTGTCAACTTTAATGGTTTTTCTGGTTTTCATCCACAAAGGTTAAATTACATGTTGGTAATAAAAAAATGTGCATGTGTGCGTAATTTTAAGCTAGTGTTTTTGTTTCTTAGTTGTGTAGGTGTGTAGCAATGAGAGCGAATTTTGCATTTGTGTTGAGTATTGTGTATGTAGTGTTACCTCACCTCCCCCTAAAAGCGACAGACTTTTGTGCTTAGGAAATTGTATCAATGCGTGCTCCAGTTCTAAATCCTCTAAGACTACTATCGATGATTCGGTTTATCGATATAGGAAGTCCCTACCTGTAAAGAAAATTTGCCCCAAAGAATCCTATGTCTGTTTATAACAATATCATATATGACATATGTAAAAACCAGCCTTCCTACTTTAAAGTAAGTTAGCATGGTTTTTTCCACTCTTGATACCTGCTAGCTGTAAAACGGCCCCGCTTTCAGCTTAGCGAGTATCCATTCCTTTCTAACTTTACGTTATACTAACACCCATATTCACTTACGTCACTTTGAGGTCTCACAGTGCTCACTAACGCACAGGGCGGTTCAAATCGTCTCATAAACAAAAGGTCGGTCAAAAAGGACCAATCACAAAGCTGTATTGAACGCAGTGCGTTTAATCAGTGAAGGCTCCCTTAAGTATTGTTAGTGAATGCGGGTGTAACGATCCTAAAAATTTCATCTTTCCTTATAAGGGTCAATTCGGGGGACAACTTAGGAAATTAAAAAAAAAGTTTTGCAAACATTAATGTGTCATATATCAAATGAAAGGGCTCGTTATGAGGATCTCAAATATATTTTTTTTATTATTGTAAAATAAATAGTTTTTATTTTATTCATGAAAGAAGACGAAAATTGACCGTTCCTCCCCACCCTGATCTCCGAAACTACTGAGCCTAAATGTTTGAAAAAAAAAACCAAAATATAGTTAATTGCTTGTAGATTACAGGAAAACCTTAAAGAATTCTATCAAAAAAAAAACGTATGTACGGAACTTTTCAACGCGGGTTCAACTGGCACTTTGCCGGTTTTTTAAACATGTATTTAAAGGGGCTTCTAAACGGGCCATATTTTCACTGCAATATGTTGCCGGCAAGGTGTCCCTCTCTTACTCGTATGTTAGAGAAAGACACCAATAGTTGCCTGCCACATATTGCAGTGAAAATATGGCCCGTTTAGAAACCTCTTTATGTTTAGCACATTCGAAAGAGAAAGTAAGGGGTCGGCGGGCGTAACGTAAGTAGTTGCTCCAAAATATTAAAAAATACAATAAATCTGCTAAGTTAGAAGAATTATTGGAAATATCTGACAAACGAGCTAGCTAAATGACCAAGATACGATTTAAACTAGCGTGCCAAACCGCGTTCAAACGCGTTTGCAAACTTCGAAAGATAAACGACGACGCCGCCATGGAAGCGCCTTTCCGACCTTATACGCCTTTGCGACCAAATTTAGTGTTTTCAATCCACAAGGGCAGGCCCGGCAGCTAAACAACGTTGTAAGGTTACCTAAATGAATAAAAATAAAGTAGTAGGGCATGCCGTCGTGCATTAAAAACACTATAGCGAGCTTGATTTCTTTTCCAGTAGGAAAGAGAATAAAATAAATTAGGTTCTGATACACTTTATAAAGCATAAATAACTTGGTGCACTTACATCGTCTCTCCGGTCACGGTCGCGGCGATCGCGGTCATCGCGGTCGCGATCGCGCGCTCGGTCGCGCTCGCGCTCGAGCGCGTGCGGGAGAGGGTGCCCGCGGTACGGCGCGACGTATGGCGCCGGCATTAGCGGCGCCAGGTGGACGCCCGGTGGGCCCAGCGCCGGCATGCCCAGCGATGGCGGCCCCAACGGACCCGGCGTCAGCTCCTTGATGTCGCTCGGCGCCCAACTACCTTGCTCAGGGTGACCTGAAATAAATTGCTCGACATTTATTGGTTTTTCAACGAACATCAAAAAATTGGAAAAGGCATATAGGTATAGGTATCGGATTTTGAAATTAGTGTTATATGCAGAGGTGGTCATTAGCCCAGTCAAATAGGGAGAAAAAAGGGGTCAACCTCGGAATGAGAGATACGAGGGGCGGCTGAAAAGTTCTAAACCTAAGATAGAAAAAAAATGTTAGATTATTAAAGTTTTTTTTTTTTTTCAATATAGTCCCCCCCCCCTAACACGATGCATTTCTTTCACTTTGTATATTATGTTTTAATATCGTTAAAAAATCTTTGTTTAAACCTCCAAAATGCTCCTCCACCGTCGCCTTTATTTCTTCATCACTTCCAAATTGCTTTCCCCGCAAGTCTTTCTTCAAATTACTGAACAGAAAATATTTGCTAGGGGTCGTCACGTCACATAACATCTCGTGTCTGCGTTTTAAGTTATTCAAGGTCACATGTCACAAAAATCATTTTTTTACGATTATCTAGGTTTCTATAGCTCCAATGATGTTAACAAAATATGTGTGTATTACAAAATAGTACAACAACATAAAATTTGCGACAAATTGTGTTCCAAACATTTTTTCATGCGCTCGACAGTTTTTGAGATAAGTATTAATAAATTAGCGCGCCTGTTAATTTTGTCTATAGCTTGTATGATGCGTAATTTCATTTCTTCATGTGTTCTGGGCTGTTTTTAGGGTTCTCAAATCAATCTAGGAACCCTTATAGTTTCGCCATGTTCGTCTCTCTGTTTGTCCGCAGCTTATCTCAGAGACTCTTAGTACTTACTAGAAAGCTGTAATTTCGCATGGATATACATATTAGTCGCGCATACAAAGTGGTAAAATTAAATCCAAAGATACATATTTTTACGGTACCTACGCTACATGTAAAGCGGGGATGATTTTTTTTTCTCGTCTACCCCTTAGTGTGGGGCGTCGTTTGATAGGTCTTTCAGAGAAAACTTCTAGAACGCCGAAACGAAGGTGAATGCGAGTTTCAACCTTATTATCCCTCATTCCGAGATGAAACCCTAATTTGACTGGGCTAATGTAACTAGAAACACCACTTACAAGTACAATAAACTTCAAAATGAAATGGCAAAAGTCATAAAAAATCTTCCATCAACAATACGAACAAGATAGCTAGTCCCATACAAAATCAAAGCTA
The DNA here is from genome assembly GCA_948252455.1 of Acleris cristana. Lineage (NCBI taxonomy): Eukaryota > Metazoa > Arthropoda > Insecta > Lepidoptera > Tortricidae > Acleris > Acleris cristana. The sequence goes on along the minus strand of OX411772.1, from coordinate 22,626,586 downwards.
AATTCTGTGCACGTGAATAAAAATATAGTTATACGCCAGTTGCATTTGTTTATTAACGAACCGAGACAAACGTTTAAAAACAGTTTAAAGTGCAACCTAATAACAACCACGGTACGTATTATAGAGTTACAAATCTTCAAAATTTGATATCATACCTATAGTCCGGGAGCCCACTGCAAGAAACCCTACCTGATAAAAAAAAAAGAAAATGCGTACCCTGTAGGCGTAGCTGACCGTTACTAGCTTCAACTGCTCTTGGTCAGCCGCGGCTTATCTTGGCAAATTTTGCGCAAATGGTAAAAAAGTGGTGCGAAAAATCATCAGAATAAACGACATCGAAAAATTGAACGAAACTTGTATGATAGGATAGAGGCCTTCGCGGACAGTTAAATAACAATGGTCGGCCAAATCCTGTGTTGGCAGGTTCCGGTTCCGAATTTGTGTTACCACCTGACCGCTACTATTTAACTCATCGCAAAATTGAATCAAAAAAGCGGTTTTTAATAGCTTAATTAAAGCTGTTCACGTATATTACGTATGTCTTGGTCAGCCTCGCCTTAGCCTGGCAGTTATTGCAGTCCGACCACACTTATATTATTCATAAACAAAAAAAACAACATTGAAAATGTTTTTTTCATCTCCTATACTTACGTTTTTTCCTTTCTAAGTAGCAGATGTCATTTATTAACGTGTTCCTGTTATGAGACGAATAGTCGTAGGTATGAGATCAAATTTTAAAGATTTGTATCTTTATTACTAAGTACCATGGTAGTTATTAGGTTGAAAAAAAAAGTTTATCTCGGTTCGTTAGTAAACAAATGCAACTGACGTATATATTTACGCGGACAGAATTTAGCTTAGATTTTGTATGGGACTAGTTATCTAGTTGGTATTGTTGATCGAAGGGTATTATGAAATTTAGTGGTTTTAAGCCCTAAGCGAAATAATGAGTGTAGCTCATTTTATGCATATGTGAGAAGTAAGATGAACGAAAATGTAATAAATGAAATCGAATCAGAAACAAAAGACCAAGCAAATAACACTCTTTGACATAATATGCGCCAAGGGAGGATAACCTGGCTGTACTGTTCACGATGCAACTAGATGCAAAACAGCTGACGGTATTTTGGTACAGACTATTTTGGGTGGTCATAATTATAAAGTTCCTGAGACTTTAGCCACAAAACGAGGCAAGCAGCTGGAAGGTCCAGTTGTTGATCAGTTACAAAACGAGATGAAAAGTAAAATTAAGAAATCAGGATTTATTTTAGTGACATCCATAGCAATTGGGAGCTTCACCAGATCGAATCACTGATGATTTTATTGTGGAAGTGAGTGTCCACTCAGTGAAAAATCAATGAGAAGGTATGTTAAAAAATCCTCAATCACTAAAATATTTAAAGCACAGGTATATTTTTTCTTTAATAATAATATATGTAATATAATAATCGTTCATTTTCAGGGAATTACATAACACAAGAGACAGAATGTAATGAAAGTAATGTTAGAAATGCATGCTGCCAAAAAAGAAAAAGTATTATTCCGTCTTGCTGACCCCAAGTATGAACAGAATCAAATAGTTCATAAATATTGGATTGATCATGACAGTATTTACACTTTTAACGTAATAACACAAGCCACAGGAGTTTTGGGTGAAGTATATTTTTTAAAGACTGCTGAGCTGTGTTGTTATTGAATAATAATTGTGTAACGCCAATGGCATAACGCGTCTAATTTGCGTGGATTTTGGTGCTTTAGAAGCGTTTTCAGCAGGCTGAAATATCGTTTCAGTCCGTTTCGGAGGTAGCTCTATCACATACCTGATTATCAGAATTTTGACCAACTTGCCGTTGTTTTCATGCTTCTGAAATGTGTTTTCAGTCCGTTTCAGGACACCCTCTATCAGATTATGCCATAACTTGAGAACCCACTTTCAGATGTTTTCAAGACCTCTTATGGGCCTCTTATATTGAAGTACATTTCAGTATGGCGATTTTCCACGAAGAGTGAAAGAGATTAGAAGGGACAGCGATACTAAGAATCTTCAAGAAGCGTCTGAAGAGATAACACGATTGGAAATGAGTCAGCAAGACGCGTAACATTCCCGATACGTGAGCCAAGGACATTTCGACGATTTCGATATAAAATGTCTAAGAACCACCGCTACAAAACCTGCTTTCAAATAAAAAAAACCGCATCCAAATCGGTTCATCCGTTTAAGAGCTACGGTGCCACAGACACACACACACACACACACACACACACACGCACGCACGCACGCACGCACGCACGCACGCACGCACGCACGCACGCACGCACGCACGCACGCACGCACGCACGCCCGCACGCCCGCACGCCCGCACGCCCGCACGCCCGCACGCCCGCACGCCCTCACGCCCGCACGCCCGCACGCCCGCACGCCCGCACGCCCGCACGCCCGCACGCCCGCACGCCCGCACGCCCGCACGCCCGCACGCCCGCACGCCCACACGCCCACACGCCCACTCGCCCACTCGCCCACTCGCCCACTCGCCCACTCGCCCACTCGCCCACTCGCCCACTCACACTCACACACTCACACACTCACACACTCACACACTCACACACTCACACACTCACGCACACTCACGCACACTCACGCACACTCACGCACACTCACGCACACTCGCACACTCGCACACTCGCACACTCGCACACTCGCACACTCGCACACTCGCACACTCGCACACTCGCACACACTCACACACACTCACACACACTCACACACACTCACACACACTCACACACACTCACACACACTCACACACACTCACACACACTCACACACACTCACACACACTCACACACACTCACACTCACACACACACACACACACACACACACACACACACACACACACACACACACACACTTACACGTCAAACTTACACGTCAAACTTACACGTCAAACTTATATCACCCCTCTTTTTTGCGTCGGGGGTTAAAAAACAATATTGTCACTGAGTCCTGAACCTTAAACACAGATTTTTACTGTTTTATACTTGTGCCGTCATTATCACCTGTTGCTGGCTACTAAGAATAAATATGGCGTCTTTCTTTCGCTTGATTCGGCGCGTGGGATAGAGACAAATATATGACGATGGAGATAATGCTGTTTCTTCTATAAATTCGCGGTAAATTTAAAATACTCGATTTTGTTCTTATAATAGGTAGTTCGGTCATAATGATATAATTTATTTTTGAATTGTCAGGACTTAATGATGGTTGCCATTTTGTTCTATACATAGTAAATTAGGTCTTTATGACAAGTAATATTTTAGGGACCCGGGTCTCAGGAGGCTATATAAATAAGTGGATAGCATTTAGTTTGAAAAATCAGCAGTGTTCGTTATTGTGGGCGGAGCGAAATCAGACCACATGACGTGAGCACCCAAGTATTGGTATTTTTGAGGCTAGTATTAATTACAAGTTAAGTTTTGTCACACTAATTTAGAAATCACAATCACACCCTAGATTAACCAAAATTTGTATCATAATTATGAGGTAGGTTAGGTAAGGTTCGTTTTTATATCAGGCCCGGAGCCAGAACAACCCAGAAGTAGCAGCTCCGTCGAGACTGTTAAATTTGTAAATTTGATGGTGGGTTTGGTATATGTGCGTTGTCGGCACGGTAGTAAATTTGCCCCCTTTTTTTTAATGGACAAAATGAAATATTTTGCTTACCTATGATTGCTTACCAATATTTGATTAATTGTGAGTCGCTCAATGCAGCTCAAATATTTAATTTGCTGACCAAAATAATTTAGAGCAGTTCAGTATATCATTAATTGCAGACAGATTTATAAATGTTTGCTAACCATAAGTTGCTTACTGTTCACGCCGCTATCGCTCCGTTTACGGTCAAATGGCCTTTAACTTTATATAAACTAGAGTCATAGTTGTAATGTATACTTTCTCACCAATTGAAACACTCGCACATCACGCGATACATTTACTCACCCAATCACAGACCCTTACATACATACGTCACACACTCGTCATACATTACACGTACTCACTTCCACACTTGCCTTCAATACTCTAACCAAACCACCCAATTTTGTACAATTTTATTGTAATAAAATCAAATTCCGAGATATCGAAGTTTTAAATTATCTCTCCTTGTTCCCGTAAGGAACACTTACCAACCAGCTATTTTGGCTGACCAAATACATTTTTCTGTTTACCAAAATAAGAATATTTTGCTGATCGGTTAAATGATACCCAATTCAAATTCAAAACCGGCTGAGAACGATGTGCGAAAAGAATGTCGTTATTTGTCAACGTCGTTCAATGACAGGTCTAAACCTCGTGCTGCCAGTGCTGGGCTATACCTAGCCAAACGGAAATCGGTTCTTAAACCGGATGTTACGTATTTCCGATCACAGTTTGGCGCGGGTCATTTGTATCCTTGTTTTTTTAATAATTTTATTTCTCAATAACTACTGCTAGAAAATTATGATAAAAATATGTGTATTATTCAAAGACAACTACTTAAGGCACTTTACTGAAAGTTGCAGTAGTCATTTAAAAATCTTACTGCCGCACCCAGAGACATCAATTAAATTTAATGCTTGTTTAGTGACGTGTTGTTTGATTCTATTGCTATAGCAAAGAAAGTGACAGCAGCAACTTTAATCAAGCATAAAAAAGTATCAAATCAAGCAAGCATTAAATTTAGTTGACGTCTCTGAGTGCGGCAGTTAGTGAGCTGTAAAATTAATATTTTTTTGACAAATGAAAGAAAATTGTCGAGGTGCTTGGATCCTTCGCAAACTGTTATAACTTCTTCATCTTCCGGAGCATACGTCTGGGGTCTTCCCAAATTACTTCGTCGTTTTTGAACACTACACCGGTCTCTCGGATTCGCCTATACACGCTATCAAAAACACTCACATCGGGTCGCCGGCGATTAGGAAACCGACGCAGATATTCACGACAAGCAGCTGCAGCGCCATTACAGTATCGGTACCAAAACGTAATATCAGCGTATTCTTCGTTAGTGTAAGCTTGCCGGGAACTCTGAGCTGTGCCAATATTAACCAATAGAATCTAAACTAACGTGCACAAGGCGCGCTCGACGTGACCGCATGCGCCTTCTATTGGTTAATATTGGCACAGCTCCGCCCCGCCTCAGTGGAGCTGCACCCTTAATGTTACAGTTATAGTCGGAGCTTTTCGTTTCGTCACTTACAGGGAAGTTTTTTAATGTTTTACTCAGAGACTAACAAAGATGTAATTTGTCATAGTTATAAAATTTTAAAATACGCCAACGTTGTAAAATGAAACGTAAAAAAAAACTGGGAGTTTATACATATAAAGCAAAAGTATTTTTATTTACATTATAACATCAAATGAGGTTATATTGGATAGGACTGAACAATTTTGCGAAACTCACCCCAGGGCTCGTGGTAGGGCGCGTGCGGTGGGAAGTAGTGCTCGGGTGGCGGCGCGCCGAAGTATTCGGGCGGGGCGTCGCGCACCGCCGCGCGCCCGTACTCGCGCCGCTCCGCTGTCATAACCTACACAGTACAAACCAGGTCACATCGAGAATAACCTCACCCAAACGTAGATTCAGACAAACATACATACATAATACTATACACCGTGACACAGATTATAAATAACTAGCGACCCCCCCCCCTAGCTTCACTTCGATTTATGTGAGTTTTCTGTAACACCCGTACATAATGCAGAATTTATTATACATAAAAACATTCGTATTGAATCACTCTTAGCGGTAAATGAATGCTTAAACGGGGTGTGTGGGTGGAAAAGTTGAAAGCAGAAAGTTTAACTTTAAAGTAGCCGAAATTTTAAAAAGTGGTATTCTTTTAAACTGTAGATGATATGATATATTAATATATGTATATACATTCTTAACCCTTTGAACGCCAAGAACCACTAAAGTGGTCGTGTACTGTCGTGTCTACCACGCCATCGACCCATACGACGGCGCGTTTTGACGACGCGCTAGCCTAGTTGGTAGTGACCCTGCCTATGAAGCTAGCGGTCCTGGGTTCAAATCCCGGTAAGGGCAGATCTTTGTGTGATGAAGAGTATTTGTTTCTGAGTCATGGATGTTTTCTATGTATTTAAGTATATATTTCTCTATATAAGTATTTATATCGTTGTCTAGTACCCATAGTACAAGCCGTTTAAGATGCGAAACTATCTTTTGCATGAGGAGCTGTGGTATACAATAGTCGGTTATCCTGAAGGAGATACGACTCCTACTCCGACTCCGATGTCAGAGATCTAAGAACGACAGTAGAGCTCTTGCAAAGATATGCTTAACAGTCGACGGTGGAGCTATTGTTTACGTGCGATGTGCGACAACTGCTGCCGAAGCTTGGACATCCTTGCAAAAGGCGTACGAAGATAAAGGAATGGGACGTAGATTGTCATTAGAACGTAAATTATACAGGATGTAACATGACGAGAAGCAAACCTTTAAACCCGTTAATGTTTAGGTGGAGAATAAAGCTATGGTGCGTTAATTATTGAAGTACTAACGCTTTTGCATTAGATCGTTTAATATTTATTATTTCATTATTATTCTTACAACACTCTTTATTCATTGTTTCGAGGTCAAAGAGTGGTCAAGGTCAGCTAATAACACCCATGTGACAGTCACAGTCATATCATAATCATAACATGTCAGTTCAAATAAGGCTGTGTCTACACTCACCATTAAATGCGACGCAGTTCAATGTGTCGTCCACCAGTCGCTATAATTTGACGCAAACGACGATGGTTATTGTCATGAACGCTACGTAATAAATTTGAGAGATGTATTTAGAATTTGAAGATACTTAGCTCCGTTTATGTACCATTTATAAATACTGGTCCAATAATGTCATTACCTCTTATACCAGCCCATACATTAATCGACCACCGAGTCTGGTGAGCTAACTCACGACCAACGTGAGGGTTTTGATGCTTTTTAGCCCAGTGATGAACAACTCACCGATTCCACATTGCGTTCCTCGTAAACAAACTTTCGTCAGTCCAAATTATTTTAGTAAAAAAATTACGGTCTTCTGATATTTTCTGCAAAGCCCAATTTGCATAATCAACTCGCTTTGAATAATCTTCGGGCTTTAAAGCGTGAACTTTTGCAACGGAGAATGGGTATTGTTGATCTCGTTTTAATACTCGGTGGACGGCCATATGATTAATACCAAAAAATCGCCCCGCTCTTTTCGTGCTGAAGCCAGGCTCGTCTTCGAAATGACTTAATATTTGTTCCTCTACTCCAAGAGACATACGGGTTCCTGATCCAGTACTTAAAGGAACCGGCCGATTATTCTCCCGCAATCGTGTAATTGCCCTTACAATGACACGTGCGTTAGTTGGCTGTCTTCTTAGAGGAAATCTTTCGGCGTATAATCTAAGAGTGGCACTTCCGTTGCACTGGCACTCACCATAAATAAGTATCATGTCCATGATCTCCTCAGCACTAAAATTCGATGGCATATTTATTATTTTTATAATAAAATAATCTATCAACATGAAGACATCAAATTGACATGATACGTAACATGTCATATTAATTTCGACTTTTTTTGTGTCCTACTGCACGGGTAGCATAAGTTGTATTTTCTCGCTTGTCGCTCAGTACGTCTCTATCATTACAGGTTAGATAGAAAAGGAGATCCGAGCCACAAACAAGTCGCGGACAACATGTGCTAGCCGTGCTGGGCGAACTGTCTAGAGAAAAATAAATTGACAGTAATGTCCGCTCAAATGACATATCAGATGTGTTTGAATAACCTTGTATGTTTATTTTAGCACAAATGGTATTTAAATAACTTTTAATTTGTTTAACATACGTTAAAAGTGTGCCCCAAGTGAAAATGATATCGACAGTGATACTCGCGATCATAGTTGAAGCTGCAGAGCCAAGGATTTGTGGAATTACTTAATTATCAGTTAATGTTTATAATTATTGTCACAGGATGGTTCAAATAGTGTTAACCGACTTTGAAAAAAGGTAACAATACGTTTTTGCATAAATTAATTAATGGAAAGATAGTTAACAAATACTAATAAGAAGTGTGGTATTATACTAAACTAGACCTGGCCATTAACGTGTTCAAAGGTTTGCTTCTCGTCATGTTACATACTGTATAGAGAATTTAGCAGGCTTTGATGACATTGAAAAATATATAAATGCAGTTCTGTCCACTGCACAGGATCTCGCGGATATTGATAAAATTATTGAAGACACGTCCATAGCCGCTATAATTCTTGGGGGACTTACGTCTAATTATGAGCCCCTCATCATGGCATTAGAAAACTGCAATATACCAGTAACTACGGATTTAGTGAAGACTAGATTACTGAATGAATTGTCCAAGAAAAACATGGCTCATCAGAAACAGTTCTTCAAACGAGATTGAAATCGAAGTCTAAGAAGAAAAATATTGTGTGTTATGACTGCAAAGTTCCTGGACACAAAAGACCTGACTGTCCCTTAAAAAATAAGAAGGAGAAGGCAAATGCGGTGAATAATGACGTCACTTCATTTACTGCATTGAATACTTCTGGAAGTTCTAATAAGGATATAAGGTATGTAGATTCTGGAGCTACAAAACACATGAGTTCTAGACGCGACTGGTTTCAAACTTTTTCATTATTTTACACTGGTAGTGTAACCGTAGCAAATGGAGATCAGATTAAGTGTTGTGTAATTGGTAATATTTCTATAAATACGCCAAATAAAATTGTAGATTCTATAAATGATGTTGCTTTTGTACCCAATTTAAATGTAAATTTGATATCTGTACACAAAGCTATAGAAAAAGGTTTTGTTAGCGTTTGTGATATAAATGGTTGTACTTTTTATAAGAATGATACTTTCTCTTTTACAGGTGATTCGGTACCTCATGCTTCGGCCTGTGGTGGACTGTACGCACTCGATTGTACTACTAATATTCCCCGTGATGAGGCTAAAAACTATGTAATACATGATGTGCACTCTGACTGTCTGAACAGGTACCAACTATGGCACAAGTGGTTAGGGCACTTATGTCGTTTAGGTATGATGCAGTTAAAGAATCACCAGGTGGGTTTAAACTTTACCGAAATAGATAAAAGCAGTTGTATCTCTTGCGTGGAGGGCAAACAAGCTAGAAAACCATTAAAAAAATAGCTTATATAAAAGCAACTTCCCCCTTAGAGCTGATCCATAGTGATCTTTGTGGACCTATGTCTACATCTTCCTTTCAAGGAAATAAGTATGTTTTAATTTTTGTCGACGATTTTACACGTAAAATATTTGCTTATTTTATTGCTTCTAAGACGGAAGTAAAGGATAAATTTGTTTTATTCCAAACACTTGTGGAAAAACAGTTGAATGCTCAAATTAAGGCTATTAGAACAGATGGAGGAAAAGAGTATGTTAATACCGAGTTTGTAAGTTATCTCTCTTCAAAAGGTATCGAGTTTCAAACATCAACGCCATACAGCCCGCAACAAAATGGAGTTGCAGAACGAACTCATCGTTCTATAACAGAGAAGGCAAGGTCAATGTTGGCTGAAAGTTCTCTTCCCAAAGCGTATTGGGAGGACGCGTTTCGGGTTGCAGTATATCTAAAGAATAGATCTCTATGTAGAGCCTTAAATGGACAAATACCATATGACAAATGGTGTGGTCGCAGAAGTTACCTTAGTCATTTAAAGGTATTTGGATGTCGTGCACTAGTGCATATACCGTCATGTAAATTGGATTAGGAGTAAATTGGATTTAAAGGCAGAAGAAGCTGTGTTCGTTGGATACTCAGAAGATCCGAATTCTTATATTTTTCGGGATGCGGTTAATCCAAGAAGAGTATACAAGTCTCGAGATGCCACTTTTTTTTGAAAATATATTTACTACTTTAAAACGAAACAATGGAGAACCTGTGCAAACAAGTTCAACAATAATATTCGAAGATGAAACTGATGGTGAGGTTTCTCAATATTTTGACTGTGCTGAGGATTTAGCTTCCGAGCCTGAATTACCTCTGTCGACAGAGCCAGAGAATGAAATCGACTCAGTAAGCGTGGAGGCACCAGTACAACACATTGAGCCAAGAAATCCAACTAGAAGTAGAATAGCACCAGATTTTCTAACATATAAAGTTTCATCAAGTGATTCTAATGAACCTATTACCTACTATGAAGCTATTCATGCCGAAGATGCAGATAAATGGCAACTAGCAATGGAAAATGAGTATCAATCTCTTATGAAACTTCACACTTGGAAATTGGTAAATAGACCTAATAAGAAAGTTATACCATGCAGGTGGGTATACAAGCTGAAAAAGATGCCTATGGTAATATTAGCAGATATAAGGCAAGACTCGTCGTCAAAGGTTTTAACCAAGTAAAAGGAGTTGATTATGACGAAACGTTCGCTCCAGTTATTCGCCATTTTTCCCTTCGCACATTATTCGCATTAGCTACGGAGATGGGCCTAAAAATGAGGCACTTGGATGTGGACACAGCGTTCCTGAACGGAGATTTAGAAGAGGAAGTGTTCATGGAACAACCTTCTGGGTTCACAGCGGAAGGTCAAGAAAATAAGGTTTGTTTGCTTCGAAAATCACTCTATGGTTTAAAACAGACTCCTCGACAATGGTTTAAAAAGTTAAACGAAACACTTATAAAAATAGGTTTTATAGGAACTCCTTCCGAACCTTGTGTTTATACAAAACTTTTTGATCGAGAACTTGTTATACTCGGAGTCTTTGTCGATGATTTGATTGTTTATTTTCAGTCTGACTTGACTTTTGACACTGACAAGAATTATCTAAATATATTTTTTCTTTAAAAGATCTCGGACAGTTAAAAACTTATTTGTGCTTACAGATAGAATGCAAAAAAGATTCTATTGAAGTTTGCCAATCAAATTATACAGTATGTAAATGAACGAAAGGCAAACCTTAAAACCGGTGGACGTTAAAAACAGGTATAATACAATTGGGATAGACCAAAAAAATTACTAACTGTTTTTACATTCTAATTCGAAAGAATGGGTAATTTTAAGAGACCAAGTTCATTAATTTTGTATTTGACCCAATAGTTTTGTTTGAATATCTTTATTTGTTTAGCAGACATTTTATGGATGACATGATTATTTTTAATTTGGGCTGGCATTTTTTAATATATTACAACAATTAAATGATATCTAATGATAAAAAGTGATTGTAATAATGTATTAAAACGTACTATTTCAAGCGGTTTTCGCCTAACCCGTAAGATACACCTAGGAGGGCTTCAAGCCAAAAACGAAAGTCAAACAAAGGTTAAATATACTTTTGTCGAAATATCCGAAATAGATAAATATTTCAAAAACTTAATAATACAGAACGGTTTTAAAACCCCATTCCTCGAAATGGTTTTCGAATTAGAGTAATTGTAAAAATATGAACAATCCCAATTAACACATTCACTGCCAGGGGGCGTGGCCTAGGAGCAAACTTGTATGACAGTGAACACATTATATGCGTCGATGGCAGTGAATGCGTTAACCACTTTTTGTTTTAATCCGTTCAATTCTTTGCCTTTCGTTCATTTACATACTGTATATTGGAAATATTAGAAAAATTCAATATGAGTAACTGCAAGACAGTTAGTACTCCTTTATCTGGGAAGAAATTAGAACGAAAACGAGCGGTACGTTGTCTAATAATATTATATCTTTAGAATATTTAGAGAGTTTAACGATAATTTCGATTAAGGGGGGCTGTTGTAATTACTGGCTAATAGGTAATCTTATTATCCTGTCATGTGTTTAGAACTTTTAAAACGACTTCACTTGAATAAACAACTCTGTCATGACAACATCTATTCTTTATATTTTTTCCTTATTTTCTAAAATTACTAGAAGTTACCACAGTTATAATTATGGACTACACCCCATATCACTCGACGCAAACCGATAAGCCACTGGCTCAGTCTGAGATTAAAACTGAAATCGTTTCATGGGTACAACGAAGTGGCATAGATGAAAGCATGAAGATGTTCAAGGCGGAGTTGGTACATTTACCAAAAGTAAATAAACCACAAAAAAGCGGTACGTTATCGATAAACTTGCGGCCGAATATGGGCACCAAGTCATACGTTTACCACCCTACCTTTGTGAATACAACGCAAATGAGTTGATATGGGCACAAGTCAAAGGATATGCAGCAGGACACAATACAGAACCTCCATTCACCACATCAAAAATGTTAAAATTATTACAGGAAGCTTGTGCACATGTTACTAAAACAGACTGGGAACTCGTGGTAAACAGTACAACGCGATTAAGGGAAGACTATGAAACTGATGTAAACGTAGACAATATTTTACACTATGAAATCATAATTAACGTAGCAGATGATAGCAGTGACGACTGTTCATCAAGGAGTAATAGTGATTTAAATGAATCGGATTATAATACATTAAAATAAATACTTTACTTAATCACGGAATATGGCCTTTTATTTTTATGGTTAATTTCTTTAATAAACTTTTAAAAAATATACTTCTGTAAAAATTTCAGTCAAGGCACTTGACTACAATAATAAAATGGAGTGTTTCACAGCACTATTGTCAGCTGTCAAAAGTGCCATCCATCACTCGGTACATTAACTTTCAATCGTGCTTTTTAGTGCTTTGGAAGCGTTCAGCAGCCTGAAATACCGTTTCAGGCCTTTCAGAGGTAGCTCTCTCACAAACTAGATTATCAAAATGTCGAACAACATGCCGTAAATTTCAGGCGCCTCTGTCAGATTACGCCATTACCTGAAAACAAATCCCCACCCATCACAAGACGTACAACATTCCAGCAACGAATAGTCTCGGTCGTCGCGGCGTCATAAGAATAAGTACTATAGCTCATACAATTTATGATGGCGAGTGGGCTTTACTTGTGGTAAACACATATCTGTATACGTGTCAAAGTGTGCGTGACAGCGAGAGCGGGTATGGTAAGCATAAAAAATAAAGAGAAGTATTGGACACATTATACTTATTATAATGTCGCAAACCCTCTAGCAAATAATGATAAGAAATAATGCAATTAAGTATTTTAAACCGACTTCAAAAAAGGAGATTCTCAGTTTGACCGATTTGATTTCTCCATCAATTACGGTCCGATTTCAAAAATTCTTTTTTTGTTTGGCCTTAAATATTATAAAACAACAAACTACTTATTTATGTTCTTGATGTGATATGCGAACTACTTAGTCATACTACATGTAGTAGCGACACTAGCGACCTTCTTGGTTGCATCTTCTACGAAATTGATGTACCTAACTCTATCTTGTCGCGAAGATGACATTTCAAATGTCTCCGTATTTTCTGTCTTAAAATTACGTACAATTTTATGTTACTTAAAATTAAAACCTATCTGTAGGTTTATCTTTATTTTAGAGGGCTTATTATTGCCGTGTTTCTTGGGTGACTAAACGTGGATCAAACATCCGTCACTCTCACACTTATATGTATGTACTTGTCAGAGTTGTCAGAAAGTGTCGAATGTTTTTATTACCGTTTTGTCAAGCGATAAACATGGATAGGCCCACAGTTCTAAATAAATTTACTATTTTTATTTTAGGATACTTCAAAATAAAAATCCGTTATACCTCGCTATGAATAACTTTGCGTTTTTTCCGGATATTGGACATGCTGACGGTAGTTCGTGGCAGTAAGCGTCGTGGAAACAATATGCACAAGTAACTCGAGCGACGGCGCGCTCGCGACTGATCGGTGATCGCTCCGTCAGACACGCACACTACCGCAATGTGCATGTACACGTTCAACCACTAATAAAGCCCACTCGCCATCGTGAATTGCATGAGCTATATTAGAAGGGTAACTTCATCCCCACTACGCGCGCTCGAGCGTGGGCTGTCAACAGTCCAGGACTACTTATCGCAGCAAACACTAGCGGGTTGCCACCCATCGGCGCTTGAAGTAAACGTGCTACAATATTTCAAATGAAACTCTCAAAGGCGCCACTGTCTACGCAAACTGTAGTTTTACCATACGAAATTGTTAGTTCCGTATTTGACCACGTGCTTTACGATAATTGTAGGATGATATCCACGAACTTTGAATGTTTATTTATTATTTGTAACATAAACACATTAAGTAAAGAGCGTAAACATGAAAGAATTAAATAAATACATTATTTACCTATGCACTTTATGTTTTAGCCAATATTAATCGTAATTGAGTAAGTCTAAGATAGCATTTCAGTGGTTAGTGTTTTTTTTTATAAAACAAGGAGCTGCTAGTTAAGTTAATTAATAAAATGCACAAATACTTTTTACATATATCAATTAATTTTATTGGCTTTGCGTTGGTTCTTACAAACTTTATATCCGATTGAATTGTAATAAAAGTACTTAATTTTTTACATAGACTAGTAAACGCCAACTTGTGCCGCTGTCATCCGCTGTCACACTCATACGTCACTGGAACTATTGGAGTCTTACGGATTTGAAATTGTACGGACATTTTAGTTTCATTAAGTAATGATGATTAAGTAAGTCAGCAATGGGAGGGTTTATCGTATAGTTTTACAGGCAAATAAACTAATTCTATGCAAACGAGGTGGCGGGTTCAGTTAGTATTATATACTTGTGACAACCCTAATTTTGCGATAGGCGAGAGAGCGGTAAGGCGGGGCGTGGGGCGCTGTAGGTAATTATTTGACGGCTTTGCTGTCAAATCCATACACCGACGCCTAAGATGCCCTTCTAATAGTATTTATTCTTATGGCGGCGTCGAATAGCGGGTCAAACTATATCGATCCCTCCAGAATGCTTTCTATTGTTGATAATTCAGTAACCACATTTCGCACAAATAGGCTAACATGTTTACCAGCGTATTAACGACAGGTTGCTAGCCCATCGCCTAACAGTACTACAAGCCTATATTCCCTTAGTCGCTTGTAACGACATCCACGGGAAGACATGGAGTGGCACTATTCTTACCCAGCAACCACATTGTTCGTCATATTTAGGTTAGTAGTGAGACTAGTGCGTAATGTTACAAGCCATATCGCTAAAGTTTTCCGTTCATTGTATGTAGTCGTCACAGCGTCAGCTAGCAAACAAAGAAACATAAGTAGGAGGGATTGCATTTCGCGTCGTCCATCATATTATTTAAGCCGTATTAAAGAAGCCTCGGCCTGCTAATCACGTCATCAGGAAATCCTCAATTTTTCGGGCCTCTACAATAATGTATTATGTATTTTTTATGTTCTTGGAGGACCCCAAACAGCCATCTACATGTTATTGATGTCGTAGGAGAGGGCAGAGGCAGTGCAGCTAGACGTGTAACTCGTGTAAGGCTACCCAACCCCGCTATCGCTTTCTCCGCCATGAGGAACATGTAGCTGGCTGTTTGTGTCGCACCACCGCCCCAGTCTCTATTTTAGAAAAGTTGTTAATGTTCAGTCGAAGTCATAAGCAGCTGTATACAAGGTGTTACAAAAATACCCGTAAAGCCGAAAGGGGGTTAAATGGTGCCTTATAACAAGTCCATTTACAATATTTAGATAGATATTACAAGTCTAGTTTTGGAGTCGTAATATTCTGAGTTAGAAAACATCGTCATTTTGGAAAAAACACGAAACAATTGTAGAGTCTCGATAAGAAGATTTGAAATTGACAACATAACATTTTTTCCGTCTTGACGTTTTTTGAAGCCAGTACTTAAGCATAATGACATCATAGTATTGAACCTTTGTGGATGAAAACCAGAAAAACCATTAAAGTTGACAATTATTAAATTGGTAGGTTGGCCTCTCTGTTAAATAATCTATGCTAACTCCGGTTCCCTGACATGACAGCTTACTAGGGTTGACAATATTTTTGGCTTTTATAATTTATTAGATTTTTTACGGGGTATTTTTAACACGTTGTATTTTAGTACCTTGTCGCAATAACGTATTAAAGTGAGAGTGGCTTGAATTTAGTGTATCGATAGCTGTGATAAGGTACTAAAATTTACCCCTTTGTGGTCATATGAGCCCACAGACCACTTAGCCCGCGGGCTGAGTTGACCGTATTCATTTTTCTATGGGTGACTTGATCCCCTTAATCTGTTAGCTGAGCCCGCATAAATACGTAGGTAGGTTTAGGTTATGTTCGTTTTGCAGCAGGCCCGGAGGGCCAAACCAGGGAATAGAGAATAAAGGGAACTGGCATGGTCGCCTATTACTTAGAAAACCAGTGTCGCCAAACTCACACAGCCATAGTTAAATTGATACGCGGCACACTATTGCAAAACCCTTTTGATTGGTAAAAAGTTACAATATCCATACGGTGTTATCGAGTACCATTTACAGAAAGGATCTGTACTCTAACTTAAGCAGTATACGGCCTAAAATAGAGTGTAACAGAAATGTGACATATGTCTTTTTAGTTGTTGACGTTTGATTTCCAGAAAAAGCATCGTAGTCCAGCTACTCGGCATTAGATGGCGATATATTCAGTTTTGGTTGAATTGAAATGTTTCGATACGCCCGATAACGTCCGAAACTAAATAGTCGTATGTGGCTTTGAATTCCGTATTACGACAAGACCTTTTGGCATAAAGAATGGGGATGCGGGTACAACATAGGTAGTTGTCGATATTTTGGCATATTTATATTAATATTTGGTTTCTTTGAAATGTAGCGACAATGTAAACGGGCCTTCAATAATTTATAAAAATATGAACAACTAAAAAGTAGCAAGAGCCATCTGTATGCATACATATAATAAAACAATTGAGAAGGAGAAATTAATCTGTATATTGCAGATATTTACGAAAAAAATGTCTGGGGGTCTTAAATCATTGACAGAACGCATTTCAATCCTTTTTATTAGAATTCCTGTTTGTCATGCACGATTTTCTGTATTGGAACTGCATTCTCGCGGATAAAGCGCTTCCCTTTTGGCGAAATCCAGAAATCGTTGTCTAAAAAATGCTCTAAGCAAATAGTGCTAGATAGCATTGGGAACGAAAATTGGTTTCCTTTGACATCCATCCATATTTTTTTTACATTTGTTTCTTTTGGGAATCTAAAACGGTTGATAAGGCTTTTTAAACATTAACTAAGCCACCACTGGATCTCCACTTTCATCTTTAGTGCAGAAAGGTTTCACAGGCTATGTAACCGTAAGTAGGTATTAATTACAATTGACATGCTCGTAAATTGTAATGAACACTTGAATTACTGTATCTATTACATTCTTCCACATCGCGGTTAACATAATAATTGATTAAACTTTTATCGATATGAATGTCGATAAAACTTAGCACAGCACTCGAGTAGCGAGTATTGTTTGACAGTTGGAGTAGCGGAGTAGCGAACAATCTAGATTAGTTGACAGTTGGCATGATATATGATTATGAACTGTAACTTCTAAGGTATAGAGTAGATTATTACTCAATATTGGACGCGAATTATATCAATGAAGATTAACATTTGTATTATTTCAATAAATAGTAAAATAATACTTAGCGATGATAAAAAATGACCGCATTGGACATCGTTTTTGTTCTGCTTGCATTTTTGCAGCTTGAGATAGCGCAACACGGCATTTTTACATTGATAATTATTTTTTTCTCAATTACACAAATGTCATGTACATCGAGTCGGTTGACATAAGACTGATAATAGTCTGTGGGCGAAGTTTGTGCAACTGCACAAACACTCGGCGACACGGGAACGCCCACTTGCGTCCTCCATTAGTTTTCTTCTCCGTGGGCCAAACCACCCAGAAATAGGAGCTCCGCGGTAGCGGAGCTCCGTCGACACTCTTAATTTCAAAGCGGGCCTAGTTATCCGATAAGTGTGGGTCGAGTCATCTACGAAAAAAAACAAAGTGGGCAACTTAGCCCGCGTGTTAAGTTGCCTGTTGGCTCATATGACCACAAAGGGAAATTTACTTATGAGTTTGACCGTACCATTTGTAACCAAAAACACAAAATGCGTAGTAGTCTTTTTCTGCATTTGAGTAACGGGTAGAGAGTAAAAAAATAATCCTACCTGTATCGTATTCTCCCGGACTTGATAGTTACCGCTCATCGACGTCTGCATGCCTTCGTCGTGGCGCGGCGGACCTGCGACATCAATCATTAAATTAAGTAAGCACTAATCGGTTAGAGCAAACGAAATAATATGCTTAAAATATTAATATTACATAATTAATATTTTAGAATAATTGTTATTTATGTAACTGGTACATAATGAAGCTCGCAAGCCCGCGCTCTAACCTTGGCACTCGTACCAAAAGAGCTAAATATGTACCGTCGCATAAACAACTTTTTCTATAAGCTTAGGAAACTACTGTGGTAATTAGCTTAGTTCTTACAGACGGTGTCTAAATTGACAGCGACACATAGAATAACTATGGCGACATACGTCGTACGGCCTAGTTGGTGAGGAAAAAAGATAAATAATAAAGTAATATTCTTTTTTATTATTTCTTCGTGATTATTAAATATAATGCTATTTGTCAAGATTAAAAAATAATATTTTAGAGATTTTAACACGTTTTTTTTTCGAACAGTAAATTATAATAATTATACAGAGAATGTATTTTTTTTTCACCAAACTCTCTTTTTCGAGCCGCCGTATTGCCATTTTGCAAAACAGATGAACCAATTAATATTATTGATCTGTTCTTAATGATTGATTCTTTTAAAACTCCTGTTATGGTAATTAAATGAATATTTCTCGTATTTTTAAACATTTAAATGGGTTAGTATCAAATAATCGAAAACGCAAGTGGTCTACGGCATTAACTCGCCAAAAAATCATCGGGTTAAATCGCAGGTAGTCGAATACGTAATGGGCCCATGAAGCAACTCGTCACGAAATTATTTTGTCTACTGTCATATTATCATACATACATACATAAACTCATGCCTTCATTCCCAGAGAGGGGTATTCAGAGCTACAGAATTACCAACAACTCTTAAAAATGTTAATAATTCGGCTGCCCCATTTCAAAACCCAGCAAGGGCCATTGAGCAAATTTTACAGTAGAGCGAAAAAACATGTTTTGTCGCAGCCGTATAAAATTTTACAATATTTGTTCAAGAAGTGATACTTTCTCTGTTAATTAGATTAAGACGAATACGTTGGTATATACAAGGTGGTCCAAAGAGTGACGTCCAAATTTTTTGTATAGATTCCTCACGCCAACGTGTATCCAAAAACACCCCATGTATGTTCAGCGATTTTTGATAGTTTCGGAGATATTGATCGTTTTAATCTGAATTTTTCTAATTTTCCCTTATGTCCATGTCTCGAAAAATCATTAATTTCATGTTTTATTTCATAAGTTTTTCAGTGGTATCTTACACAATTAGAATCATTAGGAATCAGCGAAGTTTTTAAATCTATTTGCTCGTTTTTTTTTTCAGTAATTTTTTTAAGTAATCACATAAAGTTTGTTTCTCCATACTAGGTGTCCCAGTGTTTGCTTATCACTTTGTATGGAAAAAACAACTTTAGGTGATTACTCAAAAAAATTAGTGAAAAAAAAAACGGGCAAATAGGTTTAAAAACTTCGCTGATTCGTAATGATTCTAATTGTGTAACCACCACTGAAAAACTTATGAAATAAAACATGAAATTAATGATTTTTCGAGACATGGACATAAGGGAAAATTAGAAAAATTCCGATTAAAACGATCAATATCTCCGAAACTATCAAAAATCGCTGAACATACATGGGGTATTTTTGGAAACACATAGGCGTGAGGAATCTATAAAAAAAATTTGGACGTCACTCTTTGGACCACCCTGTATATTTTCTTAATTTCCTATATTACATGTTTATGTGCAATACTAGCTTTTTAAATTAAATGCAAATAAAGAATGCAGTGAGCCGATTGTTTTCAAGCCTACCTGTTTTTTTTTCAAAACCTAGTAAGTTCAAGTCACATACTAGGTTTCTGAATTAGTTTTGTGATATAATAGGTTTTGAAATAGTTAAGCCCGTTTTTTTGTACACTTACTAGGATTCGGGGTGTAGGAAAATGTGAACCTGAGTGGGCTCTAAATGATTTTGCATCCCGTATGGACTTTCTAGAAACCACGTTTTATGCAAAAATCGCTTAATTGAGTTTTTGAGACTTACTAGGTTTTGAAATGAGGCAGCCGAATGAAGAATGTCAGTAGGTACGCCAAATCGCTTGAAACTTTGTAAGAGTAAAGCTTATAAATAAACAAACATACTACTTTTTGTTTCATTCAAATAGACCCAGTAGTTTTGATTCTACGAACGTATGAAATTACGGTCAAAAATATTAAAGGGTGCGGGCGCCATCTTACTGGAGTGACGTCATGGTTTCGTTGCGGTACGGCCCCTTATATGATTGAGTAAGTTTACAGGGCTATATTTTTTTAACCGTTATAAGTAACCAGTTGAAATTTTCACAGATTACGTGTTATTATAAACTCTATTGTTTAAAATTACAAAATGAACAATAAATCAAATCCCAAGAGGGGTCCCCATACAAGAAACATGACAAATAACCAGTTTTTTTAGCATTTTTATACGGATTATATTTTTATAATGGC
This sequence comes from Acleris cristana, assembly GCA_948252455.1. Taxonomy (NCBI): domain Eukaryota; kingdom Metazoa; phylum Arthropoda; class Insecta; order Lepidoptera; family Tortricidae; genus Acleris; species Acleris cristana. The sequence goes on along the minus strand of OX411772.1, from coordinate 22,605,981 downwards.
TTACTATTTTGATGCTATTTTAAGCTTAAATTGCAGTCGAACTTTCATAGTTTACGACTAAATAACAATCTCAAGTAAAACTGCTAAAAATATTTGACCAAACTGATTTTATCAACACGATGTTTTAAGCGGTCACTCATCCTGTTTTAGAATACGCTTGTAAGTAGGTAGTTGCTTAACTTTGGAAGCCGAAGTACGGGTTGTATTTGTATTAGCTTTTTATTTCGGTGTCACACAATAATCTAAACTCCATACTTACGACCAAACAGTAATCTGTAGTAAAACAACAAACAACAAAATCTTACACGATGTTTAAGCGGTGTTTACTTAACTTTGGTAATAGCCCTTTCTTTACAAATGTCGTATCTAATGTAGAATTCATATCGCTAGGTACCGTATAAAATAATGAACTATAAAACATGAGTTTTTGATTGACCTAGGTAGTAGTTCTGATATTTTGTGTATTTATTCATTTCATCGATTTCAAATTTCGCGGGCGGGCGCTGCCAAGTGGCTCACTCGCCATAAGTTAGGTACCTAGACCGCCTCTCTCTCTCTCTCTCTCTCGCTAGTTGTTGGTATTAGCGGCCGCTGTAGTAAGTAGGTAGTTTTTGAACTGTTTTTGAGCATTATTACTGTTATTTCGTGTATGCAAGATAGCTTAGATAGCGTGCGTGTGTGTGTGTGTGTGTGTGTGTGTGTGTGTGTGTGTGTGTGTGCGTGCGTGCGTGCGTGCGTGCGTGCGTGCGTGCGTGCGTGCGTGCGTGCGTGCGTACGAGCGTGCGTGCGTGCGTGCGTGCGTGTGTGTGTGTGTGACGTGTGTCCGTCTATCCGCAGCCTAGCTCAGAGACTCTTAGTACTAGAAACGTGTAATTTGGCATGAATATACATATTAGTCACGCCAACATAGTTAAATAAAAGTAAAATCATGAATTTTTTTTTTTACGTAACGTGGGGAAGTTTTTTTTTCTCGTCTACCCCATAGTGTGGGGTGTCGTTGTATAGGTCTTTCCAAAATATTGCGGATTTGTGAAAACAATATTTTAATTAAGGTATCCGTTTATGAAAAGCTTTAAAGCGCAAATTTTTGTTAGAGTCAAGTGTCGTCGTCCCCTCCCCACTACAGCCAAAACTACAAAATAAAAAATATGAAAAATATCTTCAAAGGAAAACTATCACGACTTAGTAGACTTCATTGGCTCTTGAGTTAAACGGTTTAAATGTTTATACCTGCCGAAAACTTATTTGCGGTGTTGGTAAACTGACCGCGACCTATATCGATGTATGGGGATAACAGTTTTCCAACGGCAAAGTTAAGTTTGTCGCGAGGTCTAATTTGTTTGTAGTAACGGCTTCGGAACCCTACACTGAGCATGGTTCGACAGGCTGTTGCCCGGTTTTTTGCATTAATGTTTTGGTATTTTTATGTAGAATACGGTGAACCCTAAATTAAAAGTGCTTGATTATTATTCTATTTTTATTTAACCAACTTATTCGACAAACATTACAAACAGAAAAGCCGGTCAGCAACGGACAGTTAGTTTAGTTAAACAGGTTAAACTGTATGTAAAACAAAACAATGGATAACCATAACTATCATAGTCACATCAAAACGAATTCGTAAAAAATTACGACTTCCAAAGTTAAGCAACTACGAGCGTAGTCTAAAACAGGATGGGTGACCGCTTAAAACATCGTGTTGATAAAATCAGCTTTGTCACCTATTTGTAGCAGTTTTACTTGAGATTTCTATTTAGTCGTAAAGTATGAAAATTAGACTAGAACTTAAGCTTAAAATCGCATCAAAATAAGAAGCCATTATTGAAATACAATCCATATAAAAAAGCAAAAAAAATTGGTTTTTTTCATGGTTTTTGTACGGGGACCCCTCTTGGGATTTGATTTATTGTTCATTTTAAAAATTTAATCGATAGAATCTATAATAACACGTATTCTGTGAAAATTTCAACTGTCTATTTATTACGGTTAAAAAGATAGAAGCCCTGTAAACTCACTCATTCATATAAGGGCGCGTACCGCAGCCAAACGATGACGTCATCATCCGTGAGCGCTAGCCGCCGGGTTTCGAGCGCCGCATACGAAGTTTAAAATTCAATATCTCGGAAACTATTAGACGTATCGAAATGATTTTTTTACAGCATTTTTTTGTTTTTAATGAAGAATACGATAAGCCAAAAATCTAAACTGGTTGACATTCTCTATTCTGTAACCACATTTTGGACAATTAGGCTAATAGCTTGGTAAATGAATGCTTAAAAGGGCGTGGATGGAAAAGTTGAAAGCAGAAAGTTTGACCTCGGAATTTTGTTTGGACTATCAAATAGATTAAATACAGTGCTGTTTTTTGTTCGATCATTTCATAATGGACAAAAACATCGAACAAAGAGTTTGTCTCAAATTTTGCATCGCAAATGGAATTTCGTGTTCGGAGTCGCTGAAAATGGAACAGAAGGCTTACGGTGACTCAATGTTATCAAAAACACGTGCTTATGAGTGGCACAATGCGTTCAAAAACGGTCGAGATGTGATGGAAGATTTGCCTCGCTCTGGTAGGCCCTCAACGTCGTCAACAGAAGTCTGTTGACTGTTTTCTTTAACTATTGCGGTGTTGCTCACTTGGAGTGCTTTCCGAAAGGTCAAACGGTAAATAAAGAATATTATTTGAGTGTTATGCGGCGTTTAAGAGAGCCAATTCGACGAAAAAGGCCAGATTGGTGGAAAGAAAATTCTTGGATTTTGCACCACGATAATGCGCCTGCGCCAAGGCCATCATTATAAACGAATTTTTGACCAAAAACTCAACAAATACCATCGAGCAACCACCTCATTCACCAGATATCCAGCCGACTTAATTATTTTTCCTTAACTCAAATTACCACTTCGTGGCACCCGTTTTCATTCGGTAGAAGAAATAAAAGAGAATTCGCGCCGAGAACTGAACGCAATTCCGGAAAAAGCGTTTAAAAAAAAAACCATGATCGGATTATTCGTGAGCGTGAATGTATCATTTCTGAAGGAGTATACTTTGAAGGCGATAAAATAAATTTGGAAGAATAACTTACGTTTTTTGTATTATTGACCTTTTCCCGGTACTTTCTTGACAGAGAAGTATGACCACGACTAGAGTAGTCGTCAATCAAGAGTGAAAACGACGAAGAAGAAGACTTAGCTTGTAGAGGGTGAAATTCTCTTTAAGAATATAATTTTATACATTTTTTAATATATCATCTACCGTTGAAGAGTTATTTTAAAATTTCGGCAACTTTAAAATATTTCACATTATTATAGTGCAAAGCTCATTACTTTCGCTATTATCAGATGCAACCGCAGATTTCAGGATTCATATTAATAAAAAAAATGTACCTATATTAAGATTTGAACTCAATAAAAAAAGGTTAAACATTATTGTCGAGTAAATCAATCCAGCAATGTTTTTTTTTTAATTTTAGATTTGCCATCTGCCACTTAGCCTTCTGAAATGTAATAAATAATTGACAAGTTTTACGGATATTTTCGAGAAAAACTTTTTTTTTTATTTCAAATTTATCTTAATATACATTTTTTTTATTAATATGTATCCTGAAATCTACGGTTGCATCTGATAATAGCGAAAGTAATGAGCTTTGCACTATATTAATGTGAAATATTTTACAGTACCCGAAATTTTAAAATGTGGTATAACTTTTCAACGGTACATGATATATTAAAATATGTATATAATATATTCTTAAAGAGAATTTCACCCACTACAAGCTAAGTCTTCTTCTTCGTCGTTTTCACTCTTGATAGAGTAGTCGTGGTCATATATCAGGCGCTGGTGGCAAGCGTCACAACTCGCCGCCACTCCTCTCCGACAGTTGCCTTCCTCGTGCAAGCTATATAGGGGGCTGTTCTTCAGATGATATATATGCAATTTCGACCGTTTGTTGGAGCTCATAACTAGACAACTATTGAAAATAGGTAAAAAAATTATATAATCAAAGTGTAATAATAATAATGCATACAAAAAAAAATCCTATGACGCATCGTTTTCAAGATGTTAACAAAATACCAAAAAAACGGGACCTTCTTTGTGCCCCCCCCCCCTAGGGCTCACCTCCGAGGGGTGGGGACTTTTAGTATGTTTATCTCCTAACTAATCCAAACAAAGTTCCGAAGTCAAACTTTCTGCTTTCAACTTTTCCATCCACAATTGGGATACACCAAAAAAAATAACTGCTTGATTTTACATTTCTATTCGAAAGAATAGCCTTTTATTAGAAACTAATTTGAAGCATTTCATGATTAAATGTACTATTGATATTTAAAATAATTTATTAAATTAAAGTAACCTTACCTACTTGTAACGACAAGATGACGTACATATTTATAAAAGGCGGGGATACTTCGTCTAAGATTTAAAAAGACGATTTTTTATTATCTGTGATCTGTTTTCAAACTCATAATAGACGAACGTCATTCAAACATAATGTAAACAAACAATCGCAATATGATATAATTTATTATTTAAGAGTATATAAGCATTCAACCATTGCTTATTACCTAGACCTCAGTTAATACAACACTTCCTACATGACCTTGTTTCTAGACTGGATTTACTTACACAATTACATTTAATTTGTTGAAAAGGCGGATTCCATACTTCCAATCATGAGTTTCTACAATAATTGTTGATGCCGTCTTTTTGAATCTCTTCTAAAACCTTACCACACAAATTATTAACATTTATCACACATAACTCAAAAGAGAAATGGTCTCATTAATATATTAATTTCATCATAAGAATTACAGTTAATTTGTAAACATGACATTCATTAATTTGACATGACAACAGCTGTCTTCAAACGTAGGTGTCAGCTAGATATCTAAATTGTACAGGGTGTCCGGCGGTAGATTTATGTTTTTAAAGTTAAATAAAAAAAAAACTATTTTACATATCGTTTTAAATTATGTCTTAAAATGCAGAAAATTAATGCGGATTTCACTTTTTAAAGATGATGTCGTCCAAATGTCGTCCATCGAGCTGCCAACACTGCTCAAAATGGAGCCTAGTGTTTTGCGCCACACGGTTTAGTAGGTTTGAGTCGATCGCGCCGATTTCCCAACGAATATTCTCTTTTAAATCTTCAATCGTTTGCGGATTTTTGCCATAAACTTTTCCCTTGAGGAAGCCCTATAAAAAGAAATCCATAGGGCTTAAATTAGGCGACCTTGGAGGCCACAGGATGTCCCCATAGCAACTGATAACTTTTTTGGGGAAAGCTTCACGAACCAAACACATGGAAGTTCTGGCCGTATGTGGGGTCGCGCCATCTTGTTGGAACCATGTGTGTGACGAGGACGACGGGTGACCTAGCAGTTTTCCTTTTTTTTAATTTCATGGAAGGTTACTTCGGGAAGTCTCAAAGACGCTGCGCGTTTCTTTATTGAAAATCGCGTATTTTCACGTAAGCTATTTTCCACCATTTCCACACTTTCCGGCGTCCTTGACGAGCGACTAGGTCTGGGTCGGGAGGTATTCCTAGCCAAACCAGTTGCGCGAAACCTCTCTAACCAGGACCGAATTAAGTTAACAGTTGGTTCATCACTTAAGCGGTGAATTTTATAGCGCGAACAAAACCAACAACGCGCAATAATACAGAAATCGTCGCCCTTAAAAAAGGCTTCGACAGCGAACGAGCGAAGCTCTCCTGACCACTGCGACATCGTGACTAACAAATCCGCACGATCGGTGATTCTAATGACGCCCCCCACTCCCCCGCACCATTTATTACTTTTTGTAAAATCGAGTTCTAAAATGTAAATCTGCCGCCGGACACCCTGTACTTATAAAATAAAATATTGGAGAGGCTTTATGTGTTTTATCGAGCGTCATGGGGACCTATTAGATTTTGAAGATTAGATGGTAGAAAGGAAAAAACGTTACATGATGTGTATCCTTTCAGCGGTGGGGGAAGCGTGTACAGGTTTTAAAAAATGTAAAAAAAAAACAGTCCAATGGAAATACTCGAGCGCGTCAGATTTTGATAGTGTATAACTCCCACGTGTCTCTGATAACGGAGGCATGTTAATCTGCCGGTTTGCACGGTGGGGGTAGCCGTACGGAAAGGTTGAAAATAGGAAAAAATATATATATTCGAGCGCGTCAGATGTTCAGAGGGGATGTTAAGTGAACCCGAAAGAACCTCCCATTGCAAAGACTGACGATTCGGACGTGACGCAAGCTGTTGACGGCTTTTAGAAAATGCAAAAAAACAATCGATATATTGAAAAACTCGAGCGCGTCAGATTTTTATATAGATGGTTCAGCTTGATGTCTAAGATTTGCTGACCCATAATCTGACGATTATTTGGAGGGGTTTTCTTAACCTGACGGTTTGAAAAATATATTTTTTAATAAATCAATGAATGTATAAAAAAAATGCTCGGAGACGGAAGGATGCAAATAAAAAAAAAAATCTTTTAATTTTCATACATATTTTCTGAAAAAATTGCATGATGTTACTATTTATTTTTTTAAGTTTGTGGTTGCCGGCTTATAATAGTACCAATTCATGTCTTCTCGTGGAAGGCTTGTAGCGTTGATAGGCGATGGGCTGTAAGCGTCAGAACCCCTGGACCAATGGAGATATTTGATGTTTAGAAAATACCAAAATGCAGTACCTTTTTGGTACTATTTGATACCTAACTTCAAATAATTAGTACCTCGATTGACACCGAAAAAACGAGTAAAGAAAGTGGTCAGACATTCTGACGTCAGGATGTCTGGACCAGTTTTTTTTTACATAGTTTGAGACAGCAAAACTAATTTATCTCTTTATAAATATTTAGTACCTTTTTAATACCCTAACATTTTTTTTTTTTGGCGTACCTCAAAAATGTTAGGCATGAAAAAATTGTTTTGTTGATAGAATTTTGCACAGGGGCTCTTCTTTGAAATCAGTAATTCGAACTTCGGATCGCCCCGTCACTTTCTTGCGAATTAGTGACGCGTCGAGAGCAAAAGGGAAATAGACGAAGTTTGAATTACGGATTTCAAAGTAGGGTACTAAAAAGGTACTAAATATTTATAAAGAGATAAATTAGTTTTGCTGTGTCGAACTATGTAAAAAAAAAGTGGTCCAGACATCCTGACGTCAGAATGTCTGGCCACTTTCTTTACTCGTTTTTTGCTGTCGATCGAGGTTCTAATTATTTGAAGTTAGGTATTAAATAGTACCAAAAAGGTACTGCATTTTGGTATTTCCTAAACATCAAATATCTCCATTGGTCCAGGGGTTCTGACGCTTACGATGGGCTTGCAACCTATAAGAAAGAGTGACGCGGAGTGGGTAATACATGCTTTACTGCAGCTACACGCGCTAAACTTTAATGGTAATTTTTGATACTTCAGCTTATGGAAATCGTCAGAATATATATTTTCTCTCATCCTTGAACTATTTCCATCAACATAAAATAAAAAACGACCGCGCTCGAGAAAGTCAAGGTCACGTTTTTTTTTTTAATTTGTGACCCTCCTACTCCCTTGCGTTACGCTTAAATCGTCAGATTATTGAAATATATACTTTTTTGCATGTAATTAACCTACCTTACCTTAATCTGACGCGCTGGAGTATTTTTTTTACTATTCTGATCGGTTATCCGGGACGCACGTTATATACTGGAGGTACACGCAGCAACACACCTAACTAACCATTGGAGGCAGAGCAGAGAGAAAATATCAATGCTTGACAGGGATGTAGATATTTTTTTCATATTATATATATTTACATCCCTTTCAAGCATTGACACTTATTCTCAGCTCCGTCTTTAATGGTCAGTTAAGTGTGTGGGCGACTGTACTCAACAGGGTACAAGGATGCCCCCTTATGTTAATCTGCCGCGCTCGAGTAAATCCAGAAATCCCCTCTTGGGCTCCCCTACTACTAGTGTAACCCCCGCTCTGTTCGATTACAGCTTGCATTCGGGAACGCATTGAATCGATAGGATTCTTACAGAGATTAGAACCACGAATTCTATCCCAAATGTTTTAACAATTATCTTCTAAGGCTTTCGGAGTTCGTTCATTCTGGTGATTATGTTAGACAATAATACTGGCATGGCAAAGAGCTACAACAAAAAGTTGATCCTCCGCGGGCAAATATTGATTCGTTATCAGTCATCAATATGCATGTTATAAAGTTGCTTTAATAGAATGGAAATAGTGCAGAGCGAACCTGGCATGCGACGCAGGTGAGAGTCGGGTGGCGGCGCGCGCGGTGGCGGCCCCGCCAGCAGTGCCACGCCAGCCTCGTTTACGCGCATGCGCCGCTGCCGCTCGCAGTATGCCGACCACGTCACCTCGTTGAATCCATAGTTGAAGTAATCTATAACGACACCAACAGTACAGCATTATAGCTTTTCTCAGATATTTTGAGATAATTATACAAATACATCAGTAAAAATAAACTAAGATAATTTCAAGCACAATGAACGGAATGAGACCTACATTGATTTAGTACATATTAGATGAGTATCTAATATCATCAATTCATCATCAATCAATAATCAGCAGGAAAAAATGGCAGTTCAAATCTTGTGCCTCAACGACTTGGGCATACGAAACCTACATTGATTTAGTACATATTAGATACTCAATTAATAGGAAAAAATGGCAGTTCAAATCTTGTGCCCAAAGTCTTGGGCTTGAGCTTTTAATCCTTTTCCGACCATAGACGGTAACAGTTGTCAATAATCACTAAATGTTCTGTGAAAAAGTTAATCAAACAGCAGGAAAACAAAACAAAAGGATGGAATATCTTATTTTTTCTATTCGCGTACTATAAACCGCTAAATATTGATATCGTTAACGGTATCAGAATACCACCTTTAGCGTAACCGAAGCGTAAAAACAGTTCTTATTATTATAGCATTGTTACTACCATGGTTACGAGCAGGAATAATAGACTAGCGGCCTAAAAATTTCTAATTAGTCCGTCAGTTAGATTATCAAAAAATATTGAACACATTTTTTATTTTGTCAAACAAAAAATTACTAAGATATAGTGCGTTGAAGTTCCGCGTCACGTCACGCCGTGGCACACTTTTTACCACGTTGTGACGTCACGAGCCCCCACTCCTGAACTTTGACACGCGTTATCTTTGTCAATTTTGATTTTTTGATAAAGCAAAAAATACGTGCTCAATATTTTTTGATAATCTAACTGACGGACTAATTAGAATTATTATTTTGTTACCCAGGATCCGCATCTGCATCCGCATCCCTATTTCAGTGATGGTGTTTGTTGTGTAACTGACAGCTCAGCTTTTATATTATACTTGTCAAAAACTAAACTATTTAATAATTACCCTAACAAGATTAAAAATAAAAAATAATCAAGAAAAGATCTAAAATAATAATTTGGCGTTTGGTGAATAAAATTGGCATTCCGTTTCTTTTACTCTATTGTTGCACAGTGTTGTGTTTATTGCATTTAAAGAAAATAGTCAAAATCTCAAAAAATATAAAATTATAAGCTTAACAAAGATCATTATATTCAATAATCATAAAGAAACACAAAAAATATAAAAAAAATGTTTTTCTCCATGGTTGCTGTTAATTTAGAAACCACCAAAAAGTAGTGTATGCAATGGTACATAATAAGCTCTTAAGGTACTCGTTCCTGTCATTAGGCACTGGTCCCACCGCCGGCGAGTGAGATATGAACTATCGACTTTTTTCTAGCCCAAGAAACGAACAAAAGATAATCGCTTCCGTGTAAATAAAAGAGAGAGATATATATTTATAGTTCATCGCTCGCTGTTCACACTGCCGGCGAGGACACTCTCCCAACGCCCGGCGAGTAAGCTATAATTCCATAGAATTTTTACTAGCCTCCCGCCGGTTGTCAACTGTTTCTAGTACAGAATTTTACTAGTTGCTCGCCGAGCTCGCCGATATCTGGCGGTGGGACCGCTGTTTACTAGTTGACCGCAGCGATAAAAGCTATCGACTATAAAACTAGCTCAGCTAAGTCGTCCGCGAACACTCGCTTTATAGCAGAGCGTCAAAACTATCAAAACTTTAATCGCTTCTCGCCGCTCGCCCACTCTTTTGTAGTTTATAGTTCTACTAGCTTATAGTCTGTAGCCGGCGGTGGGACCAGTGCCTTAGAGAGCTCCGCTCGCAAGCTCACGCTCTAACCTCGACACTCGTACCTTAACCCGTTTGGGGCCTGTTTTATAAAGCTACAAATTACAATTTACAGGTTACAAGTTTCCATTTGACACAACCTCGACCAATGACGACTAACCATTTGAGAAGTGTTGCCAGTTTAGACCTGTAAAATTGTAACTTGTAGCTTTATAAAACGTGCCCCAGGTGTCCTGCGCACAACAGTTGTGCGTAGAAAATTTTGGCCGGTCATGTCCTACGCACAACAGTTGTGCGCAGGGCGGCGCTGTGATTGGAGAATTTAAATTTCATAAACGAAGACCCTGCTAGTGTAAAAAAATATTCCTATTAATTTGTCACTTATTTGGCAATATATTGGATTTTATTCTCCTAAAACCAAGCATCTGAACAAGCGAAAAATAGGATGTGCTCGTCCGCAATGGCTGCCGCCTGCGTCGCTCGATACGGTTCCGTAAACAAAAAATTTTTTGATTTTGTTTATGTGTGTAGTGATAAATAAATTGATGAATTCGACGCGTAAACTTATAATGGTGATAATTTAACAATAGAAAAGTGGAGTGTGGCAATATATTAACACGTTCGCCCCTGGCGACGTTTCACTGAGCACTTGCGCTATGCCGGCCGAAATTGTCGAGAACAAACACGTGCGTGTCATCGGCATAGGAGTAAGATTTTTATATTATTTATAGACACACATGTTGTGTGACCGGTATAGGAGTAAGATTTTTATATTATTTATAGACACACATGTTGTGTGACCGGTATAGGAGTAAGATTTTTATATCATTTAAAGACACACATGTTGCGTGACCGGTATAGGAGCAAGATTTTTATAGACACACATGTTGTGTGACCGGTATACGAGGGTTGCACTGAAAATTTCGGGAATAAAAACAATAGACAAGTGTAAAGAGTTAATTAAATGTACATTTACTGTTTTTCAACGTATTCCCCATGAATATTTATACATTTTTTCATTCGCTCAAACCAATTATTAAAACAATTATTCCACTCCAAAGTTGTAGTCTCGGAAATGGCACTTTTGAAGGCGTCCACTGCTTCTTCGGGTGACTGGAATCGTTGACCGCGTAGCTTTTCTTTAATTTTAGGGAAAGTATAAAAATCGTTAGGACTCAGGTCGGGGCTGTATGGAGGATGAGTCATTAATTCGACGTTATTATGGTCCAAATACTCCTTTGTTTGACGAGCTGTGTGTGGGCTAGCGTTGTCGTGATGAAGAATGATGCGTCGGTTGCAGTTTTCTTTTCTGAGTATATTAACAATTTCAGGCAGACAAATTGTAGTATACCAGTCAGCATTAACCGTTCTGCGATCCTCAAGCGCAATAGTCGCAACATGCACTGATTTCGAGACAAAAGTGGCTACCATCTTTGTCGCCGTGCTTCGGGAGCGAACAACCTTGGTCGGTCGCAGCTCGTTTTCAAACACCCAAACTCTTGATTGGTTTTTATTTTCTGGTTCGTAAGCATGTATCCACGTCTCGTTTTATTTTTTTGACCTTGTTCCGGTATTGGAAAGTGTTTAATTTTTTGCTAGTATGTGGAGAGCTAAGTTCAAATACATAATTAAAGAAAAAAACCGCTGATTAGATTTTTGGCTAGGTTCAAACCTACAAGTTCAAGTCGTTCAAGCCCCCCACTAAGTATTTCATTATGTACTGACAACTTTGAGTGCCTCCCGAGCAGCCAGTACATCTTACTGTAGCGAAGTTCTAGTTCGTCGCGTTTCTTTTTGACGTGAGCTCTCCAACGAAGCTTGGTGTCAAGTGTCATGCCCAGATATTTGGCAATTTTTTCGTACGGTATTACTTTTTTATTTGTAAATAACGGGTGATATGACGTTTTCTTGTTAGTAAAATCTATATGAGTTGACTTCCACTCATTGACTTTTATTCGCCATTCCTTTATCCAATCATAGACAACGTTAATAGCAACTTGAACTTTTCCACTGCTTCTTCGTGGGTGATCCCTAAAGCCATGATAGCCGTGTCATCTGCAAAAGTTGCAATGGTGTTGTTTTCTCGGTACTGGACCGGACCTAATACACTTCCTTGAGGTACTCCAGCTTTTATTTGCTTAATTTCTGAGTATCAGTCATCTTGTCTTATTCGAAACATTCTGTCTGATAGATAAGATTTTTTGTGATATCTGTGAACTGTTTTGGAAGCATTTTCTTCACCTTGTATATCAGGCCGTCATGCCATACTTTGTCGAATGCTTGGGCTTTTCAAATAACTTGGATATTATTGGCTTTCCTGGTTTGGGAATCATAATGACTTCGGCGAATTTCCACAAGCCGGGTACATGTTTGTTATGGTAATGATAATGTGATGACGTAAACCATGCCCGTAACACGTTATAACAACCGTTCGCCAAATTCAACCACTATTCTAGTTATCTCGGTGGCTTAGTGGTCTAGCGTAGGACTATTGTGTGGGAGGGCGCCGGTTCAAGCCTACGCAGTGAATTATCTTTTTGTGTTTTAAATTGTTAGTATTTATTTATTCAGTATTAAGTTGAGATGTCAACGGTTGCATATCGGCGAGTCATTCCAGCTCGTGCTTCTAAGGAATGCACAACCGTCCGTGTCTCATACGTAGCTACGATCTCGGAGTACCCACTTGCTATAAAGTGATTATGTAAAATATGAGAAATTATTATTAAGGACATTTATGGAAGTTGTGGTCATTTTGTTGAAGTTTAATTATTGTGTTCTGTTGTTACGACGAAGGGGTGAGTGCTAGTTATTAAGATTAAGACTCAATCACAGTCATTAACGCCATCATCAGAATGTGTTTGACCAACGGTCTCCCTGTTTTAGCCTAAGGATATGCCCTTCGGAGTTAAGAGAATAACACTTTTATACGAGGAACGTCGTCGCTAGCCGGTGGTATTCAGGGTTGGAAGGGAACCCGTTTATTATTAAACCCCCCTGGCGCTCAACATTAGGATAAGGATTAGTTAGCTCACATTAGTGTGATAATTAGGTAGTCAACTTTAGTATGAGGATTAGTTAGCTCACATTAGTGTGATAATTAGGTAGTCAACTTTAGTATGAGGATTAGTTAGCTCAAGTTTTGTTAAGTTAGATATAGGATAGGTATAAGTATTACTTCTTTATCATAATTATACATGTTATTGCTTTATAAGGTCGTTCTGTTATTTGTTACCTCAACCCATAACAACGAAGATAAGTGTGGTGAGTTTCACTATTCATTTACAGGGCAGGTTACGTAGGACTTCCCCAGTGATATGATCATAACCCGGAGATGTATTTTGTCTTAGGCGATTAATTTTAGTACAGACTTCATTTGGCGTTATTATTATTTGAAGTTCATCTTGTAATATCTCTTCATTTAGGTTAATTTCAAACGTATTATCCTCGTGCGGTTGAAATATTTATTTAAGATGTTGTGCAAAACTCGCAGCTTTCTGAGCGCTACTTACAGCCCAAGTACCGTTTTCTAGTTTAATGGGAGGAACTTGGACAATAGTTCATTTTTTTTTTGTCTTTCTATAACGAATAGTTTGTTGAACGAGCGCCTGTTACTTGACGAAGGTGAGTAGTCATCGACTCATAGTGGAAACTTTTAATTTTACTATTCAGTTGCTTTGTGAGATTATTTAATAAGGTCTTGTTTAGTGTAAATCTCGATTGTTGCCATTTTCTTCCCTGCTTTCGTTTTCAGTAATCAGATTTCTGATTTCCAGAGGATACTGGCTACCTAAGATCCTTTTCTTGGGGCTAGGTATGTTATTCCAGGCACATTGTTGTACATCTGCTATGAATTTCTTAACCTCCAGTTCGAGCTGATCAATGGTTTTAAGAGGAACCTTGAGATTTATAATGCTATCTAGATCTAACTTTTAGCTTTCCCAGTCTGTGTTCATATTCACCAGAGTTGGGTTGCATTCTTCCCAAGAAGCATTGTAAGCTGAATATAAGCTGTATTTAAGTTCATTTGTATCTCAAAATCTGTATATTTTGGCTGTATAAATGCTGTATAAGCGCTAATACAGTCCTTATAAGAGGAAAAAGGCTAGGGCCGGGCTATTACGTATATAGGGATAGCTAGGTTTTGTTACAAGTTCCGTATCTGTGGTTATCTATTCGATAAGCGGGGGGGGAGAGATGTGAAGGTTGAAGAAATCCACGTCGCTTCTATGGCCTGTTAATTTAAAATAGGAACTGCTGAACATAACATGGTTGACATGGACTTTTGCACGACGGAACCTCTCAAGCTATAAACAAGATTATACATAATTACATAGTATACATACGTATTACATACATATAGGGATTGCAAATCCGGATTTATTTTGTAAGAAAATCTGGATTTAATCCGGATTTCCCCATACAAAACGAATCCGGATTGCACTCCCCACATACATACCTTCACGTCTGTAATCCCACAGTGGGGTAGGCAGAGCCACAGAATTACCTACAACTTTAAAAACTTGTTGATAATTATAACAAGATAATAGAAACCTTCACGTCTGTAATCCCACAGTGGGGTAGGCAGAGCCACAGAATTACCTACAACTTTAAAAACTTGTTGATAATTATAACAAGATAATAGAAACGTATAAAATAAACAACCACGTGTATCTAAATAAATGTATTAACACTATTGGAAACTTTAATTGAAGAACACCCCACCGGTCACAGTACTTAATGTGGTTATTGTGTCATTTAGTTATGATGACTTCAGCGAAAATATAAATGAACTTGTACTTAAGTATAAATAGATGTCGCTGCGTTTATTTTTTGAAAAACTTAGGTTATCTACTTAGTTACTCAGTTGTGACATATGTGTCACTGAATGCATTGTAGGGTAAGATTAAAATTGCATACTTGACTAAAGAGTTATCTGATATAAGCAAAATACAGTTGTGGTGAAAATGGCTGAATGAGTATTACGAATAATAGGTTAGATGACTATAAAGGTGGATTGACGTAACACCATCCCGGAACCGAGCCCGGCCCCATCACGGCGTAACGTGAATCCACCTTTAGGCGTGACCGCTGGCTTAAATAGTTATAAGTAAGTGACCGCCTGGCTAATTGAGTATTATGTTATGAACGGCCGCTGATTTTGGTACACTAAAATAATACATGTGTGATGTCAAACTTGCTGGAAGAAAAACTCAAGATTCCTAAACTTTAAACTAGACTTGAAAAATTCAAATAACTGAAAATTATTTATTATTTCGTTATTAGGGTCTTAAAGCAAATTTTATCAGATATAATTCACAGCAAACGAAACTGAAAAATTCTAATAACTATAGTGGCATCGAAAATGGAGAACCAGGAAACCGCATGTCCAAAATTCGAAAAGTTGTGATATCTCGTTTTCCTTACGACTTTTACAACATGTTTTATCATATTTTCGACACTCCTGAGCTGAGCTGTCCAGCCCTGTAAGGTTGGCCACTATATGCCGGACACCATCCACCATCTTTTGAAAACTATACTTTTTTTCATTTTCTAGCATATAATCAGATTTTCTTACAGAACCTACATTTAAACTTATTGAAAAAGTGAAATGTGCCCGTTGTCATTGCCTATTTTAATCTTATTGGGGTTTGTGATTGTAAAACAGTATCCTGTAAGACTTCTCTTAGTCACCTGTTTTTCGGTTGTCTATCGCTTGATTTCACACTCTCTCTGGCATAGCAAATATACTAAAATATGTCAACATTTTTACCTTCAGTACAAGGAAAAACAAACAAGGTATTGTATTATATAGTATGTAAAACGTTTAAAAACCGCATAATACGAAAGATAAAAAGTAGCAACCTGATATATCAGCCCCCGGCTTGTTCCAGGGCTTGTCCTCGATGGTGTCGATGTTGAACTCGAGTGCCGGTACACCGTTGATGCTGCCGGGCCCGTCCAAGTCCTCCAGCGTGACCTTGCCCGGCGCAGGCGTCGTGCGCGCCTTGTCACCTGCGCCTGCTGCGACGAGCCCCACGCCACGCTGATTTATTCATAATATTATATAATCAACAACTTTTTTTTATTCGTCTTGTTTTTTGGAAGTAATAAATTCAGTCATACCAATTTATGTCATAATAATTAAACTTCATAATGAGAAAGGTAATAATAGTACTTGTAATAAATGTTGTTAGGTCAAAACTTGTTAATCATAAGTACAACTCATACAACTTACAGTAGACATGTATGATGTGACAGGGTCGACAGAGCTATTTCTGGGTAGTTAAGGCGTTCGGCCTTGACGCAATACTAACCAAACCTAACCTGTTCATCTAAATTTATCTTTATTCGCCCTTTTTATACAAAAAGGGGGGTGACTTATCGTATAGCAGGGGCTTTATAAGGCGGGGGCTCCGCCCCCCGTACCACACTCCCCTTCAACTAAGTGTTGCGTTTTAATGATTTCAATTAAAGAGATACGACTATAAGGTCGGATTTTTATTCCCACAGAAAAAATGTAAACAAAGGTGTTGCCGTTAACGAAAAACATTTGCAGTATTCGAAATATTTATAATTTCCACATTTATAAGAAATTGACTTTCTATAAAAAAACTATATATTGTAATCAAGATTGAAGAATTTAATTTGTTGATGGCATACTTTATTTTGATATAAATTCTTTGTTGTATTGATTTAAAACGAGAAAACTGTTTTTGTACGCACAATTTATTTATTGCACTGGTATCTTTGACTCGATACACCTGTGTCAACAATTTGAGGGTTGCTTGATTAATGTGAGACGTTACTTCACTCGCTTCGCTTCACAATTCGTGATTCCGTCGTAATCGCTATTCAGTGACTCATTTGTGCGACTGTAAGTTCAATTCATTCTCAAATTTATTTTTATAACACGGTACGAGCGAAATGATAACTTAATATTATATTTCTTGCTGGCCCAAACTTTGAGATCCCCTGAAATAATGGTGACGTAACTTTGTTTACATTTTTTCTGTGGTAATAAAAATCCGACCTTAGTACAAGCAAGTTGCAAATAATGTAACGTACCTTATTCTATTAATGCTAACATAGCGCATTAGTGTACTAATTAAGTTGTTTACATTGTATACAATCGGTTCACTGACTTGCCACAAGCGGTTTCCAATAGTGGATTGAGAAGGTGCTTAGCACATCAGGGCCGTGAAGAGGACTGGGACAACAGCAAAAACTGAGTTCGAGTTGTACTATACAGCAACTCAGCTACCTACAACCACATCAACGACCCTTATTAACCGTGTTGGTAACTCCTACAGTCTTACAATCAGTTGCCATTGGGTACAAAAATGGAGGTCTTAATCAATCGCCAGAAGTCTCTAGCGGAGATGATCCAAAGAATGGTTATTAATTTCGGGAAAGATTCTGCTTCGAGAAAAACCCACGAAAACATACAGAAAAGACTTAGATCTTGAAGACTTATGGAATGAACTCGTTGGGAATCACATGAAACTAGCAACAGGAAGTGTAAACCCAAAGGAGTTCAACTACCTTGACCTCTATAATAAGGCCAAGGAACATTACTACAACTTTCGTCAAACACTGTTAACCTTCAACCCAGCCAACCCCACAGAAGACAAGGCCACTACTTCAAAAGCAGATGAGTTAAAAGGTCAGCAACGGACGAACTTTCGAGCCTTAATGCGAGTCATCAACGGAATCAACATTGATGATCTTCAAGAAAAATGGGAACTCGAAGATAAAATTACAGATGTTACAGCAGCGTTGGAAGACGATTGACGACTTACACTGGAAGATTGATAACTTACTCATGGGAACCGACATTTCTTACGAACAAGATTACACAGAACACGGAGGTACATATGAGTCTACGAAGAAGGCCCTTAACAAAAAATTAAGCTCTACAGCCCATCAGCAACAATCCACACCGAAGGTTGACATACCCACATTTTCGGGAAACTACACACGATGGCCTACATTTTTGGATCTATACACAGAAGCTATACATAATAACCCTACGCTCTCTAAGATACAGAAGATGCAACACCAAAGGGAAAGCTAAAGGGGGAAGCTGAACGCTTAGTGCAACATTTCTATATTTCCGCCGACAACTACGGTACGTGCTGGGAATTACTGTCGTATCGTTATAACAACGTGCAACTGCTATTCACTAAACATATTCAGTTATTAATGAATCAACAATCAGTGCACAAACAAACATCTTATGAGCTAAAACGTCTGTACGACACAAGTATGGGAGCTGTACATGCCATACAGAACCTCGGATATTAGATTATTCCCAAATAACGTAAGACTTCGTCACGCTATGCGCAAGGTTGTCATGTGTCACCAATGTCACCATCGCCGAGCTGAGTAATGTACGATTTCCAACGACGACAGTAGTCATCCGACGGGTTGCAAGCTGTGTTCATTCCATGCAAATATGAAATTAACTACATTCTGTTAAGACGCTTCAATTCCCTTAAGCACGTTTTAAAGACGCTACGGCACGATGCTGTCGGTGGGAATCGTAAATAAGTTATAATTATAATATGTGTGTCCACTTCAGAGAAGCAATTACAATTGGAAATAAATGTTACACTCACTTTGATATTCAAGCTTGCATAAGCCTGAGGCCCTGACTTGATATCTCCAATAGTGACTTTGACATCGTCGCTGTCATCAGAGTCCGTGTCCGCGTGTTCTTGACTCCCTGCATCCCCATTGGTCTTATCCTGCTCGTCTCGTGCCATATCAGTGAAGTGATCGTCATTAAAATGAGAGTCTTCATTTTCATCTGCTTCGTTTTCTTTAGCTTCTCGGTCCTTTTCTTTACTTTCCTTAACATTAAAGTTTAGAAAAATCCAATTAGCACATCTAACATATAAAAAAATATGATTTTGTTTGTACGCCTTTCATTTGGGACCTTATTTGAAGATACAGGGAAGCTTTACAGACAGACTATTACTTACTAGACTTTATTAGATATAAAAACCCAAGTTGTGTAAACTTTTTTAATGCTATAATGGTTTTAATATGAAATGTAATTGCCTTAGTGCAGAAAAGTGCCGCTTTGTTGAGGACAAAGCAGTATTTGGGCGTTTCTTAGAAAGATTGTACGTAGTTAAAGACTAAAATTAAGAAACGTTAACTTTTCCGTTGCGTTACGAAAATTAGCTATAGTGCTATAAGACAAATGGTGGTATCGCAGACAAAACTCCTGTAGCAACTGCAAGTATATTACTAACGGGTGAGGGTTGAATCTGCTTCATTTATTGAATTTTAGATACTGCTAATTGGCGTTGAGGGTAGTATTATAATGTACGACTAATTTTCGTAACGCAACGGAAAAGTTAACGTTTCTTAATTTTATTCCTTAACTAGGTACAGGTCGATTCACAAGAGTTGGCACGAATGGATTGAATGAGTGAACGAAAGTATACAAGTGTCAAAGGACGGCACTCACACAATGTTTGGTGACATTACTTTCATTCAATCCATTCGTGCCAACTCTTGTGAATCGACCTGTACAATCTTTCTAAGAAACGCCCTTGACGATTGACTTGGTCCTGCCCGGGAGGTGTCCCAACCAAACCAGTTGCGCGGAACCTATTTATCCAGTACCTAAAGAATCAAATTGATGATTGGTCCATCACTTAAGTGGGGAATTTCACAATGTGCAAAACAATGACATTGAATAGGTAGGTATGTATTGTATTGTATGTAGAATGTACAGGTTATAGACCTACAAATTGATCAATTCATTTCTTTCAGAAAAAAATATATCAATTGGGACTCGTAATAATTAAAGTTCGTTTGTTTTTTGAGCGCATTACGTAAAATAGACTACTATTTCAAAACAGATTTTGATTAAGTACAGTTTTGTTTATTTTTTATATTTTTTTTACGGTCTGACTTTTAACTGTGCTCAGTAAAGTGACATCTTTGGCACAAAATAGATAGGTACAGAAATCAATCTACATACAAAGTGCGCTCGAGCAACGCACACATAGACACTGCTCACGGACACGATTATCTCGGACCGGTTGGGACCAGTGCGAGCGCGAATGCCATCCGCTTGAGACACGCGTCTGTGAACTTTTTTGTGCAATAATGGAGCAACAAAAAAAGTTATTATAACTGTTCAGGGGACGGTTGTTTAAATTCAATATTAAACGGTCAGCGAGGGTTGAGTGGTCAAACCCGATAAATCGAAATAATTGTTTCTTCAAATTTCAATTGTCTTGGTGTATTCAATAATGTTCTTTTTGACACAACAATTTATATCGACTTATTGGGTTTGACCACTCAACCCTCGCGGTGTAAGATCGATTTATATAATAGTTGCCTATTTTGAATCAGTATAAAAGAAGTAAATTCACGCGACCTTACGTAAATTGAGAACATGTTTTTTTTTTTTGTGTAGATATTGTGTTGTTTTTAGTGTCATTTGACAGGTTTAGGTCTAAAATGGATAGGGCAATATAAATTGTGTAACTAGGGTAATCCGTTTAGAAGTTATTAGGGATTTTCGATAGTCAAATTTGTAATAACATAACAATGACATTAAAATAAAAATATTTTAGTTATTATTAATTTATATTTACATTCTTCCCGTTTAATTCTCAACGATAAATCAAACAACTAGATACCTACGAGTGCCACTACCACGATAGTTTTTTATGCATAAGCCATAGTTGACAACCATAGAGCGACCGCCTAGCGTAGGTATGAAAAGTGAAGTATATACATGTGATTGACTTCTGTACCTATGTATTTTGTGTCTTTGGTGTTGTCAGTTAAGGGTGAAATATAAATAGTGAAACAATATATTGAATGAAAGATTGATATTGAAAAAGCTATTTCCTTAGTAAAAAAAGATACTCATTATAAAATAAACGAAAAATAGTCAATACAATTGCCTAAAGGCTTTACTTGCATACAGTTTGAATAATGAAAGGACTGTATAGGCCAATTACCCAATTTTTTTTTTCCCCGATGTTTATCTTCCCGTTCGCCTTAATTCCCATTCGCGTTTTTCCCCATTTGCTTTATTTTCCATACGATACTGCGACCAATAGATAACTTTTTCACACGATTTAATTTCTACTCGTTCTTTTCGCTACACTCATCTTTTACCTATGCATTTTTTTTACCAATCCGGATCTTTCACATAAATATGTTTTACCTGTATTATAAATTCTCAATAGTTTATTTTTGTCATACGTTTTGATTTTCTATTATCTAGGTCTGTGATTTTGACTAATTATTTTCGCTAGCCGCATCTGTGCCGAACCTAAGCAGAAGCGGCGGGTGGACCTGCGAGCAAAAGTTACCTACTAGCTACATAATAGATAGGCGATAATAATAAACCTCTTCAGATAACAATATCTATGAATTATAAATTTTAGTCAGACAACGTCAATGTCAGTAAAATCATGGTAAAATCTGTGACGTACCTACCTATCAAAGAATATTACATTGATAGTGGCAAAATCAATTAATTCATCTAAAACTAAAAATCACTTGCTCGAACCTTTTCTGTGACAAACCCACACCGAAGAACATTTATTGGACCGTTTTAAATAATGCCGGTAACCAGCTCGTATCAATATACTTACGCCCTTTATGTGTACTTTCTATGAAAGTGAATGCACATGGACCCGATGATCGCCCTGGGGTTTCTTCACTTGGATCCATTACCTATATTTTGCCACTATCAATGTAATATTCTTTGATAGGTAGGTACGTCACAGATTTTACCATGATTTTACTGACATTGTCTGACTAAAATTTATAATTCATAGATATTATTTATTATCTGAAGAGGTTCAACTCAATTGCTTTATTATTATCGCCTATCTATTATTATGTAGCTAGTAGGTAACTTTTGCTCGTAGGTCCACCCGCCGCTTCTGCTTAGGTTCGGCACAGATGTGGCTAGCGAAAATAATGAATGAAAATCACAGACCTAGATAATAGAAAATCAAAACGTATGACAAAAATAGACTATTGAGAATTTATAATACAGGTAAAACATATTTATGTGAAAGATCCAGATTGGTATAAAAAATGCATAGGTAAAAGATGCATGTAGCGAAAAGAATGAGTAGAAATTAAATTGTGTGAAAAAATTATCTATTGGTCGCAGTATCGTATGGAAAATAAAGCAAATGGGGAAAAACGCGAATGGGAATTAACGCGACCGGGAAGATAAATAACGGGGAAAAAAAAAATTGGGTAATTGGTCTATACAGTCAATATTAACCCAGGAGACAACAGAGAAAGTTTCTTAGAAAAAAAAATATATAAACACCTACGACACTCAAGAGAAAACCCATAAAAAAATGGGTTTGTAATTGCAAATAAAACGAATTTTTAGTAGACTTATGTCCTTTGAAATCAGTTTTAAAGAGTGACCCAGGAGACATCACCTTGGCAATGAGGTACAACAAAAAGTTGATTGACCCATATACATTACGTACCAGTTTAAAAAAAAACAGTGATGCCTTATTCTTGCAGATGCTTACAACACAACAGCTTTTGAAATACATTATTTTTATAGCAATGAGAGCTAAGAACTAACATTTGGCCCTTCTTCTTCTTTTATCCTTTATTAGTCAGCAGCAGAGGACAAGATAAAAAGAGTAAGGTAGTAATACTTTTCTCATCTGCCAATATTATATATTATATATTAATATTTTTTTTTGTCCACTTTACCATATTTTAGTTTGTTCTTTGATCAAATTATTCACTTTTTGAATCTAATGCATCACTATTAGATTTTATGTGGTATCAATATTTTATGCTATGACTTTAGTGGTTGTCATTTCACTGAACTCAAACAAGTCGCTCGGTCTTAAGACTCTTAAGTTACTGACTGACACCCCAAAAGTCATGGCATAAACTGTCTCTTTCTCAAGCATCATTTGCAGGACTATCATATAAAAAATGTGTAATTTTGTCTTTCAAAACTAGGAGCTCTTGTTAGGACTACTGTGGCAATAACTAATAATAGTCACAAAACGTAATTTTGGTTTAAGATAAAAGTTAATGGCGTTCGAAGCTCGTATGGTAGGGGAAAGTGCATCTTTGCATAGAAATGTCCAATTCCAAGTTAATTAGTTTAAAATTTAACCTGGCCACATTTTCCCGGATTAGAAAAATATATAAGAAAATAGACAAGCTATTTAATTCTACCTGTGTGGCAGTAGTATCAGCAGCAGCTTTTTGGGGCAGCTTTACATTATTAACTGGAGCCTTGCCTTCTCTCAATTCTCCAGGACCGGCTCCATACAACCAGCTGTCGTCATTATCTTCGCCAG
Source organism: Acleris cristana (assembly GCA_948252455.1). NCBI lineage: Eukaryota > Metazoa > Arthropoda > Insecta > Lepidoptera > Tortricidae > Acleris > Acleris cristana. The sequence goes on along the minus strand of OX411772.1, from coordinate 22,582,491 downwards.
GCACTGCTTCAGCGTCGGCACCTGCCATTTTCTCTGACATGTTATGCCGCAGTCTAGCGGAATCACTAGTTTCTTACGGACCCAAAAACTAGTAAGCCTGAAAAAGGTAAATAATTTAAAAAAACATAAGAAACAAACTAATATTTGACCAGACTCTTACATTAAGCAACCATACCATACAAATACAGAATGCGATGCGGAATTGCGGACGGACCACAGAGTACTTTTTTTTAAAAGTAGTAATGGTTTTCTTTTCTGCTGCTAGACACTTTGCCAATGACAAGTGAGTAGGTACTTAATCACTACGTTTTATGCGGACGCCACAGATTGGGTTGCAATATGAGGCTCTACTTTGAAATCCGTAATTCGAACTTCGTCTATTGCTATCCCTTTTGCTCTCGACGCGTCACTAATTCGCAAAAAAGTAACGAGGCGATCCGAAGTTCCTATTACTGAAGCTCTACTTTGAAATCCGTAATTCGAACTTCGTCTATTGCTATCCCTTTTGCTCTCGACGCGTCACTGATTCGCAAGAAAGTGACGGGGCGATCCGAAGTTCGAATTACTGATTTCAAAGTAGAGCCCCTGCCTCAGGGCGTTAGGTATAAATGGCCGCGGTGTGTGGCTGGCTCGTCGAAGATGGGGCGTCGTCTTGGCGTCGTCGAAATAAAAACACCACCGTTCTTGTAAAGGGATGTACTTCAACGTTTTCAACACACTACACTAAATGATACTTAATAATAGTACAGAAGATGAGCACTTCGAGCTGGTCTTAATTAGATACAGAAACAATAATCATTAAAATTCAAGAGTACCTATCTCTCCGAGCCGGAAAAAGAGTAATGTCGTAGTTAGTCTGTGTGGCAGTGTTGCCAACCTTTAGGGCGATTTTATGTCGCCACACCACCCCCCACGGTAAAAAGAACATAGGGGAAATTATAAATCTAAATCTAAAAAAATAAATAAAAAATAAATCTAAAATTTGTTTGAAACGTACCCTGCATCCGGATCTAGTAACGGGCGCTGGGGGTTCGGCTGGCGCGGGCGGCGGCACGGTGCGAGCCGCAGGCTTTGGGGTTCTGATCGTAAAGTGCGGGGGCGTGGTGCGAGAAACTGTTGTCGGAGGGAAAACCGCGGACGGTGCAGGTGCGCTATTTACGCTTCCGGGTGTCGTTTGCGCGTCCAACTCTAAATGAGCGGGTTTCACGCGGTCGACGCTGACCGTTACGTAGGTATTTTCCTTTTACTTGCAATGTCACTGTTTTATCAGGGGCTCTACTTTGAAATCAGTAATTCGAATTTCGGATCGCCCTGTCACTTTCTTGCGAATTAGTGGCGCGTCGAGAGCAAAAGGGATAGCAATAGACGAAGTTCGAATTACGGATTTCAAAGTAGAGCCTCAGTTCGTCTGACGATGAGGTGAGGTCCGGTGTAAGGAGGTTGGAGAGAGCGCCGGGTTGTATCGTCTCGTAAGAAAGCATGCGTTGCAGTAGGCCACTCCTTAAATATGAACGTTCCGGGCTTCTCGTGGCGTGACGCGGGTACTGAGGCACTACTTTGAAATCCGTAATTCGAACTTCGTCTATTGTTATCCCTTTTGCTCTCGACGCGTCACTGATTCGCAAGAAAGTGACGGGGCGATCCGAAGTTCGAATTACGGGTTTCAAAGTAGAGCCTCTGGCCGAAGCTGTGTCATTTGGGCGCGTAAGCGGTTGACGAAATCCGTTGGGTCGTCTGTGGACGATGTCTGCGACGAGAGGGCCGGCGCGATTAGTTCTTCGGGCAAATGCAATGGTTCGCCGTAGACGAGGTCAGCCGCAGAAGCCTTTATGTCGTCTTTGATAGCACTACGGATGCCAAGCAAAAATAGTGGCAAGGCACTAAGCCACGAGTCACCATGGCACATTAGCGCTGCCTTGAGCTGCCGATGCAGTCGCTCCACCATCCCATTTGCTGCCGGGTGATAAGCTGTTGTTCTAATTCGCCGAGTTCCGAGGAGTTTCATTAGGCGGTTGAACAGGTCCGACTCGAACTGGCGTCCTTGGTCCGTAGTGATGGTGCTAGGGACGCCGAAACGGGCTATCCAACCGCTGATCAGGGTGTTGGCAACCTCTTCGGCTGTAATGTTAGACTTGGGCCAGGCCTCAGGCCAACGCGTGAATCGGTCTACTGCAGTTAAACAATAGCTGTACTCACGATTCATGGTTAGTGGGTCCACAATGTCTATCTGGACATGATGGAAACGGCTGGATGGGCAGGTGAAATGGCCATAAGGTGTGCTAGTGTGTCTGGTGACCTTGTTGCGTTGACAGGGAATGCAAGTGCGAGCCCACACTTGGCAATCCTTGTTCATACCGGGCCAAACAAAACGCTCCGCAACCAAGCGAATTGAAGATCGTACCCCTGGGTGACTTAAATTGTGAAGTTTGTCGAAATGAGATCGTCTGAAATTTGGGGACGGGCGTGGTCTGCCTGTAGATGTGTCGCAAATTAGTACGACGTCAGAACCAGGCACCATTGTCTTTTCCAATTTTAGGGATGAGTTGTTGGGGTCTGCCATCAATCTCGTCAGGTCGTCGTCCTGGCGCTGAGACTGGGCCAGCTCGCTGTAGTCCTCGACCAGGTGAACAGCCTCGATGCGGGACATCGTATCTGCGACGACGTTTTCGGCACCTTTAATATAAACAATATCGGTTGTGAATTGTGATAGAGTCTGGCTAACGAAAGCTGAGACTGAAATTAACCGCGAAATTTAAAATTGTACCTATTGTATGCCTGTATGGGCTAGGGTTAGACAATGTTGAAGCTTTTTTCATTAAGCATTAAGGTATAAGTTAACGCTTTCAGGCGCGGTGACGTCTATAGACGTCAAGCAGTATGGCTAATTGATCTCTAATTACGGTACTGCGCTCGAAACGGTTAATAACAAAAGCATTAACATTGTCTAACTCTAGCGCACTCAGGCATACCATAGGTACAATTTTAAATTTCGCGGTCTATTTTAGTCTCATCTTTCGCTAGCCAGACTCTATAAAGAGAGAGGCCCTACTTTGAAAATCGAAGTTCGAAGTTACGTTAGCTCCATTCCTGGGGCTCTACTTTGAAATAAATAATTCGAACTTCGGATCGCCCCGTCACTTTCTTGCAAATTAGTGACGCGTCGAGAGCAAAAGGGATAGCAATAGACGAAGTTCGAATTACGGATTTCAAAGTAGAGCCTCTGTAACTCGTCATTCGAGACTAAATCGAGAGAAAGGGATGGAACTAAAGTAACTTCGAACTTCGATTTTCATAGTAGGGCCTCAGGTCTACCTAATAAAATAAGGGCAAAATTCTAGCTTATCGGACCATGCTTAATGAAGGGTTCCGATGCTGTTTCTACACGTTTCAATTAATTTTCTGATTAAAGTTATTTGGTGCTATCCTAGATGTTTTTTAAAAGATACCTATAAACGCTTTAGGCGTCTGTAGCTTAGGAACCAATCAAGTCTACTTAGTCGTGATAGGTTTTCCTTTTATATTCGTTTTGTGCTTTCATTTAAAATATTTTCTAGATTTTTATTAGGTATCTAAGTACTTGTAGCTCTAGCGAAAATTACACTATTTGAGTTCAATATTTCCTCTATAAGTATTTGCCCCTGAGTGAAACCGCAGACAAACGAACAGACGGACATGGCGAAACTAAAAGGGTTCCTTGTTGACTACGGAACCCCGAAAAGCTTGTTGAGCAGGCAGTGTGCTGTGTGATTGGGAGTCAAGAAGGGATGTAATGTATCCATACTATGCAGGTACCGGTTTTGGCCAACTTTGCACCGTTTTGGCCACTCTACATTTTAACTAATATGTAACATTATGAAATTACAAAAATATTTTTAAAGTTCATTTTATATTAATCTTCAGTCTTAACTAATATATAACGAATATTATTTTTACTTTTACAGTATTTTTGATACTCATTTCAACCTTAAACGGCCAAAAAGGGTGCAGTGGCCACAAACGGTACTGCTACCCTACATTTCAACTCAACGTTTTTTAGTTTCAGACGTTGTATGAGGGAGGGGTTGATTCTATTCGGTTTTTGTGGAAAGAGAGAGAAGAACACGTTTCACACGTCTGTGGGGGTTGTTTCATGTTTGTTTCACGATTGTTTGGCTGCTAAGCGCCTGCGCGCTTACTTCGCGCCACTCTGCTAAATCGTCGCTTGCTAGCTAGCTTGTCACACTCACTTCACTAGTCTCACTACAGATGTTCTAAGGGGGAGCGTTTTGTCTTCCGTCATTTCATTTTAACGCTCTTTATATTAATTAAGAAAAATGTGCGTTTGGACTTATTTAATACTTTTGTTTCGAAGTAAAATGATCAAAGAGTAGTTACTGCAATGTGTATTGTGTTAACTGTGCGTGCATTTGGTAATTATCTGGCGTCTTAATGTCCACGAGTTCGTTCGGGACTAACAAAGCGGCGGACATTTTATTTTGAGTATTCGATAATGTAGATTTGAGTGGAAAACATTCATGTCGTTTTATGGTTTTAACTTAAAACACCGTTCGTTTACACCATTCGTAAGTACCTACTGCGGTTTCCTTATGATTACTATTTGTATAAGTATTTCGCCTTTATTAAACCTCTTAAAAAGCTGTTTATCAAGCTTATTTACGGTATGGAGTTCTATATTATGACAAGTGATACTTTGAAAAAGTGGCATTAACTTTTTATTGTTATATTATATTATAGCCCTTCGTGTTATGTAAAGGTAACTTGTTTGATATCGACCCATTCCGTTATGCAGGTTCTCGTTACTAAACTTGTAATTCCGCGCGCGCGGCTTCCCCTAACCTCTCATCAAATTATTTAGTAACAGATAAATAGTTATTATGATACAGTGTTGTGTTGTGTTTCAAAAGCGATGCCGAGGGTGAAACGAGGGCCAGCAGAGGGCGAGGCCGAAGTGGTGGTCCGCGTTGGGGCGTCGCCGTCGTTAACTACGCTCTTAGATGACAGCCCTAGCCAACCCATCAGCTATCATCTGCTGGATCACGGATACGGTGCTACGCCGCAACATCAAATTAGGCGAGAGGCGCCCACTGCACCACCTAAGACATCTGAAGTAAGTTTTCGATATCTCTACCTATATTGGGTTGATCCAAAACAGTATAAAGTATGTCAAATCATTCCTCCACATAGCTTTTTTTTGTTCACTATAAATTAGTTGCTGATTTGTCAAATTTTAACTTGTTAAGTGGTCCAAAACAATTAGTTTATGCCAAAAGGATCTTACTCTTATACAAATCATACAAAAATACATCTAGTAAACTTGGTACTAGCAAGGATTAAAACAGAACGAGAATATATTTTGCCTGCTGCTCTATCATAGAATACAGTGGTATGATCTGTCAAAAGCCTTCCCCATTTGATATATGTGTGAAGCTCTATACATTTTTATATGAAATAATTTTAACAGTATGGGCGAGCTGTAATGTTTATTCAATTGCAATAAAACTTGGTGTACCCTATTATCTTGTATTTTGGAATAAAAAGAAACTTGTGGAGAAACATATTAAACACTTTTGTTTTTTGGACCACCATAATCTACATTATTACTAAGATTTTGCAGGGTGTAAACTTTTTGTCATTTTTACGAGACAAGCACTATTAATAGCTTAGCAGTTGGCATAAATTAGTTAGGTGAGGTGATAAATTGACCATAAATATTTTGTACAGTATGTAAATGTCTCATATAACATTTACATACTGTACAAAATATTTAAACTAAATGTAGGTTATAGGTCTACAAATCATATAAAGAAGGATTTATGTTAATAACTCTCAATATACTTTGCGTAATTATTTTTTAAAGGGACCATCAAGCAGAAATGTATTAGCACAGTTGAAAAATCTCAGTTTTGTTCAGAGCTGCTGTATATTGATATCCAAACTAGAGTTATTGTGGTATTAATCATAGATATGAACTCTTGGTTTGTAAAAACTATTTTAATTAGTTTTGTTATTGGTTTAAACATGTAATGACGATTATTGAACCTTAGTGATCATATTCATGCATGAATGAATGATGTTTATTTTCCAAAGTAAGTCACAGAATACATTGCATGTTACGCCAAAGTACAAGAAATTACATTAGAATCGTCAAAAATATACACAAATTTTAATATTATTATTATTATTAGCCTTTATTGCTGTAATTATATTTACATGTCATTATCACTATTAAAGTTATGATTAGTCAAATATATGTCATGCTTGTCATTAATAAAGTATATAAAAATGTTAGTTATTCTATTATTATTATTATTTTTCCATTCCTTTCTGTAACTTGTCATCTATTCATGTCTTTTCTTCCCGTTTTTCTTTAGTCAGCACGCCCCTTGGACGAAGGCCTCCTCCAGTCTTCCCCATTCTTTCCTATCTCTTGTTGTCCTACTCCATGCTCGTCCTAGTAATGCGTCTAAATTATTGCTCCATCGCAATTTGGGTCTTCCTTTGCATCTCTTGCCATCTCTGGGGTACCAATCTGTTACTTTTTTTGACCATCTATCATCTGTATATCTGTAGAGATGACCAGCCCATTTCCATTTAAGTTTGCGTATTGTAACTGTTACATCTCGCACCCTAGTCTGATTTCTTATAGTATGGGTATTTTTTATTTTATGTATTCGTTTCTTATCTAACATGCTCCGCTCCATATTATGTTGACATACTTTAAGTTTAAGTTCATTTTTCTTTGTCAGAGCCCAGGTTTGACACCCATATGTAAGGCATGGCAAAATACATGTGTTAAAAACCCTTGTCTTGCATTTTAGGGGAAGGTTTTTGCTTTTCATAATTTCTTTTAAGGCCCAATATTTATTCCAGGAGTTTTTTATTCCTCTTTCAATTTTTTTGGACATATCTTCCTGCATAGATATTAATTCCACTAGGTATATGTACTCGTCTATGTAATCTATTATGACACTTCCAACATTTATAGGCGTTTTGTTGCTGTTTGTTGATATTTTAGTTTTTGATAGATTAATGGTTAACCCCAGTTTCCTACTCTCTGTTGCCAGATTGTTAAGCATAACTTCAAGTGTATTTGGATCTTCTGCGAGTAAAACAATATCATCGGCAAATCTCAAGTTGTTCATCCATTCACCGTTAATTTTTATACCTTTCCCATTCCAGTTTAGTTTGCGGAATATGCTTTCCAATGCGGCATTAAATAATTTTGGGGAAAGAGGATCGCCCTGTTTTACTCCTCTTGTAAGTTTAAATTCTCTACCTTCTTTTTCCAAGTTGATTTTGGCTGTGCTGTTGTTATATATTGCCTTGATGATGCGGATATATTTTTTCTGTATTCCCTGTTCTAGTAAAGCTTGCCATATCCCATTATGTTCTAAGCTGTCAAACGCCTTGGTGTAGTCAATAAAGGCTATGTATAATTTCTTCCCATACTCATTATATTTCTCTATAATTTGGTTTAGTGTGTGTATGTGATCTATGGTTGAGAAGCCGTGTCTAAAGCCAGCTTGTTCTATGGGTTGACTAGAATCCAGGGATTTTTCTATCCTTTTCAAAATTATCTTTGAGAATACTTTGTAAATGTTTGATTTTAGGCTAATAGGTCTGTAGTTGTTTATGTCACTTATGTCTCCCTTTTTATGCAGAAGTGTAATAACAAATTTCTTCCATTGTTCAGGTATTTCCTCCATTATCACAATTTTATTAAAAAGCTTTGTGAGAATGTTGGTTATGTTTGGTGTGGCGGTTTTCAGTACTTCATTTGATATTTTGTCTAAACCTACAGCTTTCCCCTCTTTTTGTGACATGATAGCTCTTTCTGTTTCTTCGGGAAGAATAAAAAGTATGTTGTCATACTGGGTAACACTGGGATCTTTGTCATCTATTAGGTTAATGTCTTCTAGAGTAGTATTTTGTGTTGAATAGAGATCTTCGTAGAATTTAGTAGCTTTGGTAAGGATACTTTCTCTATCAGTTAGTAACTCTCTTCCTGATCCTTTAATTTTGGGAATCCATTGTTTCTTGTTGTCCAGCTCTTTAAAAACTTTTTTAGTAGCTCCAGATTGACGTATATATATAGGACTCTATTAATATGTTTCTATATTCTTGGCGGTCTCTTTTTATACCACGATTTATTTTCTTACTGATCATAGCAATATCACTTTTGATATTACATTTTCCATTAATTTGTAACATTTGTTTTCTCTCTTTATTTAGGTCCAGAGTGTCCTGTGGTATTTTTTCTTTTGTTGTGGTGCCTTTGGATAGTTGATACATAATTTTTCAATAGTATTATAGTTTTGTTGTATGGTTTGGCAAGGATTATAGTTGCACCTTGATTCCAGCATATTGTTTATTTTTAGGCTTTCTTCTTTGCTGTATATTTTACTTGGCTGGTTTGGTATGTTTCGACGTTTTTTTATTGGGTTTGTATATATTTCTGCATGTATCATTCTATGATCTGAGTTGAAGTTAAGTTGGTTGAGAACTCTGAATGCTTTAAATGTTTTAATGTTATTAGTCATAATATAGCCAATCTCATTTTTATGCTTACTACATGGGGAGATCCACGTCCACTTGCAATGGTTTTTTTGTTTAAATATGCTGTTAGAAATTGTAAGATTATTAGTGTTAGCAAACTCCACTACCCACTCTCCATTTTTGCTGCGTTTGCCATATCCATGTTTCCCATTAATTTTTTCTTTTCCATATTTGGCTGTTCCTATTTGAGCATTAAAATCTCCCATCACTGTCAAGTTAGATTCTGAGTGATCCATTACCGTATTTTGCAGTAGGTCATAAAATGATTCTCTATCCTCTTTTGATGCAGTTTCTGTTGGGGCATGTACTTGCACGATTGTCCACGGTTTACCTGAATCCAATTCTACTGTGATAGCAGCAAATCTGTCTGACACACTAATAAACTTTTTGATATATGGCTTCATCCAGTTCTTTATAAAAAATCTTGTACCCAGCATTCCTTTGGTCTCTCCAATGTAGTATAATAAGTAATTTGGATGTTCCTCTATTTTTTCTCCCATCTCATTTGACTGATGCCTATGATATCCCATTTAATTTCGGAATTCTAAGTTCGGAGGGTAGACGTTCGTAAAAGGTGGGACCAATCACGCGCGGGTTCTTCCCTGCAAGTGCCATGCAACGGGGAACTGTTATCAAACGCCCCGAGTGGCAGAGCTGGTTGCGGGCTAACATGTTAATATTTTTTCAACACACTTGCTCGGAAAGGGTGTTATAACACGCTGGCGTATGGCTGGCGTACAGGGCAGTTATAGCCGATTTGGCTCCCGCGGGAGTTATGGATTTTTATAACTCCCTAGGGAGTTATGAGTTTTGTTTTAAAATTTAGAATTCACTCCTACATCATTTCAGACTAAGGAGGTGCAAAATCAGCCAAGATTTATTTCCTATATTAATTAAAAACTTGGCTACATACCAATTTAACTGTATAATTAAACTTATACGGTACATTTATCTGCATTATATTTATATTTTACCATTATTTCAGAGACATTTTTCTTTTTTTTCTTTGTACTCACCCATGTTTCTTTAGCGGTCACTTTTCTGAAGCAAATTTCGTCAACACCATCTTCACAAAAATCTAAAAACGCCTGAGAAGTTTCAACACGCCGCTCTTTGTCAAACGCCCTCAGCATTGTCGGTACCCAACGCCCACTGACCTTAGTGATGTGTAAATGCGTGTGAAGGATTTCTCCAATCCTTTCCTTGCTAATGCCCAAGGTTTCAGATATTTAACACATTTTAATCCTACGGTCTTCCAATACCAATTTTTTGACTATTATTTAATTATTGTGTAGTGTTTATAATAAAACACACAATGAACGCACTCCAAAAAGCGTTACATGTAACTCGAAGAGAGAACCTCCTTTTATTGGAGTCGGTTAAAAACACGTCGATACGTAATACGCAAGCGAGCGAGCTACATTGGTAAGCTAAAACATTTTTTTTGTACTCGTCGATTATAATCTGTGTATTAAGATTTCATAGAGAATAGTGCAACGTCACTCTTTTCATCGTTGCATAGTCTATGTTACTTCCGAAACAACCGAAATAACTATTTCGATACGCTCTAGACAACCGAATTTTTTTTGAAAATATAGCTTCGTATTTCAATATGTGTCCTTGTTTAAGGAGATTCTATCCGATACAAAATTGCCAATCCGATACAGAGTCGCGTCATCTGTCAAAAATGTATGAAAACCCTAAGAAAAAATATTATTGGCCGCTGCTCTAACTTTTTAAATTTGCATAGTAAGATTCGACTGACAAACGAAAAATTACATTCTGCCAACCCACTAGACTCTGTAACCATAATAAGCGACATGACGTTGCAGTCCTGAGATTGCCATCGTAAGATTGTAGTCTTGAGACTACCATCTTAAGATTGCAGTTTTGAGATTGCTATCGTAAGATTGCAGTCTTGAGATTGCCATCGTAAGATTGCAGTCTTGAGATTGCAGTCTTAAGATTGCCATCGTAAGATTGCAGCCTTGAGATTGCCATCGTAAGATTGCAGTCTTGAGATTGCAGTCTTAAGATTACCATCATAAGATTGCAGTCTTGAGATTGCCATTGTAAGATTGCACGGTCTTGAGATTGCCATCGTAATATTGCACAGTCTTGAGATTGCAGTCTTAAGATTGCCATCGTAAGATTGCAGTCTTGAGATTGCCATTGTAAGATTGCAGTCTTGAGATTGCAGTCTTAAGATTACCATCGTAAGATTGCAGTCTTGAGATTGCCATTGTAAGATTGCACAGTCTTGAGATTGCCATCGTAATATTGCACAGTCTTGAGATTGCAGTCTTAAGATTGCCATCGTAAGATTGCAGTCTTGAGATTGCCATCGTAAGATTGCAGTCCTTAGATTGCCATCGTAAGATTGCAGTCTTGAGATTGCAGTCTTAAGATTGAGTTAAAGTCATTTTTCTACAAGCTTAAAATGATACTGACAAAAATGAATTATCGCTAATTCTTCGTGTATACTTTACTAGATTTTTCTGCTAGCAAATTACTTGTCAGTATGATTTTCATTATTCCGATTGGCGTTAATACTTAGTTTGTGAATTTTATTGTTAAATTTAAATGTTTACAAATTTTAATAGTTAAAAACAGTTCTGACAATTTACCGTAAAAGTTGGAATGCCAAACGAAACTCCATTTTGTTGATATCCATATTGAACGTAACCATGGTAACCAAATAACAAATCTAAGGATATTAATTATCTATGTTTAGTAATTTAATTTTTATTTTATTTTAAACACATAATTAGTCTCAAATTTAATTTGGTTTTTAATACACGTAATTTTAATTGGTAATATATTTTGAACGGTTTATTATACAAATTCTAGTCAAGTGTTCACTAAACGCCCAGACCGATATCCGGAATGACCGTAACCATGGTAATAACAATGCTATAATAATTATTATAGAACTGTTATTACCATGGCAACGCTCATTAAATAATTGTTTCACGCTTCGGTTACGCTAATACTATACTATTTTAAAACAGTTGCTCAAAAATTGTTACTTTTCGTAGCTGTATAGCTATGTCCACACCAGTGCGCTTTCAATTTCGCTTTCATGTTCAACTTTCAGTTCGTCTTGCGTCAAGCGCTGCGCCATAAAGGACCCCATATACGGAACGATCCGTCGTTACTTTCCGTCGGTTCAGACTGAAATCGAGCGATGGATTGTACGTGTGTGGCAATATCGCATCTAAATTTCAATAGAAATATGAATCGTCACGATATCGTTTCAGATCGATCGTAACGACGGATCATTCCGTATATGGCAGCCTTAAGACGCATGCAGCTTATTGTCCACACTAGTGCGCTTGTCGCATGCAATCACGGAACAGAAAACACAGTGGAAGTAGCATGAGCTTCGGTTAGTATCAGACCTGTTGTCGCCAATACTCAAACTGTCATAAAAACAACACGCCACCATGGAAAATGTTTTTGGTGCGGCTATCGTTTTTACCCTCCAAAATAGCACAATAAGGCATGCTTCTGGATTTATTTCCTATTTTAGAATTATCGAAATATCGAAATATCGAGATAAGATAAGCGATCGCGGCAAAAGTATGGTAGGTTATGCGGAACTCCGCATAACTATGCCACATGTTACACGCACACTTGACACTTCTACTGTTTTTTCTGTTCTGTGCATGCAATCCTACCTCACGCGCCTCAGTTTGGTTAGTCGTAACGTAACGTAACTATGGACCCGGCACTTGTAGCTATCAGTGCGACATATTTAGTGTTAGGCCGGGGCCGCACTGGTCAGGCGATGGCGACGCGACAGCTACGACGGTAAAACAAACACCTTTCACGCTTTGATGGCGGCCGCATTGATTAAGCGACAAGCGACAAGATTTTGATCTCATTTTGATTTCGTCGCTCATAGTATTCAAATGTTTAGTAATGTAGTAACATGTCCGCATTGCATGTTTAGGAACAGCGACAAGCGGCGATATTTTGATTTTCGTAAAGAGACAGCGATTCGCGGTGATTCAACGGCGATCAAGAAACAAATGTAAAACACAACGTAAAAGCGGCCGCACTGCAACGTCGCTTGAGCGACAGAGCCAGAGCTATTTCGTGCGACTAGAGGCGTAAGAGACGCTTCGCGATAATATCAAATTAGTTTGTATTTGTCGCTTGATCGGGACGGTCATTACATAATGTCCAGTATAAATATCGAAAAATGTATGTCTAGTGTGCAAGTTACACAACCTATCTGGATGTCAAAGCATCCGAAACATAAGGATAGGCCGTGGATTTCTAAATTATGGAATAAAATACAATAACGTCATTTGTTTTTTTTTTACACCTTGTGGCCAAGTAGTCACAAGTCATTTATGCTGGGTATTAGTACCTACCCACTAAAAACTTTCGAGTTCCATACTAAAATCACTTTATATGGAGATGGTAACAGGTCACATTGGTACAAATGCCAAAATGCATAAAAGGTTGAGATGTCATTTTGTTAAAAAGTACAAAATGTTTGTGCTACCAGGTCTTTTTGTCTGAATATTTTAAAGGCAAAATATGCTATGGACAACATTTCTTTTAGTCAAAATGTTTTCTCGATAGAATTCATTACGGCTAAAGTGTTAATTTGTCTTGATGTTTAGGACAGAATACTCTGAGGCCAAAATGTACAAAACGCGACTAAATGTGCTCTACTCGAAAAAATTCACGATAAAATTCATTTCGTTGTTTATTTATTTATAATTGTTTATTATGGGACTACTCTACCCGTTAACATATTTTTTCAAAAATTGTTAACCAATCAAATCAACGCGTACTCGAGAAAAGTTCTGTCCATATGGCCGATTTCGTCAGCCAACTGACAAGGACGCAGCTATTCGGTCAAGAAGAGCTAGCGTGTTTATCTCTCTTCTAACAGATAGTTACGTCTCTATCGGTTGGCTGATGAAATCGGTCGCTTTTCATTTAACGACTAAAAAAATGTACACACTTATGATCAATTTAAAGAGCAAAGATAAACATAATGTGTCGTTTGTTAAAAACATAACGAAATAAACCTACTCTTTTGCAACCTCTACAAAAATACTAGTTAGGAAAAAATTTAGTTAGGTACGTTGAAAAAGGTACTAAAATGACCCAGCTTGACATATTGTCAACAGGACTTTTTAGACACGTTGGTTTCATGACATCAAAACATTTTGTCATTTGTTCATTATATCATGTTTACATTCATATACTTTTTGACCGTTGTACATTTTGATAATGAGACATTTTGATCCATCATACATTTAGACATTTGAACCAAAATGACCTGTTACCGCCGAGATACTGCCCGCTGCACGTCGTCGCATCGCGTCGCTGCGTAGGTGCGGATATCATTTTATAATCCGTCGCGTTGTTAAAATCGTATCGCCTGCTCAATGCGTCCAGCCAATTCGCGCTGTATGAGCGATTCAATCAATTCGCGTCGATGATGGACAAAATGATGTCCGCACCTACGCAGCGACGCTATGCGATGACGTACAGCGGGCAGTATCTCGGCAATGCCTAGAAACTCCATATAAAGTGATTTTACTATGGAACTCGAGACTAAGAGATCAAGCATGGTTTTTTTTCGATCCTTTTCCTACAGTGATGTTCACGATCACTGCGCCAGGACTTGTTTCTGGATTCTGCTGCTTGCTCTGGAAGCAGACCTACTGGCAGATCAGACTTACGAATTGTATCTGGAAAGTTAATGAAAGGCCGGCTGGAAGCTAACTGTTTTATTTAATAATCTACCCACGCGTAGTAAGCAATACCCTACATATCCCATCACGAATTCCAAGGTACATACATAAGTCACTTAACTTATAAGTACTAAAGGTACACACTACTAAATACAAGTAGGTAACTTACACACTATAATATTTAAGGTAAACTATTAACAACAACCCACCCTAGACTAGCTAGCACAAGTTACTTTTTTGTGTGAGCTCTCCGGTGTGCCCGAATGTACCGTGCGGAGGCGGCCCGCGCGAACGGGGTGTAAGTGTTTGAACTACCAATAAGATCCCCCGGTCCCGAGTCTTCCATCACGTCCCCGTACTCTGACTCGGCATCTGACTTCACCGCGTCAGGCCTCTGCTCCGTCTCAAGCGGGCTCGGCAGCCACCTGCAGCCTTCTGGCCGCCGTCTGTGGTATGCCTTTTTTTTTTCTCCAAAAATGTAAATTAAGGGCTTGTGGTCTGTGCGCAGTACGAATTGCCTACCAAAGAGGTACTGGTAATGTTTGATCACGCCATATAAAATCGCCAGCGCCTCTTTGTTTTTTTTTCCATACTATCCGTGCGGTGTCCTTTTATTAGGGCCGGTACAGACGGACAGCATTTGAAGTGCAACCCAGCTGGAAAATGGCAGTTCGAGTGCAGTTGACGTAACTGCATCAAAACTACAAACCGACTGCGCCGTCCGCTTGCAGTTGCCGTGCAGTCATGTCGACTGCACACAGACTACAAGGTAGCTGCACAGTTGATTTGCAGTTTCGATGCAGTTATGTCAACTGCATCAGAACTGCAATACAGTTCTATTGCCGTCGTATTGCAGTTGCTCCAACTGCAACAGGACTGCATTACAACCGTGCAGCTAGCTTGCAGTCGGTGTGCGGTCGACAGGACTCCACGCCAACTGCAAGCGGACTGCACGGTTGTAATGAAGTTTTGATACAGTTACGTCAACTGCATCAGAACTTCCCTCGAACTGCCATTTTGCAGCTGGGTTGCAGTTCTAATGCTGTCCGTCTGAACCGGCCCTTACAGATCTTTAAAAGTTTTCGCTATTTTTGCTAAAACTGTAAAGTTTGACGACTTCATTTTATTTTCCGCGTTAAATATAAATTATTAATTTTAAATCCGTATTTTTTCAGATTTTTTGGTCCATAAACTTTGTAGATAAGGGAGGGGTACGGTAATTTTGTGTAAATATTTGGTTGTAAATCAAAAAGTACCTACGTCACGGATAATTATAATCATAAAAGTTTTGAAATGTGCAGACTGAGCCCTTTCATATGACACCCCGTTTGCTGTAATCAATTTGCTTTCATTTTTCCACCCCCTATTTAAGGCTCCTTTTCAAATATTTAGAAAAATAATTTCATACTTTTCACTAATAACAGATGCGGGCAAGCAAGTTACAGAACTATGCCAAACTTCAAGTTGATAGCTTCTATAGTTTCTGAGATAAACTGCTGTGTCATACAGACAGACCTAGACGGACAGATTGACAGACAGACGGACACTGAAGTCTCACCATAATGGTTCCTTTTTCACTTCTCATGCTCGTAAAGTCCTTCTTTATGCTGGGTATATAGGCTGCATAAAATCGCATTTTATGCACTAGTGCATAAAGTAAAATCTTCGTCGAAGACCAAGGCAATCGGTCCAACAGCCACACGAACAACTTTAACTTCATAGATCTCTAGGTTTTACAGTTCTTCCACTTCTAGTGCTTCTTAAACCTGTAGTTGATGGATCTCCACTGCTGGCACTGCTACTGTTATTGTAGTCATCATCAATAGTATCCGTGACAGTTAATGGAGCTTCATTACTACTTATAATATCCTCAGCAGGAAATATGTCTGAAGTTGAAAAGGAAAACAGAGGACTTATTTCCTGCTGAGGATATTGTGGAGATCCATCAACTACAGGTTTATGAACCACTAGAAGTGGAAAAACTGTAAAACCTAGAGATATATTAGATTTATAGATTTAATTTGTAGTTGTCTTTAAATGTACACTTTAGATTGATCGAGCCAAGGGGTTTTACATTTTCACCACTGAATGACTGAAGATATATATCTGTCTCATATAATTTCAGCTTCAATTTCTTATTTAGGTTCTCAAATACTTTCCTCGGCATGACACTAATTTCTGCACCAGTAATTTGCATTTAATATTTTTGCGTTCAATTTCAATAAACTCAGTCCACTCATTGGCGTTGACATACTTAACCTCTCCACAAAAAAGACTGTTATCACTGTCTGAATCCACTGCCTGCACATTGTGTATGTTTTTCACTCTGCAGCTGACCGCCGCGCCAAGTGGTTTAGTAAACCACAACGTACTCGTTTTTTCAAATGCTGGGCATTGACGTGGCCCATGTTTTTGTTGACATCTTCTGCATTGAAAAGTTTCCGACCTTTCTATATAATTAGATTTCGGTTTTCTTTCAAAATGCTTGTTCTTCTTAAATTTTGCAGCATCTACCTCCATGGTGGGGTTCATTTCCTTAACCTGGTTGCTGCTAATTTCACTGGCTCGACATAATCTTGTCACTTTGTCTAGACACAAATTAAGAAAAAAAATTCTTGTAGCTTTTTATCATTTACCCCTTGTACTATTCTGTCATTGCTAAGAGCAATTGATCTTCTATTGTTTCCTTGGTTAAGGTTCTGTAGTTACATGTTGAAATCAGCTGCCTTAGATTAGTATAAAAGTTTTCGAAGGTTTCTCTATACCTTTCGAACACTTCATTCCGTTTCGGATTCACATATTTTTCTATATGTTCCAGCACATCTGTATATTTTTCAGATTCAGTCTTGTTTAATTTGAATGACTGAATAACCTTTGTAGATTCTGGTCCCATCATATTGCGCAACAATGACAATTTAATTTTGTCAGAAGCTTCGTCTTTTCCGATGCCCACCAAATAGTCTTCGAATAAACACTTCCTAAATCTCCATTCTGAGGCCGCTGCTTGAGACCTGATATCAAAATTTGGTGGAAGCTTCACTTTATTCGCGTCCATGTTTGTAAAATCGGTTATAAAAATTAGATAATATTTACCACTGTA
Organism: Acleris cristana; assembly: GCA_948252455.1. Taxonomy (NCBI): domain Eukaryota; kingdom Metazoa; phylum Arthropoda; class Insecta; order Lepidoptera; family Tortricidae; genus Acleris; species Acleris cristana. The sequence continues at coordinate 22,565,112 of OX411772.1, read as the reverse complement.
AACTTAGTATTTTACGACTGCGCCATGTTTTATCTTTATATATTAACTTGAATTAAAACTAAACATTTAACTAAAAGCATTTATTATTCGTTGTTTTATTACTTTTGCACATTCTAATTGTAAGTCTGTTACTAGAACCTTACCATAGAGTAATCCATGCTCTATCTATATTTTTTAGCATAGATAACGTGATACATCAGTTATGTTTCTGTTTCATTTCCTCGCAATCGAAGTGAAAAGTAGAGTGTACAACTCGTCCATAAAACCCATTTAACATTCGACTTTATATTCATCCTCGCTCGCAAGCTCGCTTGGATGTATAAACGTCTCGCGTACAATGGTGCGTTTTATACACTTGTTGTATAATCAAAATCCTTAAAACTAAAATTGATCCTTGTTAAAGTGCTTCGACGTAACCATCCAATTAACAATAATTATTTGTAATTCATCTTAGGGTCCACGTCGTATTCCTCGAGGCATAAGAGCGTGTCAGAAAGTTTGAGTCGAACTGTAAAACTCGTTGTCAGGTGAAGTTTTCTGTTCTACCATTGCCATGACATAAAATATATCAATTAAAAGCACGCAAGCATTACTGGGTTCCAAGTAGCCTCGTAATTCCCAAATAACTTCGTTTTACGGTACTAGCGACCCACCCTCGCTTCGCATCGGTTTATGTGAGTTTTTTGTAACATCCTTATGTAAACCAGAATTTATTAAAACCTTCCTGTTGAATCACTCTATCTATTGAAGGAAACCGCAGTCATCAAATCCGTTGCATAGTTTGAAAGATCTAAGCGTACCTACAGAAGGACTTTGTTTTACACTATTTAAAGATGGGTACTAAAAAAAACTTCTTTCTTTCTTTTTGTTATTTTTAAACGAGTTTTTCTATATCCACGCAGGCGGTGAAAAGAAGACTGAATTTAAGCGAGAGCAGTTCCGGCAGCCAGGGTCATGTAGTACCGTTGAAGGCAGATTTCAAGACGCCCAAACAAAAGCGGGTCAAAGTCCTTACTCCGTACAGTCGACCAACCAGTTCTATGAAAAAATACAGCGAACGATCCAGGTACACTCAGATTATGTAGTATTGTTTACTGTGCAGTGAGTTCTACGTTCAAACTATCGGTCACTGGGGAATCTATATTTTCAGGTTCGACACATCTTTAGGATTACTCACAAAAAAATTTGTTGCTTTGCTGAAATCTTCCCCTAACGGCGTTCTCGACTTGAATATCGCCGCAGAGCATCTATCGGTTCAAAAACGCCGTATTTACGACATCACAAACGTATTAGAGGGTATAGGCATTTTAGAGAAGAGATCGAAAAACAATATTCAGTGGAAATGTGGTGAGTGATATTTTGTTTAATATTTCTTATTGTACGTTGTAAGTATTATAGAACTGATAGAGAGATAGATTGATAAGACGTTTATTTACGTACTAGAAATAACCATCGAAATGTAATAAGTATGGAAGCGTATCTGACGCTGAAAATCGGCCCCACCTGACTTAGTGCCGGCGGAGACGGACCTAATACTTAGTGCCGAACCGTCTACCAGTCGACTTTCTGACGTAGTATCAACCAGTTGTTTATGATTACAACAAAAATAATTCAATTTTAATGATTACCGGATTTAAATAATGCTGCAAAAATTGCCAAATTTCATTGTGAATGGGTGCAGGACCCACACAGATGCAAAACAAAGCGATATTTATTTTCATTAGTAAGTTATTGAAATTTAAATATTTCCATATAGTCCAGCATCCACAGCCTGTTTTTTTCAGTGATTAATAACAGGCTGAAACTTCGTGAGTTTGTTCGGTTCGAGGAGACGCCCAAGTTTTTCCTCTGTGCACATTCTCAAAGAGGTAGCTAATGAACTGCGCAGATGTAAAACATGCCGATTTGGTAGGGTGTCGAAATTGTCTGACAAACATTTTTTTTTAATTGAAATCTTAAGATAATATGGTAATAAACTCGGAAAAACAATTGTCCTACAAAATCGGTGGTTTGAGTTAGAGCGTCCTCCACGCCGAATATGTCGAAATAACGAGGTCATAAAAAATATTAATAATCAGCTGATTTTTTGTATGCAGCTTAGTAAATATTAGTATAATTGAATGGCCACAAAGTCCTACAAATGTAGTGGTAGGTTTTCCTAGTCCTACGCTTGGAAGTTGTCGATTCCAAGGTAACACTTTTTTCATTAATAACCGTAGGACAAAAAAAACACATGTTCAGTTAGTGCATTCTTTGCCTAAATCAAACAGTGTCCTACCAAATAATGGGTGTGTATCGCTAGTCCTACAGGAATATTGAAAATAAAAATTTTTCGTAGTTGTAGTTTTGGTAACTTGGGACGCATATTATATTTGTAAGCAAAATAAATACAATCTTAATCTTCGTCGGTTTCCGACGTCGACGTTTAATCAGTTTCGCCTTGAATATAGTCTTCATCTTCATCGCAATCGTCAGAATAAATGTCATCTGATTCTGTAACAAAATAATTAGGTAAATTAACAAATTGGAGTATCACTTTGTGGCCATTCAATTATATCGGTATATTAATACGTAAGAAAAATAAGAATGGAGTACTTTGAACATCAGCAGACAATTCTCCAAGAGATGGACTGTGGGGGCCATCAAACCAATAATAATGGTACTTGTCATCAGTTAATGCCCATCCGCAATTTTCTGGACTCTTTTCGATGGGGCTGTGCATGTATGCATTATACCATATACTGCAGATGTATGATGTTTGTTTAATCTGCTGCAGTACTCGTAGCTCTTGTTTGGTTGGCGGTAGAACTGAGGGATCGTATCCAACATTATTTTTTTATACAATCGTCTCGTCTTGATTTTTGCATTTGTAGTTTTTTTCAAACAACTCGTAGCGTCCTTTATTTACGTCGTTTTTGGTTTTTAATGTATACAATCTGCACACGTACCTACTCTTCAAGAACGCGGAACACCTCGCTCGATGTTGTTAACTCGACACGCTCGCTGTGCAGTTGTATAAAATCCTCTTGAAACATCGTATTTTTTTAGAATATCAAAAGGTCTCTTCTTTCCTTTCCGGTAGAAGAAAGCCGGGTTGTAGTTGTTACCCGTAAAGGTGTGACCGCCGCGCGCTAGACAAAAGATGCACGATGCGGTAGCGTTTTCTTGAGCGTCAGCAGACCGCCACAATGTCTAACGACAACGTGATTTACTCGGGATTGTTTACCAATTTAACTCTTTATTGAAGTGTAAAGTTAAATATGTGGACAAAATATATCAATTCCTGGAAATGCATACCTCTTTTGGTGTCGGACAGTCGTAAAATTGTGTTCTATACTTTATTCCCGATAGGACAAACTCAAACCTAGGTTGTTATTAATGAAAAAAGTGTTACCGTGGAATCGACAACTTCCAAGCGTAAGACTAGGAAAACCTACCACTACATTTGTAGGACTTTGTGGCCATTCGATTATACTAATATTTACTAAGCTGCAGACAAAAAATCAGCTGGTTATTAATAATTTTTATGACCTCGTTATTTCGACATATTCGGCGTGGAGGACGCTCCAACTCAAACCACCGATTTTGTAGGACAATTGTTTTTCCGAGTTTATTACCATAGGTATTATCTTAAGATTTCAATTAAAAAAATACTGTTAGTCAGACAATTTCGCCACCCTACGAAATCGGCATGTTTTACATCTGCACAGTTCATTTTGAGAATGTGCACAGAGGAAAAACTTGGGCGCCTCGTCGAACCGAACGAAGTCACGAAGTTTCAGCCTGTTATTAATCACTGAAAAAAACTGGACTAATACTAAAATGTCATGGCCGATGTTATGCAATATATCTTTGAAAAATGTGAATTACAAGCAAAAACTTGGAATGCATAGGAAATTAAATTTTATGTCATCCTTACTATAGTCAGTTTACATAACAAAATAAATAGGTAAGTATGTTTTTTTAAGTTTTCCATAAAATGAAGAATGCCGTCTGGTTTGGGTGGATGCAGTTCGTCGCAAATGGTGTAGCGAAAATTGGATACCTAGCAAACGTTGCAGGATTTGCAGCATCCATTGTGATGAATCCCAATCAATCCATTTAGAAATTATGTCATCTCAAAATATGGAAGACAATTTTTTAAACGTCACATTGGTCCCAAATTGTACACTACGTTGTCATCATATACTTATAATAATATTATAAATATTTTTATCTACACTCATATCATAAACCCTCTATGATGCGTTCAGAAACCGCAAATTATGACCAGCATAATAATAAACTCTGTTCTTAGAGCAATTTTTTTATCTGTGGCAGTTTTCTTATGAATTCATAAGAATATCAATTTCGATGTTTAATATGACATTCAAATTTCGAACATCTTTGTAAAACGAAATTTTTTTGATTAGACCTCTATTCTAAATCAGTCGAGATGACATCTTATTGAAAATGAAATGTCAATTTCACACAACTTTGACATATCTCGCACGTTACTTGCTATCGAACGATTTGATAGTTGACGCTTAATCTAGTTGTCTCTGAATTAAAAAAAACAACTTGGCAAATTTTGATTTGCCGCCACATTTGACGCTTATTTTGTCGGAAAAATAAGTTTGTTGTGTTGTTTTGTTCGTAAATAATTATTGTATTGTACGACTACTTAAAATGAGTGATCAAGATAGTGATCATGATCACGATATTTCGGAGACGCCACCTGATATCAGGGATAAAGCAATGAGCGTCGAAAATATGTTGTTGCCGTCAAAGTCCACGAACATGATTCTACTATCAAAACTGGAAAAGTGGAATTCAACCACCGCACAATTAAAACTGTAAATAATAATTATTACAATAAATAATTGTCTCTGTTATCCCATTTATTTTTTGTATTATTTTACTAATAGCTCTAATCAATGCTGCAATGCCGGTCATTACATGCGATTTTTGAATACATCATAGAGAGCTTTGATGATATGTGTGTAGATAAAGCAGTGTATGTAACTGTACATAATAAGCATTAAAATACTCGTGAGATGCTATTATGAAACTCGCCTTCGGCTCGTTTCATAAACACTCACTCGAATTTTAATGCCCCTTATTATGCAACAGTCACATAAACTACTATAATGACACCGAATATCAGACGTCGAGTGGTTTATCACACATCTATTAGTTACCTGAGCCGGCTCCTGTCTACTGCATCCACATCACGATGCATCCCACACTCATTACCAAGGAAATAATCCCTGAGATTGCACACCTCGCGGTTGTGGAGATTCTTAGCATTTAAAATGCCTCGACCTCCACATTTCCTCGGGATGTACAATTTCATGACAGATGAGCCTGGATGCAACATGCGATGTGATTTAAGCAGTAGACGGACCCACCTATCCAGGGCGTCCAGCTCAGTCTGAGTCCACCTTAGTTTGCCAAAGGAGTATGTGAGCAGCGGCATCACCCAGCCATTGAAGTCGCGCACCTTATTGCCCCCCGACAAAAGACTGTTAAGATTTTTTGTCAAGCGGCAGAAGAAGCGCTCCTTCACTGACTACTTGATATCGCCGTCCACAATACCTCCACATACATCACTGTCTGACTGTGACATACCAAGTTATTTGCATAAGAATAAATACTATTAGAAGGGTAACTTCATCCCCACTACGCGCGCTCGAGCGTGGGCTGTCAACAGTCCAGGACTACTTATCGCAGCAAACACTAGCGGGTTGCCACCCATCGGCGCTTGAAGTAAACTTGCAACAATATTTCAAATGAAACTCTCAAAGGCGCCACTGTCTACGCCAACTGTAGTTTTACCATATGAAATTGTTAGTTCCGTATTTGACCACGTACTTTACGATAATTGTAGGATGATATCCACGAAGTTTGAATCTTTACTTATTATTTGTAACGTAAACACATTAAGTAAAGAAAAAGTCCAAGTACGTTTTAGCTAATATTAATCGTAATTGAGTAAGTCTAAGTATTTCAGTGGTTAGTGGTTTTTTTTATAAAAGAAAGAGTTGCTAAATTAATTAATAAAATGCACAAATACTTTTTACATATATAAATTAATTTTATTGGCTTTCCGTTGGTTCTTACAACTTTATATCTGATTGAAATTGTACGGACACTTTAATTTTATTAAGTAATGATGATTAAGTAAGTCAGCAATGGGAGGGTTTATCGTATAGTTTTACAGGCAAATAAACTAATTATATGCAAACGAGGTGGCGGGTTCAGTTAGTATTATATAATTGTGACAACCCTAATTCTGCGATAGGCGAGAGAGCGGTAAGGCGGGGCGTGGGGCGCTGTAGGTAATTATTTGACGGCTTTGCTGTCAAATCCATACAACGAAGCCGAAGATGCCCTTCTAATAGTATTTATTCTTATGTTATTTGTAGGTTTCAACTTCGGAGAGAGATCTGAGAGTCATTGTCTCAGAAAGCTGCAAATTCGATGAATTTACAACTTTCCCTCGTTGAACATGCATGACCGCACACTTATCTACACCGAATTCCATCTTGATCGCACTACTGAACTCTTGTGTGATTTTCAATACTGCGATAAGATCTTGGCGCTTCGATGCAAACAGTTTGAGGTCATCCATGAACAATAAGTGAGAAATTACTTCAGCTTCTCTACGAAGTTGATAGCTAAGCCCAGAATCCGTCAGCAAAGAGCTGAGAGGATTCAAGGCTAGGCCAAACCACAAAGGACTCAGACTGTCACCCTGGAAGATGTCTCTTTTAATCCTTATCAAGTTAGGCGAATCATTATTATTATATATGATATATTATTCCTAATATACAATGTATGATATATTTAGACATTTTAGAGCAAATTGTGCCTTTGTTGGATTTGAACAAAGGGGCCTGCCCGTTTAATCTCATGATTCCACTCTTTCATAAAAAACTTTATCTGACTTTTAACTTTTTCTTTAGATGCCTTTTCTTTAGATTAGGTTACATTGAAATAGGTAATTTATGAAACCTTATCGGCCTAAATTCTAATTTATTCTTGTCATACTTATATGTGGCGGTATCTATGAAAAGGGACCTTATTGTCGATAGCGCTTACGCCGCAAGGCGTCACGCGATGTTGTATTTATATCGGAGCATTGTTAATAATGGCGGAAGCGCCATCGACAATAAGGTCCCTTTTCATAGATAACGCCACATATGTGAGTGCATAACTTATCATAACACTCAAAAAGTTTTATAATACAGTTGCAGCTCGTGCCAAGACAACTCGGGACTCATGTAAAATGACATACTTTCCGCAGTTGCATCAAAATGTACTATTGTATAAGTAATGATTGAACCCTAAAAGTCATAATTTTTTGAGTTAGCATACTGACAACATGCCTAGGTTGTCAGAATCGACGCAGTGACGTTGTCAGAATTCGTTGTGAAGGTATCAACTGCAACGCCTTGTAAATATGATTATTTTTAATCCCAGACGCAAAGGAAGGGGTGTTATAATTATAAGTTGGACCGCTATGTGTGTGTGTGTGTGTGTGTGTGTGGGATGAGGTTAATAAATCAAAAACATATTTGAAAACAGGTTATCTAGCGGTAGTTCTAAGCTAAATCTAAGATTTGGTAAAAATTGGTTGGGCCATTTAAGAGATATACCTAAGCTCTGAAAGAAGCGGTCACTAATATACCGTGGTTGTTTTATGTATGTAATAATAAAAAAGAGAATAATAATTTCCAGTTGTCCGCAGTGTGAACAAAGGGGTGCGGGCAACTGGGAATAAGCAAAATTTCAAGGATTTAAATATTAAGCCGGGTACTCACTAGCGAGCCGTAACCGTAACATGCGTATACAGTAACGAGGATCTAGTGTGTACGCAAATGAGTACGTTGTAAACGTCGGCTCGCTGCAAACCGCACGCGTACCGCTCGCAGCAGGTTAGCGAACAACTTACACACTATGCTTTTTGGTTACAGTGCATGCAACGGTTACGGTTACAGCTCGCTAATGAGTACCCGGCTTTACATTCAACGCGAGTTACTTAATTCAGCTTTTTTTATTGTTTATAAACGCAATGTAAAAAAAGGAAACTAATTGAGACACTTTTAAATACTCTGTGAACGCTTTTGGTAAAGGTTAATCATTATAGACTATGACATTTTAGAAAATAAAGTAAAGGGCTCATTTCCTAAATACCAAACTACTCTTTTTAATAAAAGATTCCCAAAACACCAGATTCGAAATTTGGGTCAGTATAGTTTATAAGATACGGTGTCAGAAATATATACGGCCATCAGTTAAGTATTAAACATAAAAATATATGCTAGATAGATAACATATACACACATCAAAAAAGTCTTGGGATACTCAGTATCCATAGACAAATTTGATGTTTTGACTCAAGTTTTTGCCTATTAAGGGTTCCGTATCCGAAGGGTCCCTAATAATACCTACCTGCCTACGCTGTCTATCCATCCTAACTTTAAAGAGCTGTATCTTATGAACCGTAATTGATAGCGGTTTTTTTTTAAATATGTGTTACGGCGGCTTTGCAAAAAAAAGAGTGAAATAATAAAAGGGGTCCCCATATGGATAAGAAACGTTTTATTTCAACGTCTTTTTATTTTTGCTGTATTGAAAGAACTTAATAGTGATTATATGACAAACCCTGAAGAAAAACAAGAAATACGAGGGGTGATCCATAAGTTTTGATAATCGGTATTAAAAATGGGAAATATATAAATCGTTATATTTTAATTGGAATAAGCACACTTTCTATATTTCCAAACACTTATTAACTTCATTCAATTGTTTTATTTTGCCACTATAAAAATAATTTTACTTTTGGAGTTCTAAATGGTCAAATTTTGTACCTTCCCTAAGTCATCACCAGCTCGTGATTATTATATAGTTTTTTTTGAACATCGGTGAATGAGAAGTAGTAGTCGAAAGTTAGGGCTAAATAACGAGGACAGCGGTTATCAGTTCTGATCTTTGGTCGATGAGCAGCACCCTTGTCAATTAGAAGGCTCTGAAGCACAATTCCTGCCGCAAATTCGTTTTTTTTTTCTTCATCTTTTTTTTAATATTTTCCCATAATTATGATAGAATAATGTTATATAACTCTCCTAGATTATTTGAACTCAATGGCTAAAAACTAATGTCACATTATTTATTTGTAGGCCTCAATAGTCCTGGATAAGGCCGAAAAAACCACCCTAAAATTTGGTTACAGAGCTGGAGATAAAAATACCACTGCAATGATAACTTATTAATCCTTTAAATCATAATGATAAATCAAGGTTTAATTTTTAATAACAATATTTTTTATTAGTGTAAAAGAACTTTCTCCACACCGCTCCAAAGTATTACAAAACGAACTCTTATTTTTGCCGTCTTGTAAAATTGTTCATACAGATGTTTTTTGTTTAGCTGTCACAGAAAAACAAATGAATAATGTAAAAAATTTTTTTATCTAATTTAATTTTGATTAGTGCCGTGGTATATTCCACATTAAAAGAATATCATTAAGTGGATGGTTCATACTGATTCTCAAAACTTATTGATCACCCCTCGTACTAAAATATGGCCAATTGTGAGTTGGGTCGCGTCCGATTCGAGATCTAATTCAAATTGGATGAACACTCGATGCACGAGTTTGACTAGCACTTAACCGGTTTTTTTTTAAACCAAGTCTTTGGTTTCTTACTAAATAACCTATAACTTATATTTTCCAATTTACCCATACTGACTGACCCATCTGGATTGCTTGTAAAGTAAAAGTTCTACCTATAGTATAGAATAATGCCATATTCAGTTATATGACAATGTTAATTTTAATTTCCCTTATTTTATTTTGTTATTACTTCCTATACCTACTTGTTTATGAAGAATAAAGTTTTAAAGTGAATGCGTCCCTAATACTAATTCAGACTGCGTGCTAGTTCGGCGCGGGCCGCCGCGCGGCACAAAATTAGACAAAAATGTATGACTAGTTTATTTTTCTCTCGTGACAACCGGGCTAAATCAGCTCAGTTCAAGACATACAAAAAATTGTACGCAATGTTGTCTTGTTTTTACTTTTGTCGTAATCGTGATGTCAATAGTTGAGAAATTATTTAAAAATGAACCAATTTTGGCACCTTTAATAGAAGCTAGCGGCTCACGCCTCTCCCCCCTCCCAAGGTGGAAAACGTGGTTCTTTTTAGGACCCCATTACTTGCCTATAAAGATAATTAAAAAATCTAAGCTCCACCTTTTGTAAAGCAGACTGGATTTAAAAGCCGAGATGTAAAATTAATGCAATCTCTTGTTTGTTAACAAGTTATTATTTTTATCGCCCTGCAAGAAAATGGTCAAACATAGAAAAAAAAGACAACACAATTTTCACACTGCTCGGAAATATTGCCAACGGTGGTTTGGGTCTTGGTTACAAAACATCACTAATATAGACAAGTCCAGAATATTTGCCGGCCTGTTTGCTGATTGTTCTATATCATTGTTGCCCAACCCCGAGGAGGACCTATCAAAATCAATAAAATATGTTTTGTACTATAGCGCCAAAAAATTAAACAATGATATCGACCAATCAGAATACAATACAATATTTTGTGTACGCTGCAAATGAAATATGCACGTTTACCGTTACCAAATATAAATTAAGTATAGATGGTTAATATTTTACATGAGTTACTTTTCCAGATATCTTTAAGTTATTTATTTATTGTTATTAACCGCGTACAGGAAATCTTGGTGGTAGGGTACACAGTCCACTACAAAGAGATTTATCAACTTTTTCACCTTATTGCATTTAATAAGGTCCAAAAGTGGATACATCACCTTTTAGTCGACTGTACAATACCATCCTATTATTTCGTTTACGATCTTACTACATGTCAATATGATTTGCCTATTAACATTATTGGATAACATTTGAATATTGTTTTCATTTCCAAGCGTAGCGTGTGTTATTGTTGATGGTGGTCAATTTGCATCCGCTGTGCTGCTAGTGCGAATTACTTTTTTGCGCTAATGCGAATTTGTGTTTTTAATTAATATGCCTGTTATGTTTTCTTTAAATGGGTTTTATTAATGAATATGTTTGTTAAATTCTTCTGTTAATGGGTTCAAGCAAGGAATTATGAACCTAGTCATAACGACTCTTGGATCAAGTTTAACCAGTGTTGCAACACTCAAACATGTGCAATTACAATAAGATTATTTCCAGGGCCTTCTACTTTAGCCCATATTGTTAAGGGGCCACAATTGATAAAGTCGGTAGTGTTCCGCGATCTGGATCTCAATAACCTTAACGCCTGTGTTTTTGTTCTTTGTATATATTAAACTTGATCATATTGCCTTGAGACTATGAAACGTGAAAAAACACGATTTTCACAACACTTGTTTGGGGTTACAAAACATCACTTATAAGGACAGACCAAGAATGTTTTTGTCGGCATGTTTGCTGATTGGTCGAGAACATTGTTGTCCAACTTTAAGGACCAAGGAAAATCAATCAATCAATTTTTGTGTCATAGCTCCTTAAAATGAAATATTTAAATCGACCAATAAGAACACACCATTTTGTGTTGTAAAATATTAGGTGTATTTTTGCTAAAAGATACACAGACTAAAAACTATGTCACTGTTTTTTTTATGTAATTCAAACTTGGCCCCTAATCTCGAACCACGAGAGATGAAATTATATGGGAGATATGGCGAAACAAATACAATTTTATATGGAGTTGACATCTTCATCTCGAGTGCCACGAGAATAGGGGTCCAGATTAAAAAAAAGTTATCTATGGTAAAATTGGCGGTGATACAGCTTCTATACCATAGAAGAAGTACTAGCATAGAAACCGGCTGTAAGTCACAATATAGGCGGAAAGAAAACTCGGTTTTAGGATTGTCTTTTCATAAGTAAGTTTCTTACTATTTCCCTTTAGATATAGGTAAGATTTTATGTAACATTGAAAATATATTGTTAGCCAATTTATCCAATTCATTTAATATCGAAATCTGGGCCTAATAGTATCATTTTTCTGATTGTAAATATGCAATCGAAGTTTTGACAGTGATGTGAAAATATATCGATAATTTCATTTTTCCAAAAGATGAAAACTTGCATAAAGAATGGGTTCGGCGAATAGGTAGAAAAAAATCATATACCTAAAACGTGGGAAAAACTCTGTTCGAAGCATTTCAATCCTGATTTTTTTCTGTCAATCCAACATGAAAAAGGGCGACATCTCAAACCAGATACCGTACCTATGTTCATTGTATGTATATGCCGTACCTATGTTCATTGTATGTACGAAAACATGGATATGAAAAACTTCGTAGATTATCGTTAATTTGATAATTTTATATTTTATTTTATGAACCTCGATTATATTTTCAATTCAGAAATGCCGCGAAAAGGACACATCACGAAGACTTCTATGTATACTAGTTACTAAAGTACGGCCAATGAGACTTGATAAAGAATGTAAATTAACTGAGCGTTACTGAGTTATATTGCGATAGCGAGCGATTATTATATCTGTCCTTATTTCTTGTTTTTTTTATTAAGAAATTTTTAGTATTCGCATTTTGTCTGTGCTTATTTTTTCCATCACCATAGTAATTAAGTACATTGTAATACGTAGGTAGATTAGGTTAGGTACGTTTTTATATCAGGCCCGGAGGGCCAAAACAACCCAGAAATAGACTAATAAAATAATAAACTTACCTACTAGTAATTTCAGCGACTAAAATAAGCGCGAACATTAAATACGCTATATTTAAAAAACGCTACTTGAAGAAAGACGAATATTATATTTGCGATCATGAAATAACGCGATGTAAAATACGCTACTTTGAAAATAGGGTTTTGTTAAATAATCGAACAAATCGTCCATTACATTAAATTACAGCTGTGAAATTACATCGACATCGATATTGTTGTCGACTCAGCCACATCACTAACTTTGACGGACGGGAGTCGATCCCATTCCAATCTTGTGACAACATGATAGATAACGAAAGAATACCTATAAGCACATATTTTTCTAACTCATTATAAATGCCATAAATAAAAAAAGGTCAAACATACGTCTCTCGTTGTTCTTATAGTCCGGTTTCTATGCTAGTACTTCTTCTATGTTCTATACTACCTTTGAAAAACCGACGTCAATTGACTAACACTATTGAAAGTGAATTGAAAGTTTTGAATATGATTTTTTATTTTATTTCCTCTCAGTAGTTGTGAAAAGCACTATGTCTGCCTCTGTAGAAAGTGTTTTTTTATGGACTCGGACATTAGAGGGCCACAACTACGTTTCGGCCCTCTATATGACTCGTCCAGAAATCGTGTACTTTCTATCCTCTTCAACAATGTACTATAGAAACAAAATTCCTCAATATTTTTATTTTAATAACATTACACCTTATTTGTTTGTTTTTGGCTGAATCTTCGGAAGCATACTATCGTAGACGATGATTTTTAATTAAATAGTTGAGTATTTATAACTTCTTAATACTGGTAGACCATTTTGTTAATAAATGTTCAGGTTTTAAAGTAAACAGCAATTATTTGAATTTGTCGCGTTCATCAAGGAGCGCGCAGGCGCAAACTATATTAATCTCACGTTCTTTGCGCGATAGCACATACAGCCATCCCTTTTTATTTTTGTGTGAGCGTGGCAGCATAATTGTGGCCTCTTAACACTTGGAGTTATGAGCACTCTTACTGTCAAGTTAACAAGAGCGGCCATAACGTCGATTGCATTAAAACTTTTGATTGCATGGTAGAAGTACCGTTTGTGGCCACTGTACCCTTTTTGCCCACTTAAGTTTGAAATAAGTTTTAAAAATACTGTAAAATTAACATAATAATCTTCATAAATAGTTAAAACTGAAGATTAACATAAAGATAAAATACATATATATATATATATATATTAGTATATTAGTATATATATTAGTTAAAATGTAGAATGGCTAAAAACGGTCTTAAGATGGCCAAAACCGGTACTTCTACCCTACACGGAGAATAACTCAGACGCTTGTATAATTGGATCGCTTTGTTGCATTTTTGCTTGTGTGCAAGGTGATCGTGAGTTCAGGCCGGGGCCGCACTGGTCAGGCGATGGCGACGCGACAGCTACGACGGTAAAACAAACACCTTTCAAGCTATGATGGCGGCCGCATTGATTAAGCGACAAGCGACAAGATTTTGATCTCATTTTGATTTCGTCGCTCATAGTATTCAAATGTTTAGTAATGTAGTAACATGTCCGCATTGCATGTTTAGGAACAGCGACAAGCGGCGATATTTTGATTTTCGTAAAGAGACAGCGATTCGCGGCGATTCAACGGCGATCAAGAAACAAATGCACCACGCAAAAGCGGCCGCACTGCAACGTTGCTTGAGCGACAGAGCGAGAGCTATTTCGTGAGACTAGAGGCGAAAGAGACGCTTCGCGATAAAATCAAATTAGTTTGAATTTGTCGCTCGATCGGGACGGTCATTAAATAATGTCCAGTATAAATATTGAAGAATTTATGTCTAGTGTGCAAGTTATACAACCTATCTGGATGTCAAAGCATCCGAAACATAAGGATAGACTGTGGATTTCTAAATTATGGAAAAAATACAATAACGTCATTTGTTTTTATTTTTTTATTTTTGCGCCTTGTTGCCAAACAGTCACAAGTCATTTTTGCTGGGTATTAGTACTAAAAACTTTCGAGTTCCATAGTAAAATCACTTTATATGGAGTTTCTAGGAATTGCCGAGATACGTACGCCCGCTGCACGTCGTCGCATTGCGTAGCTGCGTAGGTGCGGACATCATTTTATAATCCGTCGCGATGTTAAAATCGTGTCGCCTGGTCAATGCGGCCAGTCAATCCGCGATGCATGAGCGATTCGCTTGTTCATCGCTACTGTTAATGCGGACACCAATCAATTCGGGTCGCCGTCGCGTCGCCGTAGCATCGCCGTCGCCCAACCAAAAAGGATCATGGGCACTTTTGTATGGAAATTGGGTGTGGCAACAACAGAATTGAAACCTATATATTTAAAATGTAATTAGTTAATACATCATTTCTTACTATGGCCGCAAATACCTAGCTCACCGGAGAACAAAAATATGGGCACTTGAAAACAATAGGTATCAATTCTGTTGATGCCACACCCAATTTGCTCATGATCCTTTATATGTAAAAAAACAGTGTCCCAAATAGCTTAGCGTTTTCCTTCAATATAAATTTAACTAAATTGTGCACCGACTGTTAATTTGGAACCACCCAGGGCTCGATCGAATCAAGGCTTTTCACTAAGTCCATTCACTCTTCTTTTTTTGTGTTACCTTCCCAAGTGTGTGGATGTATGCCAATAAAGCTTTTTCGAAATCAGGTTGGTTCGGAAGGCTGAAATTCATGAAACATGCGCGCAAGATGTTTCATAATGAAATTAATGATTACGGCTTATAGATCTCTCAGATACCCCATTCCTTTCACACGTCATCCGTGACAATGACAACCATGGTAACGAGAAATATATTAAAATAACTTCAATTCCTACAGCGATTTTCAAAGAAGGGGTTAGGTAGCCAAAACTAGCTACAGATGTAGTGAATAAACATACACCATCGGGGAAACTCGGAAACCAGGACTATTTCCAAACACTGGAGACGTGTCTATAAATTACTGTTTTAGTTACTGATGAATGTGTGTCAACTAAATACAAAATTTTATCAGTCAAAGAAAACTATCTAAGTAAAAGTCTGAATCGTAGATTATATTCGATAGTTTAGTAATATTCATCTTTATAGAGGTTTTATTACCACCGTGAGAAAAGGAAACAACGCAACGCATTGTTCCTGAAACAATATTATAATTAATCTTATCTTTTACTATAACCGATATCACAACAAATTAAACTCATTATGTAAGGGAAATATACTGATAAACGTTACGGAAGGTTAAATAAGATGGTCAATAAAAAAATATTTTTTATTCAGGGTGTCCCAGAAACCAACGTTAATCCCCCTAGGGTTGATAGAGCAGCTAATTCAGCGATTTTTACTAGTTTCGGAGATATTGATCATTTTAATCTGAATTTTTGAATTTTCCTTAGTCCATGTCACGATAAATCATTAATTTCATGTTTTATTTCATAATTTTTTCAGTGGTATTTTAAATAATTAGAATCATTACGAATCAGCGAAGTTTTTCGCCCGTTTTTTTTTAAAGTAATCACATAAAGTTTGTTTCTCCATACTTTAAAAATAAAAACAACTTTATGTTATTAGTAGGTTTATAACTTCGCAGATTCGTAATGATTTTAATTATGTAAGATACCACTGAAAAACTTAAAATAAAACATGAAATTAACGGTTTCTCATGACATGGACATAAGGGAAAATTACAAAAAAAATGATTAAAATGATCAAAATCGCTGAACATACATAGGGGTTAAATCGATAGCTTTTTAGCTGCTCTATCAGCCCTAGGAGGGTTGACATCGGTTTCTGGGACACCCTGTACCTTACTATCGACCCGCCCTCGCTTCCCTCAACATTTTTATTGAAATCAAAAGTAGCCTATGGTCAAGGATAAAGTAGTTTTCCTATTAAAACAACAGAGGAAACGTTAAATATGATGTCACGAGCCTGTTGCTCGAAGCGTTAATCTCCTTCCAAGGTTTTAGGCATAGGTAATTAATTGGTTTTTAAAGAAATGGCTAAAACTTAAACAACAGCAAATATTTAAATACGGTGTTACTGGTCTGCATAAATATTAATCGATGCAGCCTACTCCTACGCCGTCTCGATGGCTCCCTTAGCTCATTGAGAAAGCACGATGAATCCGAACTTATCCGACAAAATACGATGTCGTATGATCGTTCACTAAATCTGTACACAGCACACAGTAAATAGCTTAAAATATGTCCACAGGTCGATCACTAATGAGCAAAATCATAAGTGAATAACCAATTGTTTAACGATTTTGTTTTAAAAATTCTGATGCCTGGTTATTATGTAATGATGTACGTTAAAAGGAGTTTATTTTAGTCAATATTTCGCTTGCGTAATTGAGGTGACTGGTTATACATCAAATAGCGTTGACATGGTAAAACAAATTCAAAATTATTATCTCTTCTTGGACGTTACGGTGACTTAGTAAAACGGGTTGAGAAAATCTTATTTGCAAGTTGAACTGACATCGTCAGTAATTCCTTAATAGACGGGATATCATAGCTGGCTCCATCCATTTTTTTTTGTGTGATTACTATGCGTATTTCAGGCGGTCTGTTTGTATTTAACCATAGCCTGTACATTAAAAAGTTTTCTTCCAAACTTTCCTTGCTTTGCTTGGCAAAAAGAGATTTATGTTGAACCGCCGTGTATGACCAATAGCAATATTTCTCAGCCAGTCAAATAAAGGCCCAGCTCTTAAATTTTAAGATACGAGGCGACATTCACAAGACGACAAAAATATCTACACGCCCCTATGCCACCAAAAATAAGGTCTATGTCCAATATATTTGAATTTGACGCGATGGCGCCGATGGCCATCACATCACATTGCGAATTACATTATCCTTATCTTAATTCAACTTTAGGGGATGATAAAAAACAACGACTTTTCATTTTTTAGAAAGGGTTGACCCATATTTGAGCCGCCGGGAGAGCACGGGTACCACGTAATTGCACGCGACTCCGTCCGCGTAAAAGTCGTTTATCGCTATTTGCTCTGAAACTGTTTTTGGGATAGCTCACCTATGTTATTCCCCAGGGCTCAAGCTATTCTCCATACCAGATTTTATCTTAGTCCGGTGGCCGACTGCAATAAACCCTACCTGATAAAAAAATAGAAAATGCCTACTCTGTAGGGGTAGCTGACTTTTAGTAGCTTCAACTGCTCTTGGTCGGCCGCGGCTTAACTTGGCAACTTTTGCGCAAATGGCAAAAAAGTGGTACAAAAATTCATCAAAAAAAACCTCATCGAAAAATAGAATGAAACTTGTATGGTAGGATAGAGGCCATTGAGGACAGTAAAAAAAAAGTGGTCGGCCAAATCCTGTGTTGACAGGTTCCTGTGTCCGACCGAATTTGTGGTACCACGAGACAGCTGCATTTTACCTCATCGAAAAATAGAATGAAAAAAACGGATTATAATAGCTAAATTAAACCTGTTGACGTATGTCTTGGTCGGCCTCACCTAAGTCTGGCAGTTTAAGCAGTCCGACCACATTTATGAAAAAAAATTTTTTTATTTCAAAATTGAAAATATGGTTCCTTTATGGCTTAAACTGACCAAATGTTACAACCCAAAAAAATTTTTTTTCGATATTGAAAATATAGTTTCTTCATTGCTTTAACTGACTAATAATGCTTAATTTAATAAAAGGCCTTCTACACGATCCGGACCAACCGCCAACCATTGTGTCCTTGGTCGGATCTCCGGTCGGCCGGCAGCGTTCCAGACGGTTGGGACCAACCACGAACGCAGGCTGTCGCGAGGGATGCGCTCACGACCAAGGCCGTTGACATCAACCAAATACGGTCGGGTCAACCGCTTTCTACGCGGTCCATTTTTATATCAACCCGACCAAGGACACGGATCGTACGGCCCTTAAGTGTGATGGTAGTATTGTCTTTATGTTAACATCTTGTATGTCAAGATTATGACATTTATTGGTATCTGTAGGCATAAACCCTATTGTATAATCAATAATCATAACACTCGGTGAGGCCGACCAAGACATACGTCAACAGGTTTAATTTAGCTATTATAATTCGTTTTTTTCATTCTATTTTTCGATGAGGTAAAATGCAGCTGTCACGTGGTACCACAAATTCGGTCGGACACAGGAACCTGCCAACACAGGATTTGGCCGACCCCTTTTTTTTTACTGCCCTCAATGGCCTCTATCCTACCATACAAGTTTCATTCTATTTTTCGATGAGGTTTTTTTTGATGAATTTTTGTACCACTTTTTTGCCATTTGCGCAAAATTTGCCAAGTTAAGCCGCGGCCGACCAAGAGCAGTTGAAGCTACTAAAAGTCAGCTACCCCTACAGAGTAGGCATTTTCTATTTTTTTATCAGGTAGGGTTTTTTGCAGTCGGCCACCGGACTATCTAATTCGGTTCAGTGGTTAAGCCGAGAAAACGTTATAAACAGACAAGTGGTAGGCAGTGTTCCACCTGCTTTGTCCAAATGACCAATAATTTCCATTTGAATATCGAATTAACAGGTTCTACGGAGCTCCTACTTCTGGGTGGTTCGGCCCTCCGGGCCAGCTGAAGAACTAACATAACCTAAACCTACCTCATATTTATGATACTAATTTTGGTCAGTTGGACAAAGCAGTTAGACCACTGCCCCGTCACTGGTCAACCGGTGTAAAGGCGTCACTGTTTTTTTCATATTTTTCTTTAATATTTAATCTCAAATTATGAAATATTTATTTAGTATATTGAAATTGAAATACTCTTTCGCTCTGTCCTTATTCGTTTCGCTTATTCAGTTCTGTTTGTAAGGTTTCCAACCAAAATGGTAAAAACCCTTATGGTGAGACTTCGTTGTCCTTCTGTCTGTATGTCACAGCAGGTTTTCGCAGCAACTACAAAATGCTATCAACTTGAAATTTGGCATAGTTGTACAACTTACTTGCCCGCATCTGTTCTTAGTAAAAAAAAATATGAAATTAATTTTATAAATATTAGAAAAGGGGTCTAGAATGGGGGGTTGAAAAATGAAAGTGATTTGATAATAGCAAATGGGATGTCATATGAAAGGTCTAAATCTGCATATTTCAAACCTATTTTGTGTGTACCCCCGCACCCGTTAGCTCCACCGCCACCCATCAGTACTTTAAGTATGTGGTTTAAAACACCATTTCCTACAACTATGCCAAAATTCGCTTATACACGAGTTTTCCCCCCTGATGTTGCTTCGTTGCTTAGGCGTAATAACGCAAAATCTGTCGAATTCTTATGAGCGTGTTCAGGCGATCTTTAGTCAGTCTATTTCATAACTTTGTATGGGTTATTGAAAACAAACTCCAATTGCGTTCTGCATAAGCCGAGCTTGGCGGAATGCTCAAAATCCTATGAGCTATAGGATAAACATCTTCTTTTGATGCAAAGCTCTGCCACCGTACGAGATAAAAAATCTTGATTATGACACTATTGTGAACAATACTTTTTGTACGAGTTCATTAAAATAGTACATTTCTGAAGAGGCCGTGAAGTCAGGAGGGCAATCTTAAGACTGCAATGTTACGATGGCAATCTCTAGACTGCAATCTCACGATGCCAATCTCAAGACTGTGCAATCTTACGATGGCAATCTTAAGACTGTACAATCTTACGATGGCAATCTCAAGACTGCAATCTTACGATGGTAATCTTAAGACTGCAATCTCAAGACTGCAATCTTACGATGGCAATCTCAAGACTGCAATGTTACGATGGCAATCTCAAGACTGCAATCTTACGATGGTAATCTCAAGACTGCCATCTTGCGATGGCAATCTTAAGACTGCAATCTCAAGACTGCAATCTTACGATGGCAATCTCAAGACTGCAATCTTACGATGGCAATCTTAAGACTGCAATCTCAAGACTGCAATCTTACGATGGCAATCTCAAAACTGCAATCTGACGATGGTAGTCTTAAGACTACAATCTTACGATGGCAATCTCAGGACTGCAATCTTACGACGGCAACCTCAAAACTGCACATAAATATAGTACCATAGATTTTGTTTTTTTTAATGTCGCAAAATATGGTTACAGAGTCGGTTGGCAGAATGTAATTTTTCCTTTGTCAGTTTAATGTTACTATGCAAATTTAAAAAGTTAGAGCAGCGGCCAATTATATTTTTTCTTATGGTTTTCATACATTTTTGACAGATGACGCGACTCTGTATCGGATTGGCAATTTTGTATCGGATCGAGTCTCCTTAAACAAGGACACATTATTATTGAAATACGAAGTTCTATTTTCAGTTTTTTTTCGGTTGTCTAGAGCGTATCGAAATAGTTATTTCGTTTGTTTCGGAAGTAACATAGACTATGCATCGATGAAAAGAGTGACGTTGCAGTATTCTCTATGAAATTTTAATAAGTACATAGATTATAATCGACGAGTACAAAAACATACTTACCTATGTAGTGACAAATACATACTTAATATTACTATATAGGTAGGTACATATAAAACACCTAAGAGTCAGAAACAAATACCTACTCGCACTCATCACACGAATATTTGCCCTGACCGGGAATCGAACCCAGGACCGCTAGCTTCGTAAACAGTACTTAGTCACTAGGTCACTACCAACTACCTAGGCCATCCACGTCGTCACATGTTAACTGACACGTCACACTCAATAACTTAAATTACCTATTTAATACGTATTTATTTCGCCTAAGTAGGTATCTATAGGTATCTATAGGCAGGCCGGTACGAAATACCTAACTAATTGAGTAGTTATTTACATTAATCACTAGCAGCTTTTATTAAATCTGGATAGTTGTACCTACCTAAGCTAGGATTAGGGCACAGTTTAGGCGTTTTTAAACGAATGAAATTGTCACGCTGACAATAAAATAGATTTAACAAAAGCTGCAAGTGGGCTATAAGCTATAGGTAAATATCAAAAAATAAACAGCATTCTTCACAACACAAGCTCTAAATAGGTATGTAGGTACCTTTCTGACTCAAAAGGTATGTTGAAAAACGATAGCTCCGGATTTCTTATACCATTATTTAAACACCTGTAAACTGAACAATATTTTCTACTTTTCGGCAAAGACATTGTCGCTCGATGATTTAACGTGCACTACAACCAAACGTGACCGAACGCAATGACGTCGCGGCCCCGTCTAATCACCATTCCTGCACCTCTATTTGTAGTTTCGTGTGGGAGGTTCGCCCCGCCCACACAGCCGTACGGTCGGCATAACGCACACATGCAAGCCGCGCGATGTACCTTTGTTTGAAGACGATCTACTTTTCTATTTATACTGCTTGTTTCACGAGAGTTGATGTCACGCACACAACAACACTGTCAGCGGGATTTTGAAATTACAGTTCTAATATTGTACCGATAGCAAGTTCAACACTCAACTGCAAGAAAGACCAAAAAGTTTCTTTAAACTATTTTGTTAAGTATTATGTAGAATAATTCATCGACTTCAAATAAAACAGAAAAAAAAATATTTTGACCGATTTTATTTAAATAAATAGTTTATATGAATAAGTAAAGGTCAGATATGCGTAGGTATATGAATATAATACCAATCGTAGAAACCAAAGAGAATGGAACGTAGGATTGATTATTTAACCGAAAACCTTGTAATCAATCTTAACGAATCAGATGAAGATATGCCAAGTGATGATTGTTTATAAAAGCATTTTTTTATATTTTTTACTGCTTTTGATACTTATTAAAAATATAATTAAGCGTTTTTATTTACATTTACATTCACTCACTCATTTCATTCATTCATTTTTTTTGCAATCAGTACTTCATGTAGCTGTGTGTGTAATCATTCACCTCAACTCTCGTGGAACTACCTATATTAATATCATGTACCAAAATTATTATTTTTTCGACTAAGACCTAAATAAACTACTATTAAAATAAAATTATTCATTGGAGTCCGTGTCGTTCGACATCCTGACGCTAGCTGCCGCCCCGCTCGCGCGCGCGCCGCGCAACATGTCATTCCGAACGCGACGCTCACTAGACGCGATTGGTGTGCCTGGGTCTTAAATCTTATTTACTTACCCAAGTCTCTGTCTCACAATCAAAGAAATTAGATCTTAGAGGTCACAATGCAGAACGAAATACAAACCTGTGATACCTGTGACACGTGATGACGTGGCACCAACGTCACATTGATGACATTGACATGTTTACTTCGCAACGCAATTATATTACTTATAGCAATTTATTCATTTTTATATTGAAAATACTATACTTAATCCGAATTTTCCGCCTATAAGTTGTCGACTAGAATCGACTAATTTTTTACCCTCTTCAATTTCATGTGCATTTCGTTCGAGTCTACCGTAGACCGGTACGAAATTATTAATATAGATAAATATGGCGTTTTACAGCAAGTAATTTAAATGAATATTTTCGAAGATATTACAGATTAAAAATTCAGGAATATAGCGGTTAAGCCGGTAACGGCCGGGGCAGACGTTTATTACGTTTAACCCGGAGCGAAGCGAGGGCGGGTCGCTTAATATATAATATGAAATAGTGTCAACAATTTTATGGGGTCTGGCTGCGATCCACTCCTTTTTTCTGATATCATTAAAATGAAATATATAAAGGCAAATATTTTATAATAGTATTTCTTATGCAGCGGCAGCACTGCACGTCACGCCTTTCATAAGTACGCACTCCGAGTTCACAATTCACATATTATCAATTCTCAGTCGAATTCTCAATTATAAGTGCGACTTTACAGTTTATATACAATAATCATTTGAACTAATACTTTGCAGTTAGTACTATAAAACTAGATTCACTATACATATTCAATATACAGGCGTTTCAAACGCTGTCAGTCCGCTGTCATAAATATTGAAAGAATGAGCTACACCAAGCAGCTAACATTCACACAGAGCTATACTGTTATCGTAATACTTGCCACAATTGATCGAATTTTTAATATATTATCGCCTATTTCATAAATGTGAACGAAATGGTAATATTGACGAAATGGGATGGACGAGATGGGAATGTGGACGAGATGAAAATGTGAACGAAATGGGAATGTGGACGAGATGAAAATGTGAACGAAATCGGAATGTGAACGAAATAGGAATGTGGACGAGATGGAAATGTGACCGAAATGAACCTGAGCGAGAAAACCAACCTGCTGTGACATACAGACCGACAGACAGACAGATACACACAGACAGACGGACGGACAACGAAGTCTCACCATAAGGGCTCCTTTTTTACCATTTTGGTACGGAACCCTAAAAATGGTTTACCAGGATTAAGAAGTTACAAGAACTAAACAGTTAAATAAAAATCCTCATTAGGTCGTTGGGTTTCGAAGATTCAACCAAAAACAAGCGAAAGAGGTGTCATGTTTGAAAAATAAAACTATCGAGGATTTTGTTTCTAATCGTGTTTTCACGTTTAACAGTCTCAAGGAAATATGATCAAGTTTAATATATCCAAAGAACAGACGTATAGGTGTTATCGTTATTGAAATCCAGAATCCAGATCGCGGAACACTGCCGATTTCATCATCTTTGGTCTTTTAATTCGCCCGGATATAATGGATACCAAAGATGTCGTATCTGATCTTTTAATCTATGCATACACAGGATTTATTTAAATTTCTATCTCATTCTTTTTTATTGATCACGCGTTTTCTTTACAAATATTTTTAAATTAACTAAAATAGAGATATAATCAAATAGGTATGTAGTAAAATTACGCGTGATATGTGATCTCTTGAGCTTTATTCACTTTCATATAATAATTTGTTCACTTCCGAAAAATAATCTCCAAACATTTTACATGTAATTAATTCTAAAAATAATGCATTTTTAATACAAAATATAGTAGTGAGCCAGCGAATACTGGTCATGTTTTAATACAAACTAATACCAAAACCTAACGAAAAACAAAGATGTAAACGGATTTTGTTCACTTACCTCACGCACCGCGATAGTTTGGTGTGCACACTGTGTAATTTTCCTTTAAGTGCGGTCACCTATAATTTACCCCTTCATCCTATAGATCTACCCAAGACCTAAAACTTCTGGGAAGAAACCATGTATTTTTTATGTTTATTTTTGAAGTTATTTAAAATATTGAGAAATCTTCATAAAAACCATAGAAATGCATTATTTCGTTTTAAATATATTTAGATTATGCATTATACAACGGTGTCTTAAAAAGGGCAGTTATATTTACTAATTCAGTCAAAAAGAAATTATAAATAATCGTTACTAAAAGGGAAAACCATAATTTTCAAAAAATATATTTTTTTTTTAATTGGTTAGTCTCATTGTTTCTGCAGTGGTTTTTAACATGAATCGTTTTATGTTGTATTTAGCTATAATATAAAAAAAACTCAGATGCGAACAATGCGGGACATCTGAGATATTGTTTTTTTATGTTTGAGGGTAGGGTTGTCACCTCCTATATTATACCAATTCTTAGATAACTTCGACCGCCAATTTACTATCTTTCTTGATGTAAAATAAAATTTCGAAACGTTTGTTTGCAAATTTGACACTAGACGGCTAGAATATTGAGTTCCTTTTTGCATGAATGTTTAAGGCAAAAATTAGCGATGTTAGCATGTATCTAAGGACAGCTGTCAATGTCATTTGGGACAGTTTATAACAACAATTTTGTGCGGGATTGTGTATAATAATATAATAATATTAAATCAATGATGACGAGTATTAGACCATTGACGTTGACGCGTCTTGAGGTCTTCAAAATATTAGAAGCGAATGCTAGGTTGCAAGGGTCGAAAATTAGACCAATAGATTTGGATGTTACTCAGCGAACCGATATTATCCTGAATGTCATTTATCCTAAAGGCATTCCTAATGTTATCAGGAATAGCTTAAAACAAATTCAAAATACACTGACAAAGTTCTTAAGCAAATGTGAAAAGAAGTACAAGGACTGCCACACTGCGCTTTGTTTAATTATAGATAGGAAATTTACTGTTGAGGACTACATAACTCTCTATAATGGTGCAAAATCAAGAGGACACAATATTTACCCAGCTTATTATAAAGTGCAGTCAACGAAAAAAAAATGCTATCCCGATGACGAAGTTCTAGTAACAGAAAGAGAAGCAACAGTGTCTCTCTTCAGCCTGATTATGCACTCGTTTCGTAGACTTATTGAATCTTTAGATGAATGTATAAACGAGTACTGCAACCAAAAACAAATCGATACAATTAATTGCGTTTTTCAGGGTTCTTGGGGTTTTGACGGCAGTACGGGACAATCGATGTACAAACAAACTTTTTCAGATGGCGAAAATGACGAACATAGTTTATTTGCAACCACTTATATTCCTTTAAGAATAAAAACTAACGACGGTTTCGTAATGTGGTCAAACCCAAATCCTCAATCTTACAGGTTTTGTCGCCCAATCAAGATTCAATATCGATCTGAATCTAAAGAATTGACTTTACAAGAAAAATACCGGGTTGAGGAGGAAATTAAAGATCTCACATCTATTTATGCCGAAACTACCGCAGGGAATATTGTCATTGGAGATCCCAAATTATATTTGACCTTAATTGATGGCAAAGTTTTTAACGCGATTACGGATACAAAATCACAATTACGATGCGCGTGTTGCGACGCTACATGTTCAGAATTTAATAAGCTAGACAAGATTTCAGGGAGGCCAGTTAACTTGGAAGCGCTAAAACATGGTCTAAGCCCATTGCACGCGTGGATTAGAATTTTTGAGTTTCTTCTTCACTTAGGATATAAAAATGACCCAGCAGTGCGAAAATGGAGAGTCTCAAAAAAAACAATTGAAGCCAAGATTGTTGAGGAGCGGAAATCAAGAATTCAAGCTGAAATTTATGCCAAAATGTCTTTGGTGGTTGATGTTGTACGTCCGAATTCAGGAACTTCCAACGATGGCAATACGGCCCGCACTGCACTATCGGATTTAAATCGAAAAACATTTGCCAACATTTTAGGCGTCGAGGATTGGCTTGTGGATGATTTACATATTATATTAGTAGCACTGTCAAGTAGTTTCGAAATAGATCCTGAAAAGTTTCACAAATTTTGTGCCAATTTTGCTGCGAAATATGTAGAAAATTACGAGTGGTGCTACATGTCAGTTACACTTCACAAAATATTAGCCCACGGAAGTCAAATTATAAAATCTAGTCCGTTACCAATTGGTATGCTGAGTGAGCAAGCTTCAGAATCTCGTAATAAATACTGGCGTTATGATAGGGAACACCATACGAGAAAATTAAACCGGAAAACAACTGTGCTTGACCTATTTCACCGCGCTTTAGAATCGTCAGATCCATTCCTATCTATGATGTCACTCAGTACTCGCCAAAAAAAACACAAGCGTTTGGTTCTACCTGAAAAAGTTCTTTGGCTTTTAAAATCATCAAAGGAAAATGTACTAAATCACGAGGACTTACTAGAAGAAACAGAAGATGATGGAAATGTTTTTTTACCATTAGAAGAAGTTTTAGTAGATTCGGATGTCGAAGATTAAAGACAGTGAAACGGCTCAGACATAGATACATTGTTCCGTTTGAATTAAATTAAATTAATTATTTGAAATTTCACAACCCTATTTCCATAGAAAATCTATGGAACTTTAGAAATGCAATATTTCCGAAGTCCCACTTTCAAATTATTTGCTTTTTATTTTGTGTTATTGTTAACTACATTATGCATGTTTCGTATTAAATTCAGATACAGAACCGATAAGAATACGGAGAAAACTGCAATTTAGTAAAAATTGAAAAAAACACGATTTCTCTTTGTATGTCGTAGATGCAATACCTAAACATTGTATGGAGTTAGGTATTGTATTGTTACTATAATAAAACAAGTAAATATGTAAATCAAATTATTATTTTGAAATGTACAAACAAAAACAGTTTTTTGCTGACGTCAGCATAACTTTAAATAACTTAAAAACTAAACATAAAAAAAAACATAGTTTCTTCCTAGAAGTTTTAGTTCTTCGCTAGATCTATAGGATAGATGGATAAAATTATAGGTGACCGCACTTAAAGGAAAATAACACAGTGTGGTGTGACACTAAATTTCAAAATCGCCGATAACTTGAATACGATTCGCTAAAACCCCCCTATGTTTCGTGGTGTCCTCCAAGTAGTTCAGGTGTCTATCACTAGACGGCGGGAGCTGCAGTAACTCACGTCTTTTAAAAATGAACTTAAATGAACGCAATAACCCCATAGCGGCTTTTACCTCGGTTGACCTTAGATGATTTTGAAGATATTGAGCGAATTTTACGCCCACCTTGTATATTCCAAATACGGTGCAATTATTTCGAGGAATATGACGAGAAAGCATTTTGTACAAGATTTCATTTATACACGATTTTTGCATTGATTTTAATTCTAAACATACCATACTCCGTAAATCGTTAACAAAGATAGTAAAGGACTTCAGGTGTGTGTGTATAGTGTCTCTCTCAATCGCTCTACGAGTCCAACCGATTTGTCCCGAACCCAAACAATATTGCAATGAAACTTCCACGAAAAATATAGACATATGCGGAGTTCCGCGCAACCTAGCTCTGTTTGCCGCGATCGGTTGTGCGTGAATGTTGTGCGAAATTATATTTCTAAAATAGGAAAAAATCCAGAACCTGATAGTGTGAGTATTGGCGACAACAGGTCTGATATCTACTAAGCGAAGCTCATGGCACTTCCACTGTTTTTTCTATTCCGTGTTTAGAATCTTCTTCGTTTTTTTTTTGTCGGTTATTAAAGAAACTATAACAGCACGATATTCAATTTGCTGTATGGAATATTATAAATAGAGTAAAGGGGAAATCAAAAACTCGTGATAATCAAGTCATCCTAAACACAGGTGACAAACAAATCACGTCAAATTAAGACGTTCCCTTAGCATTCGAAGATTATTTTTCCAACATAGCCATAAATACTACGAAATGTCTTAAATCATCCGCGGTTGAAGCTCAATCATTACTTTGCACTAATGTCAGTAAATGTAATATAAAGTTTGAATAAAGCCCTGTCAATTCAGATTCAATAGTCAAGGTATTAAAATCGCTTTGTTTAAAAAAGACTGAGGCTTTGTGGGGCACATCAGTTAAAGTACTCTTTCATATCATAGATGTAATTGTACTCCATCTACCATTAATTTACAATAAGTTATTGCATATCAGAGGGGTCTTTCCAGATCTTATGAAATAGGTATAGTAAAGTCATACCTCTCTTTTTAAATCTGGCGAGATTAGTGATTTAACGAACTTACGTCCCATTTCCATACATCCTCCAATCCATTTCCATTTTGCGTTTTAAATAAAGTCTTTGAGAAACTAATGTTGAATGATATGTTAGGTCACTTTAATGGAAATAAACTACTTAGCAATAACCAGTTACCAGAGGTGTATCAATAATTGATGCGGCATCTGTATTCATTAAATAGGTATATATATATGTTATGGACCAAGTGATTATTGCGGGCATTTTGTAAAAAGCTTCTGCCCCCGACTTCGCCCGCCTAGCTTTCGATTATGTATTTATTCGGGGTATAAACAACAGTAGATAAACTTTGTGATATTGTACTTTTTGCTGATGATACTTCACTAATCTTCAAGGTAGATAGAAAATCCGTATACTACTGTAGGATAAACGCCACACTAGTTAAATTACTTTACTCAAAAATGCTTTGTAATCTTGCCATAACACCAGTAAAAAGGAGCCAGTAGGTTGAAGTTCCTGGATAACTGGAAAAGAGTCCAGTAAAGTTGAGAAATTTCGAATTTGGAATCAAAAAGTGTCCATAAATTGCACTTTCTACCGAGGCAGACATAGTGCTTTTCACAACTACTGAGAGGAAATAAAATAAAAAATCATATTCAAAAATTTCAATTCACTTTCAATAGTGCTAGTCAAGTGGCGTCGGTTTTTCAAATGTAGTATAGAAGCTGTATCACTGCCAATTTTACCATAGATAATTTTTTTAAAAATCTGGACCCCTATTCTCGTGGCACTCGAGTTTAATAAACTAACATTCGAGATGAAGATGTCAACTCCATATAAAATTGTATTTGTTTCGCCATATCTCCCATGTAATTTCATCTCTAGCGATTCGAGATAAGGGGCCAAGTTTGAATTACATTAAAAAAAGGAGTGACAGTTTCGATATGTTTTCCTTCATCAACGGTGTCCCCTAGACAAGATAAAGCTTTTGCATTTGAACAAATTATTATTCACTAAGTTTCGGGTTAAGACCATGCATTTTTGTCTGTTAAATAGTCCTCGATCCTATAATACGCTTTAGACATTAACGACTTTTTCAAGTAATTTTTAAATACTGGAAAGGGTAACTTTAAAACTCCGTCCGGTAATTAATTATAGAAATGAATGCACTTACAAATGATTTATATAAATTACGGACGCGGAATTTTCGAATAGTTTTTTATTTTTATTTCTAGTGTGTAAATTATGTATATCGGAGTTTTTGGTAAAAGAATCTAAATTCTTAATAACATATAAAAAATATTCTCATAAATAAATTGACACGCTACAGTTAAGATATTAATTTCTTTAAAAAGTTCTATCTGTAAATAGACCAAATGGCCCTTTTTTGTAACACAAATATAGTTTGCATGTCAGCTGCCTTACCCCAAACCAGAATACCGTACGACATGACCCCATGGAAATAACTTTTCACAACACTGCTCGGAAATATGGCCATAGTGGATCTTGTTTGGGGTCACAAAACGTCACTTATAAGGACACACCAAGAATGTTTTTGTCGGCATGTTTGCTGATTGGTCGAGAACATTGTTGTCCAACTTTAAGAACCAATGAAAATCAATCAATCAAACATGTCACTGCTCTTTTTTAATGTAATTCAAACTTGGCCTCCAATCTCGAACCAATAGGGATGAAATTACATGTGAGATATGGCGAAACAAATACAATTTTATATGAAGTTGACATCTTCATCTCGAATGTTAGTTTATTAATCTCGAGAGCCACGTGAATAGGGGTCCAGATTAAAAAAAGTTATCTATGGTAAAATTGGCGGTGATACAGCTTCTATACTACCTTTGAAACACCGACGCCATTTGACTAACACTATTGAGCTTTGAATATGATTTTTTATTTTATTTCCTCTCAGTAGATGTGAACAGCACTATGGCTGCCTCGGTAGAAAGTGCAGTTTATGGACTCGTCCAAAAATCGCGTACTTTCTATCCTCTGCAATAATGTACTATATTCATATAGAATTTGTACATTTTACTTCACACTTAAGTGGCACATATTTATCACCATACCTGCGCCTCTATTCCCGACGGTAAAAACGATATCGTAGTTGACCTGTTATGGTATTGTTATTATGTCAGACGCCATTACTGTCAAGTATATAAGAGCTATCAAAACGGTGACAATACAATAACAGATCAAAAACGATATTTTTTTTACCGTTTTGAATAGAGGCCCTGTGCTAACTCGGGGCACGTTTTAGGGATTTATTATCGATAAAAAAATCTCGATTACTATAAAAAGGTTCGATATTATATCTGATATCGAGCCCCCTAAGATAATAAAAGTATGCGGATGTCATTTCAATCAAAATGTCAATTTACTGTTTAATTAATATGGAGCATTACTAATTTATCGAAGATGTTATCTTTCTAAGAAGAAATATCTAGTTGCAGTATTCCGAGAGTATTTCCCATCATGAATCGAATGTAATTTTTTTTTTCTCCGACATGCTCGGAATTGGGATACACCAAAAAAAAATAACTGCTTGATTTTACATTTTTATTCGAAAGAATAGCCTTTTTTAAGAAACTAATTTGAAGCATTTCATGATTAAATGTATTATTGATATTTAAAATAATTTATTAAATTAAAGTAACCTTACCTACTTGTAACGACAAGATGACGTAGATATTTATAAAAGACGGGTATACGTCGTATAAGATTTAAAAAGACGATTTTTAATTATCTGTAATCTGTTTTCAAAGTCATAATAGACGAACGTCATTCAAACATAATGTAAACAAACAATCGCAATATGATATAATTTATTATTAAAGAGTATATAAGCAGTCAACCATTGCTTATTACCTAGACCTCAGTTAATACAACACTTCCTACATGACCTTGTTTCTAGACTAGATTTACTTAACACAATCACATTAAATTTGTTGAAAAGGCGGATTCCATACTTCCAATCATGAGTTTCTACAATAAATGTTGATGCCGTCTTTTTTAACCTCTTGTAAAACCTTACCACACAAATTATTAACATTTATCACTCAGAACTCAAAAGAGACATGGTCTCATTAATATTTTAATTCCATGGTAAGAATTACAGTCAATTTGTAAACAAATAAATTTGACATGACAACAGCTGTCTTCAAACGTAGATGTCAGGTAGATATCTAAATTGTACTTATAAAATAAAAATTGGAGAGGTTTTATATGTTTTATGTAAAACCACAAAAGTGCTTGATAAAGCGCAATTGGACGGGCATTTAGGGGTCAAATGTAGGTCATTTCTTAATTTTAATATAATTAATTTATTGTAACATATTTTTTAAATCTAACTACTGGGATCGATTCAAAAAGCCTATTCCTCGAAATGGTTTTGAAATTTTCATACATTGTTAAAAATGGGTGTATCCCAATTGTTACCCTTTCTGTTGTAAAATAGCTCTCGAAATTCTGCGTTCCAGGTCAAGCCAAAATAAAAAAGCTCTTATTTACCTATGGCAGTGGCCGCGAAAAATGTATGGGAATGAATGTATATAATTTCATTTAAAATCAATTTTTAGATTTGGGAGACCATTAGTAAATATTGAACTCGAAAAGTGTCATTTTCGCTAGAGTTTATGCATCCAGATTATAATGCTTTCAACTACACACTTTTACCTTAGGAAGGAATACAGCATTTTGGATTGAGTTACAATAAAACCTTTTTTGGAATTTGAATACTGACCTATTGGAATCTTAATGACATGCACACAATAAAAATAGGTTTAATTCGTTTATCTACACTCATATCATAAACCCTCTATGATGCGTTCAGAAACCGCAAATTATGACCAGCATAATAATCAACTCTGCTCTTAGAGCAATTTTTTTATCTGTGGCAGTTTTCTTATGAATTCATAAGAACATCAATTTCGATGTTCTTATGACATTCAAATTTCGAACATCTCTGAAAAACGAAGCATTTTTGATTAGACCTCTATTCTAAATCAGTCGAGATGACATCTTATTGAAAATGAAATGTCAATTTCACACAACTTTGACATATCTCGCACGTTACTTGATATCGAACGATTTGATAGTTGACGCTTAATCTAGTTGTCTCTGAATTAAAAAAAAAACAACTTGGCAAATTTTGATTTGCCGCCACATTTGACGCTTATTTTGTCGGAAAAATAAGTTTGTTGTGTTGTTTTGTTCGTAAATAATTATTGTATTGTACGACTACTTAAAATGAGTGATCAAGATAGTGATCATGATCACGATATTTCGGAGACGCCACCTGATATCAGGGATAAAGCAATGAGCGTCGAAAATATGTTGTTGCCGTCAAAATCCACGAACATGATTCTACTATCAAAACTGGAAAAGTGGAATTCAACCACCGCACAATTAAAACTGTAAATAATAATTATTA
The DNA here is from genome assembly GCA_948252455.1 of Acleris cristana. Taxonomy (NCBI): domain Eukaryota; kingdom Metazoa; phylum Arthropoda; class Insecta; order Lepidoptera; family Tortricidae; genus Acleris; species Acleris cristana. Next base: position 22,531,705 of record OX411772.1, on the reverse strand, counting down.
CAATAAATAATTGTCTCTGTTATCCCATTTATTTTTTGTATTATTTTACTAGTAGCTCTAATCAATGCTGCAATGCCGGTCATTACATGCGATTTCTGAATACATCATAGAGAGCTTTGATGATATGTGTGTAGATAAAGCAGTGTATGTAACTGTACATAATAAGCATTAAAATACTCGTGAGATGCTATTATGAAACTCGCCTTCGGCTCGTTTCATAAACACTCACTCGAATTTTAATGCCCCTTATTATGCAACAGTCACATAAACTACTATTATTTAAGCTATAGTTATATTATTAAGAGGAAAGATCTGTATTTTCGTATGTTTGTAACAAATAAACTCGAAAACCGCTGGACCGATTTCAAATTCTTTCACTACGCGGACGAAGCTAAGCTAGTAAATGTATAAAATTAAAAAACCCGACTGTGTAATAAAACTGTAACTGAATTACAGTAACACCCCAGCACAATATCAATACCTTAATATTGAAAAATGATGAAATAAACCCAAAAACCATTTTTAAATATCTATTCAACTCATATTCAACTATACCCCACTTGTCATACCTCGTCGACTTTTTTTCTTTTTTATTATATGGCGTCTGGTTGCCGCCATATTGAATTTTGATTACTTTCACATGTGACGCTTTAGTGACACTCACATTTCACAAGGGTAAGACAAATCCATTGACATATGAAGCATCAAAATCAACCCACGCGTTTATTTTCTAGAACGCCACAAGCCAAAAATCTAAACTGGCTGACATTCTCTATTATTTCATTAAAACAGAGTCTGCCAAAAACGCGGGGGTGAGGGCGGCGTAACATGTAGTCACTGAGACGTGATTGGTCGTTCCAAGGTCAAGATGGCCAACCGCTAGTGTTGCCCATCGACCGTATGAAATTAATATCGATAGTAGTAATTATGACTAGGATAACCCCATTCTATCGATAAAGCATCTGTTATTCTCAAAACTTAACCCTTAGATGCAAACGGTATCAAAAATGATACCATATATTTTCTTCGTTCAAAAATCCATTATGTACTTTTAATCTCGCTATTAAGGTTGAATAACGTTACCTTTGCTCAAATACATACAAAAAAATATCACCAGGCAACACTCGGCTGTCATTTCATGAAACTTCAAAACTTTGAATCGGGCGGTTGTTTTTTTGCGACAGTGAAATTCCAAGTTTAAATTGTCAAGAATCTGGCAAATCTTGAGATATTTTCACCCAAAAAAATCTGCATAGCAAAGGTTAGTATTTATATTTATTGAATATTATGTGCGTTTTTTGTGAGTTATAAATTGTATTACTAAATCTTTCACTTCTTTGCCGGTATCAAAAATGATACTCCATGCGATAACGCCGTTTTTCATGGTATCAAAAATGATACCCCATGCACTAAGCTTTGTTTTCTTACTTACAAATTTTAGAACTGTTTTTTGAGTTTTCTCGGGGTTTACTAATGTTTCGCATGCGAATGGTGGTATTAATTAGCATTGTAAATTTTCTACTTTTCCAAAAACTTAAAAGATAGGGACATAGAAGACTTGCATTGAAGATAATGCCGAGTCTGATGAAGATGACCTGGAATTTTTTCCGTCACTTCAAGAACTGCAAACAGCTCTTGAGGAAGACAAGATTGAAGAAGAAAATTCAGGAATGAATGATGAAGAAAATTCAGGTTTGAATGAAGCAGAAAGTTCAGGTATGAATGAAGAAGAAAATTTAGTAGTAGATCCCGGGTTCACTGGCGTGTTTCCAAATCCTCCTTTGATAAATAAATGAGGAAATGGCATCAACGAGTTCGCAGGGTTCGCGCGTACCAATAATTACCCAAAACCTTCACTGGAGTAAGCGGTCCTTGCCATTTTGTCAAAGTGAAATCGGATTCTTTTAATACTTCTCATTTTGTAGTTTTTTCTTTGATACGTAATTCTTAATACAAATCGTGTTTTTTTTATACTTACTGCATGGAGTATCAAAAATGATACCAGGTTTTTATTGTAAAAAACAATGTAAAAAACTGATTGCGATTTTTTTCATTATTTTTCCCATTATTAAAGTGTGTTTCCCACATCATCATAATATTTTTTTCGGAATAAAAATATTAAATCATGCATCTAAGGGTTAAGATTATTAGTCGGCGAGTCACAGAATAAACACAAATATCATATGTCGTCCGATGGAATAAACAAAACAACTAAAAAAAATTTTCATTCTGTTTATTATTACTTTACAAGTAAATCTATTTTTTTAATTACTATTGACCCTTAAAATGTATAATTTAAATATTCTGACTTAAAGTGCCGCGAACATTCAACACTGCTTGGAGAAGGAAACCAATCATCTGATCGTTTTGTGGCATTCATCCATATTTCCTTCATGTTTGGGCATTTAGGAAACCTAAAAGAAAGGGCACACGTTTGAGCTGACATGCTTGGAAAGATTTTAAATAAAAACCGCTAGTTAAGTAGATACGTAATTCGTTATCACCCTTGTATTCGTTATTCGTTATCTAGAATATAGATGCTGGAAGGAACCACAATTTATCTTTTGGTTTTAAAATATGTTACTACATCACTTTAGTTCGCAAACGTATGGTTATTACGTACGTATGTATAGTTAAACGTAGTATTACCAGAGGTAAATAACTAACGACTGCCCATTAATTCATGTGCGTAAACTGAAATTTATACTCCAACAATACTAAACATAAAACCCGAATTCATCAGAGAAGAAATATGTTTTATCCAATAACCATCGATAATAAACAAACACACTATGGACATCACTGGTTAGCGCTAGGTAATGCCGCGAAATGATAGACAAGGAAGGAGCGATACACCGTGCAATGTATTAGAGAGAGACTTTCTAAAAAGACATCAACGGGATCCGAACTGGAACTATAAAACTTATTTAATAACACGCTTAAAATTTGTCATTTTATATTGTAATTTTATTAAAATCTGCTTTCCTGTGAAACGAAATACCATCCTTTTGCACACCAGATGTTTTTGTGTTTTTTCCACATAATTTTACGCAGCAATAATGCATTTTGCCCGTCTTCAATCACGTCAAAACTTTCATTGCACAACCATGTCACTCGTGCGAGCGCCGTCCGTAGACTGAAGTTAGCATCGGGGGCGTGGCACAAACATGGAGTGAATTCACCGTATGCGTGACAGAGGGGGTCGCCCGGGAATGTTCCGTCTTTAGGCTAGTTGGTCTGTGACTTAACTGTATTGCATTATTTAAACTACCGAAGTAAGTTTTAATAATGCAACCTAAAGACTCGAAACACAAGGGAACTAATTTTCTTCGGAAAAAACAGTATCGTAAACTAAGTCTACTAGAACTACAGGCGAACAACATCAACAGCGCTTAACACTGCTCTAGGCATATACAGTCTGTGAGCACTTAGAAGATGCTTCGGGTGTGTACTTCTCTCTCACTCGCTCTTAATAAGAAGGTGTGAGAGCGAGTGAGAGACAAGTACTAACCCGAAGCATCTTCTAAGTGCTATCGCACTGTATTAATCTCTTTAAATATAAAAGTTGCAATTTATATGATTTTTTATATACTACCGTGAAGCTGAAAACTAAAGCATTTCAAAAGTGAAATTAGATTATCAAAAAAACGTTCTATTAAAAAGTTATAAAAATATATAAAAAAAAAAAAGTGATCGTTAAGAATTTGCAATACGTTATCGCGTGGCCTTCGGGTCAGCGGTCGGCGGGAACCTGGACGACGCACCTGCAGCGGCTGCAGCGCTTGCGGCCTTGGTGGTCGACTGAACGGCGTGGGTGCAGCAGCGCTTTGCAGCGTTTATGCATGCACAAAGCGCTGGCTGCGGCGAACTACGTTGACGACACAAACGGTTACCGGAGTGATTTAAACAGATAAGGAATACGAGCTTTTATTGTATCTTCTATTTTAAGTTAATTCCACAACTATGGCTCCAATATGCGACAAACGCTGTATCATTATTGAAGGCGGAGCATTCCTTAAGTGTCATTCTTGTCAAATGTATTTCCATCTCGACTGTCGTAATTGTTCTTATAAGAGATTTCTTATGGAGCCCGAACGCAAAGTACTCTGGAAATGTAGATTATGCCTTAGTAAGTCCGACCTCTCTAGCGACAATCTAACTATAGGGAAAAAATATCGTTCAATGATACCTACCAGCAACTCCTTTGAGGGACTATCTAGCTTGTCTGAGGTTGAGGAGGACCTCGATGAGACTTCGTCTTCACATGAACCCGGGTTAAATAGCAGTTGCCCTGAGAGAATTATCACTTTTGCACGGACAGAGGAATTAGAAAAAACAGTGGTCGAGTTGCGTAGCAGGCTGGCGACGGCGGAGCATGAGATAGAAAACGTGCTATCTGAGAACTTTACCCTAAAAAATAAGATTAAGACCTATGAGGACAAAGTGAGTCACCTCAAATCTATAAGCACATCAGTCACGGGTAAACCATCGCGCTCAAGGAAGAAAAGAACTAGCCGGTGGAGTATGAGCAATCGACCAAGTCTAAACCTACTTTGTATAGAACTCGATTCCCGACAACTCAATCATCAAGACCACCACACCACCACCGTCCTAACAGATCTCCTTTGATACTTAACGGCCACATCCCTACTGTTTCACCAATAAAGAAACCGACACACGCTAGTACGCCTAATCACCACAGGTCGAAACCGAAGAAATGTATACATATCTTTGGCGATGGACAGGTCAGAGGTTTGGCACCGCGTCCGAATGAATGATGAATTCCGTTAATGTCACTGGCGTGGGTCACACTCAGACTGTATCAGCTATGATCAAACCACATGCACCGAGCGCCCAGGTATTGAAGAGTATGCACAACATATCCGATAAAATATCGAAGCATGACGACATCGTTATATCTGCGCAAATAAACGACTAGGACCCTTATGCGCTATTGCTTAAGCCTAGGCAAAACCTTAGTTAAATTTAAAGACAATAAGTTTTTTATATTTAACATATGTAATAATCAAAATATAGAAAATAATATCTTATATCTTATATCGTAAATTATAGTACATTACTTAACAAGGGCTGTAAAAGAAAGAAAGCCCGAAATCGCAGGTATTTGAGACCCGAGCCGTAGGCGAGGGTCGTAAATATGCGATAGAGGGCTTTCTTTTTTACTGCCCGTGATGAGTACACAATTTTACGTCTTCACCTGGCCACAATGCGAGTTATACCGTGCGCGCAGCGTGCGATAAAACTCACATTATGGCCAGGTGTGACGTAAAAATCATTTCCCAGTATTTACCAATAATGTAAAGTAATTAATGCTTAACCAACTATATTATTGTTTAAAAGTGTACTATTTTAAATCAAATCACTTCAAATGTTAGCCTATTTGTCTGATTCAATAAGCGTGTAAGCCACGTCGTTGGCAAACATTATAGTTTTTCTAAAAAACATATAATTTCTGAAACATGTCGAAAAATGGCGAGTACCTTAAAAGTTGATTCACAAAATTATCTATACGTCAGGATTTTTTTCAGAATTTTTGATTAATAAACTTCGGAGATAAGGGGGGGAACGGTCATTTTTTGTATATATATATCAAAAAGTACAACGCAGAAAATTTTCAAAAAAATAGTTTTTAAATGTGCAGATTAAGACCTTTCATATGACACCCCATTTGCTATAATCGAACCACTTTCATTTTTGAACCCTCCATTCTAGACCCCTTTTCAATTATTAATAAAATTAATTTCTTTTTTTTTTTACTACAAATAGATGCGGGCAAGCAAGTTGTACAACTATGCCAAATTTCAAGTTGATAGCATTTGTAGTTGCTGAGAAAACCTGCTGTGACATACAGACAGACAGACAACGAAGTCTCACCATAAGGGTTCCTTTTGTACCATTTTGGTACGGAACCCTAAAAATTATAACTCATGCGCCGAGAAATGCCTTTCGATGAAATGGAAATTCTGCGTAATGATACATTCGTTGAAAGATGTTTCGATAAAATAATAGGTACCCAGTTGTATTCGTTAATATTAGTTGTTAATTCTGTGTGCAATATTTAAGTTAAGTATAATTGTAATTAAATGTAACGTGTTAACAATAAGCCATACTGTCTTATGTTGCTGTGCCCTTGCGGGGCATCACATGAATACCTTTTTGTAATACCACCTATAAAATTATTTACTTGTAATGAGACATGCAATAAACCATTTGTATTTGAATTTGAAGTCTGTGCTAATTAAGTTTTCTCTGTAGTTATAGTTACATAATAGTCAGTCTCTTCTAATTTTATTACATGTTGGATACATGCTTTCTACTTGTCTGCAGTTCTTTTGGTTAAAGCTTCTGGAACCAATCTAATTTAGAACAAGGATTCTTGCACGTGAGAGACAAGTGAGTGAGAGATTTTTTTTTGGTCAAATAGTGCAAATGGCGATTATGTTTCGCGATAAATTTTAAAGATACCTGATTTGCATTTTTTTGCATACTCGTAAGTATGAAATATCGTCGAGTAGCGACCTCTGCTTCTTAAGGTTCTTTATAATGCACGTTTCTGAGTATGAGTTCTAATTTACCGATGTTCAAAAATACAACGGATGTTTAACCCTTTTTCAGTCCCCATTATTTATTTATGATATTACACTTAGTTATACCTGAAGAATGTACTTGTAATGAATATTTAAAGAAATAAGTACATTAAATTATTCAAAAAACGTGTGGCTTTTATGCCTATGGCTGTTAGTGCAGTTGTATATACTTAGCAATATGTATCTGTTGCCATCACACCTACTTATTCATACTCGTAATATGTTACTTACATATTTTGTACTTTTTTCAGTTAAAACATATTAATGTAATGCAAAAAAAGATATACATTTAAAAAGCTTTTTCAAAAAAGTGTCGTTTGGTGGTTTTTGTTCGAATTAACCGATTCAATTGCAACTTTTTAACCGACTTCAAAAAAGGAGGAGGTTATACGGTCCACTGTATGTATTTTTTTTATGTATGTTCACCGATTTCTCCGTAAATCTTACAAACTATTTGGATGCCTTTTCACTTTAACCTACTTTGTTGAATAGGTCCCTGTTGGTAAAAATTGGTAGAAACTGAAAAAAGAAAAACGACTGATTTTTTTTTTTCAAAATTTTTGCTATGATCCTGCTTTCGAGGTCGAAAACTTGGATTAGCCATAACCACTTCATCACATAGAAAATATACCCTCCTAAGACCCACCATACAACGAAATTTGTCAATGGAATATGAATCTACTGCGAATGAAATAAAGTCAATTTTCTTATTTGATCGAGAGTTCTAAAAACAAAAGAACTTGTACTTTACTTCCTTTGCGCTAGATCTTTATTTCAATGGCAGTATTTTGTACTATTTTTAGTACAAGAACCCTCAGGAGGATAAAAGAATCAGAACTACCCGATTTAATAAGGCAAAATGTACCAATTCCATGGGCTAATAAGTAACGTAGAACATTTAATTGTTTAAATATGATAAAGATACAGATAAAGGCATTTATTCAGTAAGTAGGCCGCACGGGCACTTTCACACGTCAAGAATCTACCAGCGCTTCGCAAGAGGAGACCACTGCTGAGAAAAAACGCCGCAAGAAACTCAGCAGTCAGTATTTTTTTTAAACTTACCTCTTTTCACTATGGTACTACTTAGTCTAGCATTATATAAAGCTATTAATATTAAATTAAATATAACATCAAATAACATGCAAAAATCTTGCGAGAGAGATACAAGGCGAAAAGGAAAAAAACACCTACTTATGTGCATATAGGACGGTGCAAGACGACCACATAAAAGTTTCGATATGTTTTCCTACATCAACGGTGTCCCTTAGACAAGATAAAGGTTTTTGAATTTGAACAAATTATTATTGACTATTAGGCCATGTATTTTTGTCTGTTAGATAATCCTCGACCTTATTCGCTTTAAACATTAACGACTTTTTCAAGTAATTTTTAAGTGCTGAAAAGGGTAAGTAACTTTAAAACTACGTCAGTTAATTAATTATAGAAATGAATGCATTGACCAACAAATGATTTATATATATACTGTACGGACACAGAATTTTCGAATAGCGTTATTATATTTATTTCTAGTATTTAAATTATGTATATCAGAATTTTTGGTGACAAATCTAAATTCTTAATAACATAAATAATATTCTCATTAATAAATTGAGACGCTACAGTTAAGTTATTTAATTTCTTTAAAGAGTTCTCTTAAGGAGTCACGGGAATTTAAGTTGTAAATAGAACGAAGGGCCGGGCCCCTTTTGTAACACAAATATAGTTTGTATGTCAGCTGCCTAGTGGTGAACTCGAAATGTCTTAATTTCATATCAACTAACAAGTGAGACTACATAACAGCTTATTTTGATCACTAAAAAGTATAAAATAAAATAAATGTTTAAAAAAAACAAAAAACCACCTTCAAAAACGAAAAAAATAACTTCTTTTCATATGGTTTTAGGCCTGTCAAACTGAAGTTAGCGTCCCAAATAATTGTTAACAAAAAGCCGATTTTAGTTTGACTATAACCATTTTAAAAGAATAAATTTTTTGCGTTTTTTGAAGGCGATTTTTTTATTGTTTTTTGTCAAAGCGTTCAAAAGACCAAGACTACACGACTAGACGAAGACTTCTTTTGTTTTGCTTCAAGTTAAATAAAGTAAATAGATAGAAGAGACCTCAAATCCCAATCCCAATCTTTAGTCCCGTTGTTTAGGTGGATTTTTTGGGGGAGCTATTGCAGTGGCCTTACAGAGCCTCAGGGTTCCGCGAAGCACACTATTCAGGTGGACAAAATGATATGATAGTTGTTGGAAACGGTTCGCATATGTTATCAACCCCCATTCAGATGAAGATTGCATGAATTTATCATTTGTATTTTACGTAAAATATATTTTCAAAGCGAAATATTTAATTAAAATGATATGATTACAAAAAAAGCCACAAAATAAGTAATAGAATAATGTTAAGGTCTATATCATCTGATACTCATATTTAAGTTCAACAAAAAAAAAACACTGAGTGTGTACGAGTACCTATTATTATTTTCATACCTACATCGATCTTCTGACGGGATTTGTAATAAAAAAATACTATATATATATATATATATATACAACATAACAACAACATAAACTCACGCCTTCATTCCCAGAGTGGGGTAGGCAGAGCCACAGACTCACCAACAACTCCAAAAACTTGTTGATAATTCTGTGACCACATTTTGCACAACCAGGCTAAGATGTTATTCAGTGTATTAGTGACAGGTTGCAAACCCATCGCCTAACAGCACTACACAGCCTTTAGTCCCTTAGTCGTCTCTTACGACATCCACGGGAAGACATGGAGTGGCAACATTCTAAACCCGGCACCACACGGTCAATATATATGTATACATATATTAGCCTTATATAATGTTTGTCGCGTTAGAGTTGCGTGTTAGTGATGGCGTTAGTTGACTGTGCCGGTCGGTTGTCGGCAGGTTCGGCGGTGTGCAGTGCGGGCGGCGAGCAGGCGCGTGCGCGGCGGCTGCGACGCGAAGTGCGCGCGCTGGCGGCGCGGGAAGCGCGCGTTAGCCGCGCCGTTGTGGGCGCCGAGACCACGCTCAGTCGGCTCTCAGCCGATCATGGAGCCCTCGCCTACATTACCTACGCGGACCTGCGCTCTATCAAAGATTTTCGCAACCAGACCGTCATACCTATAAAAGCGCCGCCAGAAACCAGACTAAGCGTTAGTTTACATTTAAGTTATATTGAATTGAGTAACTACAGAGAACGGATTTTAGACGATTTTCGCGTTTCTTTCTAATGCACAAATTGCGTTTTTTTTTCGAAAAGATGGTTTCTTAACGTAATCTTATCTTATCGTCTATTTGGGAGGCAAAACTCTTAAGTTATTGGAAATTATATGCATGGTACTTTGTGAGTTTGGCCTCTCAATAGATGTTATCTTATCTCTTTCTGTCCCCTCTGTTTGGTAAATGCCGCCTGCTCAGTATATTTTAATTTTTTTACAATCTCTTTTGTTGACAGCTTTTAAGTGAGGTTTCCGCCTTTAATAGTAGTTTATGTGACTTTTGCATAATAGGGGGCATTAAAATTCGAGTGAGTGTTTATGAAACAAGCCGAAGTCGAGTTTCATAATAGCATCTCACGAGTATTTTAATGCTTATTATGTACAGTTACATACACTGCTTTATCTACACACATATCATAAAAGCTCTCTATGATGTGTTCAGAAATCGCATGTAATGAATGACCGGCATTGCAGCATTGATTAGAGCTATTAGTAAAACAATACAAAAAATAAATGGGATAACAGAGACAATTATTTATTGTAATAATCATTATTTACTTACAGTTTTAATAATTGTGCGGTGGTTAAATTCCACTTTTCCAGTTTTGACAATAGATCATGATCACTATCTTGATCACTCATTTTAAGTACCGTGAAACCGTCCAATTTTGCCCGCTTTTTTTAAATATTCTTAGTTTTTCTAAAAAAAATGTAAGGTTTCATATACTTTTTTATGTGTAAATATAGTCTAACTAATCATAGCATTGTGTTACAATAAAGAAATAGTCCTTATTTTCAAAGAATTTCAAGCAATTTCATATTTTCATGGTGGGCCAAATTACCTTCACTTTCGTCCATATTTGCCCAAGCCCATTATTTACCAAACTATAGCTCTTAGAGCATTCATGTATAAGGACCACAAAGAGTTTTGGGTAAAATCGGCCCAAAAACATTAAAACCAATAAGCAAATAATAATAAATTCGTCTAGAAAGAGGTGGGCAAATTTACCCGCTAATTTACAACTGTTTTCATACAACTAACTCGTAAGTGTTAGGGTTTTCAAAACCTGTTTGATAATGTTTGAAAATTAATAAATCATTTTAGTGGTACACTTTTTTTAAAGCAGTAGGTACTTATAAGTTCAATTACAAAACTTTTATCTAGTCATTGGTAACAAAAATCAGCCTTTCTTGTGCCCGCTTTTTTTAAATATTCTTAGTTTTTCTAAAAAAAAAGTAAGGTTTCATATACTTTTTTATGTGTAAATACAGTATGTAAACTAACTAAAACCATCTCTTTAAACCAGTTGATAGCCAAGTCGAGTTAAGTATTTTAACACATGTTTTGCTAGTACGGGTCGAATATTTTTAATTTTATCATTGTTTAAAAATTATAAACACTTACCTTTTTCAAAGTCGGTTAACCCTAAAAGTATCACCCTATGTGTAATGTTTACGTCGTGACAGATTTATGTCATTCAAATTTCACTGGTGTCACTTTATTGTCAATTATAAGGGCGATTACCAGACTGCGTGACAATGAAAGAGCGGTTCCGGTCAGTACCGGATAGTAGTAGTAGTAGTGGTAGGCCTCGTCCTCGTATTGACGTCAGAACGGAAAAAAGGATCTACAACCATTTTACAGAAAATCTTGGCTTCAGCACTAGAAAAGCGGGGAGTTGTATGATATGGTACGTTTGCTGAACCCCACACCTCTAGACTATTTCTTCTGGGGATGGGTGAAACAGTTAGTATTTAAAAAAAGTGTCGAGAACGGAGGAAGATATGAGGCTGCGGATTGTACAAGCTTCGAACATAATCAAGCGACGTGCCCGGCAAAATCCAGCTTTGATGCGTAGCGTTCACTTGAAACAACCATCGTCGCTTGGTTCAAATAACGGCCACATTTGGTCTAATCTACGTCGTATTTAATCGGAAGTGTGCACATAGCCTTACTTTAACTGACATTGAAAATGTTGAACTTGGCCTTGACCTGACAACCAGATGACAAATGTTACAATTGTAAACAAATAATACAGGATGTTATTGAATCATGAATAACTAAAATGATATTTTTTGTATTACAATTATAAATTATAAAAAACGTTACAATTTCAATAATTTATATACGAAGACCTTATTTATCGCCTATACATGCCCGGATTCAAACAAATGGTTTTAGTAAGTTTACATACTGTATAGTCTAACTAATCATAGCATTGTGTTACAATAAAGAAATAGTCCTTATTTTCAAAGAATTTCAAGCAATTTCATATTTTCATGGTGGGCCAAATTACCTTCACTTTCGTCCATATTTGCCCAAGCCCATTATTTACCAAACTATAGCTCTTAGAGCATTCATGTATAAGGACCACAAAGAGTTTTGGGTAAAATCGGCCCAAAAACATTAAAACCAATAAGCAAATAATAATAAATTCGTCTAGAAAGAGGTGGGCAAATTTACCCGCTAATTTACAACTGTTTTCATACAAATAACTCGTAAGTGTTAGGGTTTTCAAAACCTGTTTGATAATGTTTGAAAATTAATAAATCATTTTAGTGGTACACTTTTTTTAAAGCAGTAGGTACTTATAAGTTCAATTACAAAACTTTTATCTAGTCATTGGTAACAAAAATCAGCCTTTCTTTTGCAGCTATAAAAATATCAGACCCAAATATATAATTTAACCCAAATTAAGGCAAGTGAGAAATGAAAAAGTGACAACCCTAATACATATTTAAGAGCGGGCAAAATTGACAGATACGTGATGCTACACTTGCGGTTTAAATTGCCCGCCATCTTAATTCACGATTTAAGCTACTCACTGCATAAAAAGCAATGAGTAAATGTTCTGATAACTTTTGTTTATATTATACAAAAACAAACACTCACCTTTGTCTTCGTCATTTTCCAATATTTTAAAAACACTGTAGACACATTTCGCCCGCAACAAACACGCTTCCAAGCTGTGACAGTCAACTGAATGAAGTTGGAACCAAAAGCAATTCGTAGTTTTGCCATAAGTATAACCTGTTTTCTACTAATACAATCAAAAGTTACTAAAATACTGTATTTTCTTTTAAATTCAAATGTTAGCTTATTTTTGACTCAGCGGGCAAAAAATCCATCAAGGGCAAAATTGGACGGTTTCACGCACGGAATAGAAAAAACAGTGGAAGTGGCATGAGCTTCGCGAACTATGAGACCGGTTGTCGCCAAAACTCACACTATCATAAAAACAACCACTAAGAAATCTTGAAAATGATTGGTCGAAGGATTTTAAATCATAAAAGAATATGCACCATAATCCGTTAACGTAACGTAAACTTTAATTCCATGCAGCATAGTTTAAATTATAGAACGCATTTTTACGACTTATGACAAACAGATGTAAAACCACAAGTTAGCTTACAAAGTGCTGCCATCTAGTGTTGAGTAGCGGAACGATAACGTTTGTTTTTGTGCGACAGAGACAGACACCTTCTTTGTCGCAACTTAGTGATGCACGTAGCTCATTGCAGTTGTTATGTCGATAAAATAATTAGAATTAAATTTTTCTTCTTAGGAAGAATGTCAGTAGGTACGCCAAATCGCTTGAAACTTTGTAACAGTAATAAACGCTAATGCCTAGACCTAGCGAAGCGAGAGTGTTGTAGGTATGTAGGTACCTATCTAATTGCGAGTGAGCGACTTGGTAGCGCCCGCGCGCGAAATTTGAAATCGATGTAATGAATACACGAAGTATCAGAACTACTACTAGGTCAATCAAAAATTCATGTTTTATAGTTCGTTGTTTTATACGGTAGCGATATTAATTACCCTACCTACCTACCACCGCCTACCACCAAAGTTTAAGCAACCACCGCTTACCTAAACATCGTGTTGATTTAAACTAGGTACTTTTAAACATATTTGCAAGAGATTGACTACAGTTTACTGTTTGGTCGTAAACTATATATGTTAGTATAATAATAACAATAATAATAATGAATTTTATTTCAGAATAAAATTCCATAGAGTTGAGATTATTATTTAAGTACCGACTCCGAAATAAAAAGCTATCATACAAATACAACCCGTACTTCGTCTTCCAAAGTTAAGCAACTACACGCGTAATCTAAAACAGGATGGGTGACCGCCTAAACCATCGTGTTGATAAAATCAGTTTTGTCACATATTTGTAGAAGTTTTATTTAAGATTGCTATTTAGTCGTAAACAATGAAAATTAGACCACAATTTAAGCTTAAAATAGCATCAAAATAAGAAGCCATCATAAAAATACAATCCGTATAAAATTGCTAAAAAAAAGATTATATTTCATGTTTCTTGTATGGGGACCCCTCTTGGGATTTGATTTATTGTTCATTTTATAATTTTAAACGATAGATTTTATAATAACACGTATTCTGTGAAAATTTCAACTGGCTACTTATTACGGTTAAAAATATATAGCCCTGTAAACTTATTCGTTCATATAAGAGCGCGTACCGCTGTTAAACGATGACGTCATCATCCGTGAGCGCTAGCCGCCGAGATTCGAGCGCCGCATACGAAGTTTAAAATTCAATATCTCGAAAACTATTTGACGTATCGAAATGTTTTTTTTATAGCTATTTTTTGTTTTTAATGAAGAATACGGTAAGCCAAAAATCTAAACCGGCTGACATTCTCTATTTTATGATATGAATATGAATTATCGATAACATTATCGACAACACCCTCTCTCTACTCGCGCAGCGCGTTCGGTCCGAGTAGCGTGGAACATTCGAGATTTATCACCTTATTCTATCAAGGTTACAAATCGACCTTACCCTTTTGACATAAAGTTCATTTTTGGTTGGTACACAAATCATAATGTCTTGCGCAAAACATTAAATGAGAAATATATTAAAAGTAAATAAAATAATACTTACCTATGATACGACACGCCACCATGGGAGACGTTTTTGGTGCGGCTATCGTTTTTACACTCCAAAATAGCACAGTAAGGCATGCTTTTTAGTTTATTTCCTTTTCTAAAAATATTATTCGCACAACTGTCACGCACAAGTGACAGCGGCAAACTGAGCTAGGTTATGCGGAGCTCCGCATAACTATGCCACACGTGACACGCCCACTTCCCACTTCTACTGTTTTTTATGTTTCTGTGGTTTCACGGTAGGTTTACAATACAATAATTATTTACGAACAAAACAACACAACAAACTTATTTTTCCGACAAAATAAGCGTCAAATGTGGCGGCAATTCAAAATTTGACAAGTTGTTTTTTTTTTAATTCAGAGTAAACTAGATTAAGCGCCAACTATCAACTCGTTCGATATCAAGTAACGTGCGAGATATGTCAAAGTTGTGTGAAATTGACATATTTCATTTTCAATAAAATGTCATCTCGACTGATTTAGAATAGAGGTCTAATCAAAAATGCTTTGTTTTTCAGAGATGTTCGAAATTTGAATGTCATAAGAACATCCAAATTGATGTTCTTATGAATTCATAAGATAACTGCCGCAGATAAAAGAAATGCTCTAACAACAGAGTTGATTATTATGCTGGACATAATTTGCGGTTTCTGAACGCATCATAGAGGGTTTATGATATGAGTGTAGATAAAATATTTAATATAACACCAAAAGAACTAAAGCCTTAAGTTTAAAATGTTGTATTTCATAAATTTTAAGTACGAAAGATAGATAGATAGATATATAGATAGAAGAGACCTTAAATAATCCCGTTTAGTAGGTTATTTTTTTGGGGTAGCTCTTGCACTGGCCTTTAAGAACCCCACGGTTCCGCGAAATACACTTGGAGAATAGTTGGTCTATAGTACCTGAAGTACAAGCAGATGGTGTCATAAAATCGGTGTTCCTGGGATCGGTAGCATGACGATATTTTTGTTTATACTCGCATACTATAAACCACTAATATTGTTATCTTTAACGGTATCAGAATACCACCTATAGTGTAATCGAAGCGTGTAAACTTATCTATAAAGAGCGTTGCAATCAATGGCGTAGCTATCATATATAGACCCCGGATTCTTGTCGCGATCACAATAGGGTAATTTGGGGAGCAAATGGAACAGTAGTAATTAATACGGGTTTATTTAGATAAGATAAGATAAAAAAAATGTCTTATGGTGTTAATTAATACGAAAGTGTTGCTCATTATTTTTTGGTATATTTCTGCGAAACTTCCTTTAACTCAATTGTCAATTGATTAAATTATCGACATTGTTCTTTCGTTAGCTGACTCTCCGTAACAGATCAAAAGTTGTTCTAAATGCCTTGCCGTTAGGCTACGTCTTCTAGAAGAATATATCCACTTCAAAAAGGAAAAGCTTCTTTCCACTTCGACAGATGTTTTTGGAGCATATTTGAAAAGTTTGCGGTTATCATAGCAGGATTTGTAAGGATTGCTTGGATTTATTTGTATTTCTTGACCGGTATTAAGATTGTTAATGTTACGCAACGTGTTAAATCCGTGTTTTTTTTTCAATACGATTCTCATTGAGTTAGTATAGATTGCATAAATTGATAAAGTTAATTTTAATATATTACATTGTGATCTACTATTACATGTCCTGAATTAATATTTGGTGAAATGAATATATATTTTAGCTTATCTTATTCTCTATGTATCATTTTGTGCCACCGTTCCATTTGCTCCCCAAATTACCCTATTGTGACGTCATCGCGACAAGAATCCGGGGTCTAATCATAAAACTCGATTCCTACCGGTTTCCCTAAGAGTCGAATACTAATTTCCTGTACATAACCAAAAGCTTCAGTAAGTAACCCGGTATACTTAAGCTTTACCCGCTCGTTAACATAACACAGTATCAATATAATACGATGCATAAACAAAACGCAACATGCCGCAATATTTAGAGAAAATAATAATTACAGATGGAAAGTAACATTATCCTTTTGTACATTAGAAGTTTCTGACCTCTTCTTACACGAAAATACACTGCAATTCGGCATTTTTAGCTCACGTCATTCCGAGTGTACTGCCAGTTGTCAATGGCGCGGAGCGCGCCGTAACTAGATTTATATAACCGGTATGACCGATGCTCTTATTGGCAGAGGGGGACGCCTGTCAGTAGCCACTCCGGTTGGTTAAATTCTCTAAGTGATTAATATATCCATCGACTCGTTATTTGGTTACTTACCATGGTTACGCAGGTTATGCTCAATATGGATATCATCAATGGCGTTTCGTTTGGCAGTCAATTTTTAGGGTTCCGTACCAAAATGGTAAAAAAGGAACCCTTATGGTGAGACTTCGTTGTCTGTCTGTCTGTATGTCACAGCAGGTTTTTTTCAGCAACTACAAAATGCTATCAACTTGAAATTTGGCATAATTGTACAACTTACTTGCCCGCATCTGTTCTTAGTAAAAAAAATATGTAATTAATTTTATAAATAATAGAATGGGGGGTTGAAAAATGAAAGTAGTTTGATTATAAGCAAATGGGGTGTCATATAAAAGGGCTCAATATGCACATTTCAAAACTATTTTTTATTTATTTCTGTAATGTACTTTTTGATGTATATCCAAAAATGAACAAAAAATGACCGTTCCCCTCTAAGTAAGCGGCTCAGCCGCGCACGGCTTGCAGATTCGTCAGCCGTTAACCACGGAAGCGGTGCCATACGTTTTCATAGTGTTTACTACTGTCGCGAGACGCGTGCGACTGTCGCGCACTTCAGCCGCACGCGTCTGTCGCATCAGCCGCTACCCATGGAAGTCAACCTTAAAGATACTCGTGCCCATCATCAGAGCGCTCGCTCCGCTGCCACTCGCGCTTTACCTAACCTAACCTCGGCACTCGTACCTTAAGAAGCTTTATAATATAACTATTGTGCAATTGTTATCTTATCTTATCTTATCTTATCTTATCTTATCTTACAGATGGGCCCTTTCGGATACACTTCGACCCTTTAGGATCTTTTGTGCAATTACCCTCTTACACACTAAGCTGTTCGAATGTACAGGTTTCCTCACGATGTTTTTCCTTCACCGTAAGAGCGTCGGGTAATGCACTTAAGTTAGAAAAACTCATTGGTACATGGTGACCGCGGGGGTTCGAACTCGGTACCTTACGATCACGAGTCGACACCCTAAGCCACTGGGCTACCGACGCTCTTTTGTGCAACTGTTACACAATAAAGGCTCTTGAAAAGCTAATTATTTGTACAAAAATGGACTTATCGAATTTCTAATGCTAAAAAAACGAAATATAGTAGGTTTGTTAAAAATGGAGGGATTGTGTGTGACCACGCAAGGTGCAAGATGTACATGCAATGAATGGTATTATGCATATGCATTTTATAATGAATATTGTAGCTACGGACGCCAGGCACTCGTAACACGGCACCCTTAGAGGTCATAACATAATAAAAGCATATAGGTACTTATAAAAATGCGGTTTTGAACTACTTTTACTTTAATAATTGCATGCACTCGCACACGTAGAAGGTTATTAATAAACTCGTCCTGGCCGAGATGCCCATCACACAGTTTTCTATGACTTGACGTTTACTTTGACGTATCTTGTGACTGGCATCTCGGCCAAGATTAGTTTATTAATACGGCCCGTAGTCTTCTAGACTGGATGATGAAGGATCATTTGTTTCAGGTGCCACATCCCGATGAAAAAGGATACATGATCCATTTGAAGTCTTCGTCTGGCGAAATTGAAGTGTATTTATGTCCTAAAGAACGGCCTTTATCTCCTTCTCCGTGTAAGTACGGCTTTTTTTATAATTACGGCTAAAAGACGCGGAGTTTATTGGGTAAACGTGTTAAGATTTTGTATGACATCATTTTAGTTATTATTTAAGGGTGGATTCGACGAAACATGAATTAATACGCGAATAACTATACTAGGGATATATCTATTCCATTATTTTATTCTCGACTAGACCAGTTTACGTTTTTCCACGCAATATAAGGAATAGCGATACATGGTATTACTAAGCTTGTATTAGTAGAGTGAATGATGAACGACTGTACACGGCAAAAGAATATTGCTGTACGACGGAACGATGTCAAAACTTCAGTCTAAGTACCTGTCTGTACAAACGGTTGTTCATTTCTATCAAATCACGCGACACGCGAGTTAATGCTGATGCTGATGAGGTACTTCGTGGTCGTTGATGGGCCGGTGTGACCCACAGCGGGCGGACTGCTCCCGGCGGACCCGCTGCTCGAGGACAACAAGGCGCTGCTGGCGCCGCTGCTGTCGCAGCTGCAGCACCCGCCGCACCCCCCCGCCGCCTTCTCCGCAGACTTCACGTAAGATCACGACTTACAACAACAAAAGTTAGTCCGAACAACGAAGACCAAAATACTGCCTCTCAGGGGAAAAAACTCGTGTCTAAGCGAATTTTGGCATAGTTGTAGGGGATGGTGTTTTAAACCACATACTTACTAAAAGTACTGATGGGTGGGGGTGGAGCTAACTGGGGGTGTAAAGGTCCCTTTTTTTAGTTTTTCGTAAATAACTCGTAAACGGTGGTCCATAGCAAAAAGTTTTCCATTACATGATTAATCTGCATAAAATTCTCTACAAAAAAGATTTTTACACCTTTTTGCTGGGATCAACATTTAATGAGATATGGAAGGAAGAAGATGGAAAATAAAAAAAAAACTTACCTATTTTTTAGTATGGCACATATATTCATAAAAATAACAATCCTAGTCCTAGTAATATTATAAATGCGAAAGAATGTCTGTGTGTGTGTGTGTGCGTGTGCGAGTGCGTGTGCGTGTGCGTGTGTGTGTGTGTGTGTGTGTTTGTTACTTCTTCCCGCTGCAACGGCTGGACGGATTTGGAAGACATTTGGAAATTTGGAATGATAGCTTATACCCTGGATTAACAAATAGGCCACTTTTCATCCCGGAAAATTTAAAAGTTCCCGAGGGAATAACTATAATCGAAATCTAAGCGGACGAAGACGCATTCAGAAGCTATTATCCACTAATCCTACTAACACGAGTATCCTACTAATCCTACTAATATTATAAACCCTAAGGAGTAAATGGAGGGTATAGAATTTTGTAGGAGTTTCGTCATCTTTGTAGTTAGAAAAGTTAAAATTGGTATTACTACTCATAAATAAAAAATATTACTTTTGGCGATTTAAAAAAAAATACTTATGTGGTTGAAATGGCGGTTAGAAGTATGTATCGAAGTTAAATAAACTAATAGCTATGAGCTATGATAATAGCTGTAATGTACCTACTGAGAGTAAGCACAGTTTGTAAGGTTTTTTTTTTATCACCCTGGTATGACCCGGGATATACCGAATGCAGTTAGTTAGGGTAAAGTGGTTAGGTTTAGTTATTTTTTAACCATACAGTACCGAAAATTAACCATGTAAAAATTAAACAGGTACAATAATTATTTTTCGACCACCCAGTACCAAAAATTTTACATGTAAAAAATTAAATACCTGTGTACACTAACTATTATTAATCACCTATTCAACTTTAGAAGTAAAAAACTAATTGGGCACTCACATCTACCTACTATAATACTTTACGCACTAACATCTAAATCGTAAAATTCGTTCAGTGTGAAATTGTGCTTTTTAGTTTATACATGAAAGTATAATATACTGCGACAAAGTTCTTTGCAGGGAGTGTAAATAGGAGCGGCAAAGCCCGCTCGCGCTCATTGATCGAAGAACTTCGTCATTCTTGCTTTGTTTAGGACATTTTCAGTTAGTATTATTCAATACAAAATTAAGATAAAAAAAACATTTCATTACAAATGATTGTAAAACACAAGCGGCATATTTGTTATGATTATATGTACATAGTATAAACCCTAAAAGAAACAAAAAATACTGAAAACCGGTCGAGTCTGAATCGACTCACGCACCGAGGGTATTTTTATCGACAACGATTTCGGCTAGAGCGATTGTGTGCGCTGGATATACCTATTTACATCCTACATATATTAACAAAGCGACAGGTTATGCGTGCGTGAGTTTGTTACTTCTTCGCTAAAACGGATGAACGAATTTGGTTGGATACAATTTGGAATAGAATTTGCTTACCACGGTAGTATAAATTTATGCACAACTCTAGCAAAAATATGTGTAGAATTGATTATAATTGATGACGATGTGTTTATAATGATATTTTAGGTTTAGAAGATAATTAGGATTTTTATTTTTAGGAATGTACGTGCCATACTTAAAGAAATGTGTTTGTTTTTTATTGTCCATTTTCTTCCCTCCATATCTCATTAAATAGTGATCCCAGCAAAAAAGTGTATACAATCTTTTTTGTAGAGAATTTTATGCAGATTAATTATGTAATAAAACATTTTTGCTATGGGCCTCCGTTTACGAATTATTTACGAAAAACTAAAAAACGGACCTTTACAGCCCCCCCGCTCACCCGTTATCTTGACTCCCACCCAACAGTACTTTTAGTATGTGGTTTAAAACCACATAAAAAATAATGTTTATTTTTTATTTGGTCTTCATTTTCTTTTTTTTATATGATTACTAGTATTCGTTTTTTGGGAGGCGATGCAAATCTATAAAAATAACATCATTTCAAAATATGAACCAAATCGCTTGAATACATCCCGCAAAACAGTTTTTTTTTTAAACTTAAAAACGTCATTTGTCGAGAACAGTCACAATTAAGATGTTGATACTCAGCATAAATATTCTGCACAATAAGAGGTACTCACAAAAAAAAACCCGAGCCCATTTGATGTAAGGGTCGACTTACAATGGAAACCCGATTATGGCCTTTCGGGAATCATTCTTCCCTCCATATCTCATTAAATATTGATCATTTTTGTAGAGAATTTTATGCCGATTAATCATGTAATGAATCATTTTTTGCCATGAACCACCGTTTACGAGTTATTTACGGAAAAATAAAAAAGGGACCTTTACACCCCCCCCACCCGTTAGCTCCACCCCCACCCGTCAGTACTTTTAGTATGTGGTTTAAAACACCATTCTCTCTACAACTATACCAAAATTCGCTTATACACGAATTATTTCCCCGGAGATTGCTTCGTTGCTTAGGCTTAGTGAACCGACTTCTATTATGTGCAATTTTTTGTGCAGTAGTTTAAATATACTGTAAAGAAATCAGAAATACAAAACTAAGATATTATAATTTACCATGAAAAATAAAGAGTATGTTGTTCGGATAACCTTACCTAACCTTGTAAATGGTACCTAATTCCTTTTTTCCAAAACTGATACCGAGGCGGTGGTGCGCCATAAACAGCCTTATGTCGTGGGAGAGCGCGGTAGAGGGCGAGTTGGCCGCACACAAATTGCACGACCACGGTCCGATTTATCAAAGGTTTGTAACTCGTATTACAAGCGGAAATCATTTTTTAATTCATATTGTTCGAAATAGATTTCCACTTGTAATACAAGCCTACAAGCTTTTGATAAATATTCCCCAGCTGACCTTGCCTCCGCCGCCGCTGCACCGTACCTGTACAATGACATAAGTTATATGTTTCGCTCCTAACGTTTTGTTTCCTATGGTCTAAACGATGATGCAATGTCAAAACGCCGCAATAGGTGGTATCTTCATTGGAAGTCCAACCAATAGGAACGCCCGGTCCGACCGGCGCGCATGCGCAGTACAAAGCCTGCGTAGAAGCTAGCGCCACTATCGGAGAAAGATAGAAACTATCATAACTTCAATTTGTGTGTGTCATGATCGAACGAAAAAGGCTACAAGTGTTTAACCGTCGCTTGAAGCTAATCGCTGTTTGCCTAGGAGTCTAGTCATAAAATATAGTGCCCATCATCTAAGGCCGGCCGGCCTGCATCTCAAGGGTGGAAGAACCGCTCGTTAAGACGCCAGTCAAGAAGCTGAACGTTTGGTGAGTACCGCTGCATGGTTTCTTGTTGGTGGATGACCGTTGATTTTACCGTTTTGACCGGCTTTATTTTACTAATATCACAGTATAATAAAGAGTACTAGCGTACAGTATGGTCACTCTCTGCCTCCCGTCAAAAGTGCCGCCCAACCGCTCTCGGTTACCTCACAGTTACCGGATGGCAAGGACGCGACGACGCGGTGCGCAGAGCCACGTAAAATATTTTTCACTTCTCATGCTCTTAAAATGTTACTTTAGTCTCTGCACATCAGGACTAAAACTCCGTATTAATCTCTATTTTTAGGCTGTGGAAATAACCTCAAAATGACAACTGCGCAAAAATATTTAAAAAATAACGATTTAATATCGTGAAACACGATTAATGATTACAAATATGAATCTATTTAAATATATTTAAACGAAATTAAATCGTTGTTTTTTAAATATTTTTGCGGAACTTAATATTATTAAGATAATTTTATCTTATTAGGCATAGTACAAATAGTTTTCAAATTTATATCTGTTGGTTAAATATGCAAGCATTTGTGTCACTTTGTAAAGTGTCACTTACCGCAATGATTAAAGAAACAACCGCGAAGCAAATTTTACAGAAACTTGGATACATAATTATTTTCTAAGTATTGTAACGTTGTTTGTTTTCCTCGCAATACAATAACAATATAATTACAAGCATACAAAATAATTCGACGCCGCTATTACAAGGTCATCTCATATTGCGTTCCTGATTTGCGAACGCACTAAATGGCGGCAACCCTAGCATGTCTTATCTCACTCACACAAGCATGGTACGCGTTCACGTACACGAGCTTAGACTGTTTGCGTAGCAACGCATTTGTTTCATACATTTTATCGCCATTGTCCGAGGTGTGCTAATATGAAGGAAATACCTAAATTCGCACGAGTTTCGTCCATTTTAGCCAGAGCCGTCATGCTTCCCCCATGTCCGCATTAGTCGTGCTTCGGCCGTTGGACGGGGTGCCTGTGTCGCTTGTTGGTCGCTTGTGTTTAGACACGATTTTATATAATTATTCACTTTATTTTAAATGGGGAACAAAGGCAACAAAAAAGGAAGAGAAGGGGTTGGCAAAAACACAATGCTAAACGCTTGCATGAAGAAATGAATTAAGTAAAACTCGTAAACATACTGATAACCTGATAACTAAGTAACCCGATTTGACAGTTGTCAAAATGCCGAGCGGAAAGATTAGAAAAAAATCGGTAGCAACATAGACTAATTATCGAGACGTATCGACTATGGTATCGATTTGTATTACTAAGGCTAAGTTGTAGGTATACCTACATAAAAATACTTCTATGTTGAATATTTACCAAGATATAAAAAAAGTTTAGGTAAATAATCACATTAACAAAAATTTACAGACGTTAAAACAGGTTTCTTAGAATGATTCGAACTTATTTTTTACTATTTGCCTTACTAGGCGACTGATATATTGTTACTTATTGGGATGCTTTATTATCTTTCTAGAGCAAGATAAAGAAAATTCGTCAAAATTTTGCGTCAACTTTCTGTGAGAGGGTTCTATAGTGGCTCAACAATCCCATGATGTGACTGTACCTAATACAGTCGAAGTCAAGAATATGTTTACTCTTTAGTACCTTGTCTATTTAATGTCATGTTTAACCTCGTGAGGCCCAACGTCCTATTTTTAGGACTGAGAATTGTAGTCCTTGGGGCCCAAGTTAATATTTAAATTTATTATTAGCGGCCCGGAGTCCTAAAATAAGGACATACACTTCGAACACATACCGTTCTTAAAAAAATGCGTAAAACAGAATTTTACCTTTTTAAATGTCGGGGCTGAACGCAGCCAAATGCTCAGCTGTCAATTTTGACGTGTAGAAAAGAAAAATCTGTCACTTGCCACGTGAATGTTGAAAAAAATGGCGACCTCGCGGAATCGGTGTAAGTAAATCGGTTTTTTTCTGTGGAATCTTAAATTATAGTGGAGCAAATTTTATTCCAAATACTTATATAAGTATTATAGTATCTCAATAAATATTTTTTTCTCTCTTTCACGATTTAATTTAAGTAGAAGATGCATGCAAAGTTTTATGTCCTAAAAATAGGATGCTAGGCTGTTATTGCAATAAGGGGCTGTCATAATTTTGGGACATTGGGCGTTTATTGTTATGAATATGAGGGTAGTTTGTTTTGGGGAGAGAGTTTTGATGCTGTTATTATATTTTAAAATAAAGCATTCTTATTACTATTTGTAAGACTTACATTTTTTTTTGTGGTTGTTATAAAAATGATTAATAAAAACTTATAAACAAAGGAATTGTCTCTATTTTTATTTGTTTTATTAACCTATTTATATCAACTGATATCCAAATGGTGGTATAAAACCATTGAAAAGCATTAATACTAATATAATTCTTTCATGATATTAAGCCCCAACAACCTAAAAAAACGACAAACTTTTTAAAAAAAAAAATGTGTTTTCATTGCTCTTCGTACTTGCCCTTACAATAACTAATATGACTTTTGCCTGGAATACGTCATTCTAATATGTTATAGCAACTCAAAGTTCTGGGCTTCAGGTATATGTGCCTTTAATTAGGACACTGGGTCATTATTATAAACGTCCTAAAAATAGCTTGGGCCTCACGAGGTTAACCTGCCATATATGAATTGTTACAGCGATTAAAGTGACAAGGTACAAAAGTGTAAACATATTTATGACCTCGAGTGTACAAGTAATCCAATTTAAATTGATCATAATACCTACCTACCGACAGTATACTATAAATTTTAAAAAATGTGAGATCTGAAAAAGTTTGTAACTTCTAACAGAGAATATTTTTTAACAAAAGTATTCGGAATCGATTGTTGTTTTATTTCGTAAACATTGGTAGCGCCTAGTGAATCGGCGCAGGGCTCGTCTCGCGCGGCGCGCGGCCGGCGCATGGCTCCAGTCGCTAGCTCCTTGCCGGTGTGCCTTACACACACATACACAGAGTGCATAAAATACCTAAAATCAAAGAGCGCAAAAAGCTCGGTGCCCCCTTAAGAGTTTTCAAGAAGTGAAATTTACGGAAAAGTCATGCGAATTTTCATCGATGCCGGCTGTAAATGTTAAAAGATTGTGTCAGATATTGCGACAACTAACAAGAATGATTATTTGTTCGTGAAAATGTACATTAATTAAGCTATTTATTTTTATAGATATTGAAATTAAAAAATAAACATAATTTAGTATTATTTGCCTTAATCTTAGTAACAGAACTTAGTAACCGACTAGGTAGTAATGTATAGGCGGACTAAATTGATACTTTTGGTCTCAAGGGACTAATATGCTGAGGCTTTTTAAATTTTCACAAACATCCAGTTACATATTATGTAGCAAATTAGGTTGGACTAAACGATGCACGTAAATCGGCTACTCTGGATCGAGTATTGCATTATACTCGATCCAGAGTAGCCGATTTACGTGCATCGTTTAGTCCAACCTAATTTGCTACATAATATGTAACTGGATGTTTGTGAAAATTTAAAAAGCCTCAGCATATTAGTCCCTTGAGACCAAAAGTATCAATTTAGTCCGCCTATACATTACTACCTAGTCGGTTACTAAGTTCTGTTACTAAGATTAAGGCAAATAATACTAAATTATGTTTATTTTTTAATTTCAATATCTATAAAAATAAATAGCTTAATTAATGTACATTTTCACGAACAAATAATCATTCTTGTTAGTTGTCGCAATATCTGACACAATCTTTTAACATTTACAGCCGGCATCGATGAAAATTCGCATGACTTTTCCGTAAATTTCACTTCTTGAAAACTCTTAAGGGGGCACCGAGCTTTTTGCGCTCTTTGATTTTAGGTATTTTATGCACTCTGTGTATGTGTGTGTAAGGCACACCGGCAAGGAGCTAGCGACTGGAGCCATGCGCCGGCCGCGCGCCGCGCGAGACGAGCCCTGCGCCGATTCACTAGGCGCTACCAATGTTTACGAAATAAAACAACAATCGATTCCGAATACTTTTGTTAAAAAATATTCTCTGTTAGAAGTTACAAACTTTTTCAGATCTCACATTTTTTAAAATTTATAGTATACTGTCGGTAGGTAGGTATTATGATCAATTTAAATTGGATTACTTGTACACTCGAGGTCATAAATATGTTTACACTTTTGTACCTTGTCACTTTAATCGCTGTAACAATTCATATATGGCAGGTTAACCTCGTGAGGCCCAAGCTATTTTTAGGACGTTTATAATAATGACCCAGTGTCCTAATTAAAGGCACATATACCTGAAGCCCAGAACTTTGAGTTGCTATAACATATTAGAATGACGTATTCCAGGCAAAAGTCATATTAGTTATTGTAAGGGCAAGTACGAAGAGCAATGAAAACACATTTTTTTTTTTAAAAAGTTTGTCGTTTTTTTAGGTTGTTGGGGCTTAATATCATGAAAGAATTATATTAGTATTAATGCTTTTCAATGGTTTTATACCACCATTTGGATATCAGTTGATATAAATAGGTTAATAAAACAAATAAAAATAGAGACAATTCCTTTGTTTATAAGTTTTTATTAATCATTTTTATAACAACCACAAAAAAAAATGTAAGTCTTACAAATAGTAATAAGAATGCTTTATTTTAAAATATAATAACAGCATCAAAACTCTCTCCCCAAAACAAACTACCCTCATATTCATAACAATAAACGCCCAATGTCCCAAAATTATGACAGCCCCTTATTGCAATAACAGCCTAGCATCCTATTTTTAGGACATAAAACTTTGCATGCATCTTCTACTTAAATTAAATCGTGAAAGAGAGAAAAAAATATTTATTGAGATACTATAATACTTATATAAGTATTTGGAATAAAATTTGCTCCACTATAATTTAAGATTCCACAGAAAAAAACCGATTTACTTACACCGATTCCGCGAGGTCGCCATTTTTTTCAACATTCACGTGGCAAGTGACAGATTTTTCTTTTCTACACGTCAAAATTGACAGCTGAGCATTTGGCTGCGTTCAGCCCCGACATTTAAAAAGGTAAAATTCTGTTTTACGCATTTTTTTAAGAACGGTATGTGTTCGAAGTGTATGTCCTTATTTTAGGACTCCGGGCCGCTAATAATAAATTTAAATATTAACTTGGGCCCCAAGGACTACAATTCTCAGTCCTAAAAATAGGACGTTGGGCCTCACGAGGTTAAACATGACATTAAATAGACAAGGTACTAAAGAGTAAACATATTCTTGACTTCGACTGTATTAGGTACAGTCACATCATGGGATTGTTGAGCCACTATAGAACCCTCTCACAGAAAGTTGACGCAAAATTTTGACGAATTTTCTTTATCTTGCTCTAGAAAGATAATAAAGCATCCCAATAAGTAACAATATATCAGTCGCCTAGTAAGGCAAATAGTAAAAAATAAGTTCGAATCATTCTAAGAAACCTGTTTTAACGTCTGTAAATTTTTGTTAATGTGATTATTTACCTAAACTTTTTTTATATCTTGGTAAATATTCAACATAGAAGTATTTTTATGTAGGTATACCTACAACTTAGCCTTAGTAATACAAATCGATACCATAGTCGATACGTCTCGATAATTAGTCTATGTTGCTACCGATTTTTTTCTAATCTTTCCGCTCGGCATTTTGACAACTGTCAAATCGGGTTACTTAGTTATCAGGTTATCAGTATGTTTACGAGTTTTACTTAATTCATTTCTTCATGCAAGCGTTTAGCATTGTGTTTTTGCCAACCCCTTCTCTTCCTTTTTTGTTGCCTTTGTTCCCCATTTAAAATAAAGTGAATAATTATATAAAATCGTGTCTAAACACAAGCGACCAACAAGCGACACAGGCACCCCGTCCAACGGCCGAAGCACGACTAATGCGGACATGGGGGAAGCATGACGGCTCTGGCTAAAATGGACGAAACTCGTGCGAATTTAGGTATTTCCTTCATATTAGCACACCTCGGACAATGGCGATAAAATGTATGAAACAAATGCGTTGCTACGCAAACAGTCTAAGCTCGTGTACGTGAACGCGTACCATGCTTGTGTGAGTGAGATAAGACATGCTAGGGTTGCCGCCATTTAGTGCGTTCGCAAATCAGGAACGCAATATGAGATGACCTTGTAATAGCGGCGTCGAATTATTTTGTATGCTTGTAATTATATTGTTATTGTATTGCGAGGAAAACAAACAACGTTACAATACTTAGAAAATAATTATGTATCCAAGTTTCTGTAAAATTTGCTTCGCGGTTGTTTCTTTAATCATTGCGGTAAGTGACACTTTACAAAGTGACACAAATGCTTGCATATTTAACCAACAGATATAAATTTGAAAACTATTTGTACTATGCCTAATAAGATAAAATTATCTTAATAATATTAAGTTCCGCAAAAATATTTAAAAAACAACGATTTAATTTCGTTTAAATATATTTAAATAGATTCATATTTGTAATCATTAATCGTGTTTCACGATATTAAATCGTTATTTTTTAAATATTTTTGCGCAGTTGTCATTTTGAGGTTATTTCCACAGCCTAAAAATAGAGATTAATACGGAGTTTTAGTCCTGATGTGCAGAGACTAAAGTAACATTTTAAGAGCATGAGAAGTGAAAAATATTTTACGTGGCTCTGCGCACCGCGTCGTCGCGTCCTTGCCATCCGGTAACTGTGAGGTAACCGAGAGCGGTTGGGCGGCACTTTTGACGGGAGGCAGAGAGTGACCATACTGTACGCTAGTACTCTTTATTATACTGTGATATTAGTAAAATAAAATCACATTTTAAAAATGTTAAATGTAGATAGTATAGAAGACGTGTAGTTTCGTTATTATTCAAAAACTGATAACCTTCCGTGAAGTATTTACGCCGTACTAAGTGTTTATTTTGTTGCGCGGAGGTATTTTTAGGTTTTTTTTCGATCGAGGGAAGTACAAGTAATCGTGTTTCTAAGGTGTATGTTAGATAGAGTGTATCTTTAAGTATCTTACATATGAATTGGATAACTAAAGCTTTCATAAAAACGATACAGCAGGCGATCAAACGAACGCAATTTTTTCGCAATTACGTATCGTTGCCTCGGCGCACTCTTAAAAGTTACTCTTTGTTTACCAAAGAACTTTTTTCTTATAATATTATAAAACTTCCTATCTCTGTGTATGTTTAGAGACCAAAATTATATTTCTCGACATGACTTAATTCCAACTTATGAAGCAAGAGATTTGGTGTGTTTTCGTATTTCTGCAAAATCATGTGAAATCGTAAAGTCGATTTAATGAGACATCAAGATTGACCGGTGTACAAGCGGATCTTTAGTTGCTTGGAATAAATTTGTATCAGAATTCAAAGCTACAAGTCTGTTCAATATGTCACGCAAATTTGAACTCTCTACAAGAACTCTTACGAAAGTTGTGGCCGTTATCAGTATCATCGTCGTGCGTGATTTGAACTATGATTTTCTCGTCCGAAATGGGGATACTTCAAGCTCGTACATCAAATAATTACAATAGTTTAGAATACATTATTTTTATTTATATTCTATATAAATGAAAGTTTTGATTAATATACAGGTTTATGCAAAACTGCTTTACTTTTTTTTTTAAATCGTAATAATTCTCAGTAACAGAACTTACTAACCGACTAGATAGTTATTGGTCGTTTTAGAGCATGAGAAGACAAAAATACATTAATTGTTTTTTGTACTCTAAAATCTGATTTCCTTACACTACATTTAAACTACTCACATGATCAAGTTTTGCATCTATTTTAGTCTGATTAAATTTGAAGTTCTATGCGTTTTTCATAGGACGCCTATAAAGCGCGAACCTGGTTTAGAGGACGCGAGTTCTTCGCGAACCTTAGTGGTGTGCTCGCCGTGCGTAACGGAT
Organism: Acleris cristana; assembly: GCA_948252455.1. Classification (NCBI taxonomy): domain Eukaryota; kingdom Metazoa; phylum Arthropoda; class Insecta; order Lepidoptera; family Tortricidae; genus Acleris; species Acleris cristana. Next base: position 22,501,041 of record OX411772.1, on the reverse strand, counting down.
CCCACGCTGCCGCTGGCCGCGGCGGTGGCGATGGCGGCACGAGGTACGCGGGGCGCGCGGGGAGCATCGCCCGCGGCCGAAGCCGCTGCTGCCGCCGCCGGGCGCAACTCCTCTTCCCCGGTCACAGCATCACAAACTCCTCAATCCACGCCGGACAGTAAGTATATTCTAATTTTACTTTTGACTTTCATCGATTTAGTATAAATTAGACGCACAATCAGCAGGATAAAATGGTTGGACTGCCATCTTATAATTTTGTAGTACCAAGAGTCTCTGACTTAAACCGCGGACAGACGGACATGACGAAACTATAAGAGTTCCTTGCTAATGACGGAACCCTTAAACATATAGGAATCTTAAAACTGCCTCTAGTTGTTTGGAGAAAAGGATGTAGGGCCGGGCTCGCGCAATATGGCGCCCCTGATATCAAGAAATCCCACGTGTCAAAAAGTCGAGAAAATGATACAGGAAGATACTCGAAGGAAAATCATATTTTCACAACACTGCTCGGAAATATGGCCATAGATGGTCTTGTTTGGGGTCACAAAACGTCACTTATAAGGATACACCAAGAATGTTTTTGTCGGCATGTTTGCTGATTGGTCGAGAACATTGTTGTCCAACTTTAAGTACCAATGAAAATCAATCAATTAATTTTTGTGTCATAGCTCCTTAAAATGAAAAATTTAAATCGACCAACCAGAACACACCATTTTGTGTCCTAAAATATTAGGTGTATTTTTGCTAAAAGATACACAGACTAAAATTATGTCACTGCTTTTTTTTTAAATGTAATTCAAACTTGGCCCCTAATCTCGAACCACTAGAGATGAAATTACATGGGAGATATGGCGAAACAAATACAATTTTATATGGAGTTGACATCTTCATCTCGAATGGTTCGAATCTATGGTAAAATTGGCGGTGATACAGCTTCTATACTACCTTTGAAAAACCGACCTTTGAATATGAATTTTTATTTTATTTCCTCTCAGTAGTTGTGAAAAGCACTGTCTGCCTCGGTAGAAAGTGCAATTTATGGACTTGTACACTAGAGGGCATCAACTACGTTTCGGCCCTCTATATGATTCGTCCAAAAATCGCGTACTTTCTATCCTCTGCAACAATGTACTACTCTTGCTCAGGAAACCAACCTTTCTGTTGATACTATACATATATGCAACAGTGGACGACCACCTCATTACGAGGGCGGAGTGATAAGTCTGGTAAAGGGCTAACTTATGTTAACGTTGTCACAAATTGCGTTACATTTGATTGTAGTTCAACCTTTTCGAAAGTTACATGTTTATTTTCAGCCAGGTTGTTAAGAAATTTTTGACAGCCATGATAAAAAAACAATCACTTGTATTTGTGCAAACACGGAGACAAGTGAATTTGAGTCTTGACAAGCATTTTTTTATGCGTAAAAAATCCATTACGGAAACAAAAAAAACTACAAATACTACGGGGATTCTGCTGTCTGTCAATTTTCTATGTGGCCGTTCAGGCACAAGTGATCCAGCACGTCTAGGACGCCCAGTCGAGGTCACGACTCCCAGAGATGATGACAAAAATCCATGACTTCATATTGAATGACCGAAGAGTTAAAGTCCGTAAGATAGTTGAGATTGTGGGCATTTCAGAGGAACGGGTGCCTAATATATTACACAATCATTTAAATATGAAAAAACTATCCGCCCGCTGGGTGCCTTGTTCGCTGACGCTGGACCAGAAACGGATGAGGGTGAATGTTTCAGAGGAATGTTTGGCGAAGTTTACATTACTTTGGAATGCTATATTATTATATCTGTCTTCTAGGCTTGGATTTGACTCTCGAGTTGTGTCCAGTTCGAGAAGTCTCGAGCAGAAACCCTATGTGTTACCTAATTTAATGAAATCAGGAAACTTTTTACTGATAGTGTAAAAAAATAATAATAATGTAATAATAATGTAACTCCCTGTCTCATTTGTTTACAATCTTATCAGTGACAACAACGTAAACGTCATAATGTCAGTTAAAGTATAAAGGTGTGTGCACACTCACGTATTAAATGCGACGCAGTTCTATGTGTCGTCCGCCGTTATGGACACATCTCTGCAAGCGACGATAATTATTGTCATGCACCCTTCTCATCAAACTAGGATTTTCTCGATTACGGCGTTTGATTTTCTCGAAAGCTTGAACTATTCGTAATTTCATTTCTTCGCGAGTACTTGATTCTTTTTTGAACACCAACTGTTTCACCCAACCCCAAAAGAAATAATCAAGCGGAGTGAGATCCTGCGAACGCGGAGCCCAAGGGATTGGTGCGAACCGCCCGATCCATTGGTTTCCAAACATGTCGTTTAACCTGTTCCGTACTCGAATCGCGATATGAGGAGGAGCACCGTCATGTTGGAACCATGTCTGTACGTTGTGACTGAGAGGTAAGCTATCAACATAGCGACTGAGAGGTCCGTTAAGCACTTGGAGATACCGCTCAGCGTTTATTGTTTGTTGGCTCAATGATATCGTTCTCTTATACCGGCCCTTACATTTATTGAACACTTGGTTTGATGAGACAGTTCGCGACCCACGTGTGGATATCGAACTTTTGGAGCCCAATGATGAACAACCCGTCGATTCCACATAGTATTCCTTGTAAACAGGCTCTCATCACTCTAAATAACTTTTTCTTTTCTTTTCTTTTCCTAAGTCTTTCTTTTTCTAACGCCCAATTAGCATACTCAACCCGTCTGGGATAATCGTCAGGTTTCAACGCTTGAACCTTAGTTACGGAGAAAGGATGTTGCCGATCGCGTTTTAGTATTTGGTGTACGAGGGTGTGACTCATGCCTAAATTGCGTCCTGACCGCCTAGTACTAGAACCTGGTTGATTTTGAAAATGATCCAATACCTGTTCTTCCTGCGTAACATGAACACGTTGAGGACCACCTGAGTTCACAGGCACCGGCCGATCGTTATTTCGCAGCCGTGTAATGGCATTAACGATGACACGAGCATAACTTGGTTGCCTTCTTGTGGGATACCTCTCGAAGTACAAACGGAGGGCTGCATTCCCATTGCCCCTGCACTCTCCGTACGCAAAGATCATATCAATTACCACAACCGCAGTAAAATTTTAAGGCATTATTATTGCAATTACGATTTAAATTTATATGACGAAAGTAAAGGATGTCAAATATCAAATTGAAAGAAAATACAATTTATTGGTAGCCTAACCTTTTTGTTATGAAAAAAAAGTTCTGTCGTTCTATGGTTTGAGACAATCATGACAGAGCAAAAATGTCAGAGACCGTGTTTATTAGTCTTTGTTATATATTTACACATTTTAGATCAATTTGTTCTACTGGTTCTACGCCGAGCAACAGCTTTGCAACTGCTGCAACCGCCAGAATAAGTCATTGGCAGTTAGGTAATGGTCACTCAATCATAGGAACCGGTTGCCACTACAAAAATTGGATTGGATTGCTTAAAATTCATTGTGCAGTGCGGTTTAGAGTGTGTGTTCTAATGTAAACTTGATACGGTAATGTGGTCATAGTTGAAACTGTAATAGCCTGATATGCAGAATTAGATTATTTGTAAATACCTAGTTTGTTTACTGTAGTTATGAAGTGATAAGTGATAACTGATGTCAAACTTGCATTACAGGATGTTATTAAGCTCGTTAACCGACTGATGAGAAAGAGGTTAAGTTATTACATTTATTAAAATTATAAAAAAAAAGTGATTGGATTAAAACAAAAAGTGGTTAATTGTATTATACCCGTTTTTAACATCCACCGGTTTTAAGGTTCGCCTTTCGTTCATTTACATACTGTATTATTAAGGTGGGTAGCAGGTGGGTTTAATATAAACAACAACTCACGCTATTTTTTCATTATTTAGGATAATATATATAATATTGTGGGCTTGTAAATCATCATATATATTTTTTTGTAAAACCGTTTTCAAAAACCCTAATAGATACCTACTTGAAAAACTTATATCGACGGACTTATGTCTGTGGCAAAAATCATCATAATGTATGTATGTATATTTAATGGGTTTTTGAAGACGGTTTTGTTTTGTAAAATGAAAATAGATTTTTATTGATAAATGATTTTTATTTTATTTATTGATATTTCTAATATTATTTTGTGATTTACTAGTGCACGTATAATATATATTACATTAAGAAATCTTATAGTCTATTAACAATTTTCAATCAGTCTTAACAAAGGCCATGCCAGGATAAGCTAAGTGAATCTGCCCCCAGCGAGTTTTGGCTTGAATTTTTTTTTATTGATTTGTCTTTCTATTAGTATCGAGTATGCCAAAATTCAGCTCCCAAAACTTAATAGTTAAAAAAAAAAACGAAATCTGATTTTTCCTCAATTTTTTTTTTCTAGCTGGCCGATTTTGGCGTGAGTCACGTATATTGTGCATGTAATAAAGACAATTATATGATATTAATTTTAGGACATATTGCCATACAAAACCTTGAATAAAACATAAGAGATTTTTTTTTTAAAAGTATTATCACGTCAGGTACACCTCCCGATTTTTCACCAAAGTAAGCCTTTTTAATAAGCTATCAAATGAATATAACTACTTAATTGTATCTGTGGTAGAACAAGGTGTTTTTTTTAATTGAATACATCACTATACATTTTTTTGCATACCCGCTCGTTAAAACTAATCGCTTAAAAACTCTTTAGAGAAACGTGCACGTTCGTCATAAACACTGGCCACTGTTACATGTACGTTAAAAGTGTTAAAACGTAACAAAATCAATTTTGTTGTTAGATATTAATTAAGATATGCGATATCGAAAGTTTATTTCAAAAACCGGCACAGAAGGAACACATTGATATTTTATTAGTGGCCAGTGTTTAAGACGAAAGTGCACGTTTCTCTAAAGAGTTTTTAAGCGATTAGTTTCAACGAGCGGGTATGCAAAAAAATGTATAGTGATGTATACAATTAAAAAAAACACCTTGTTCTACCACAGATAAAATTAAGTAGTTGTATTCATTTGATAGCTTATTAAAAAGGCTTACTTTGGTGAAAAATCTGGAGGTGTCTCTGACGTTATACTTAAAAAAAAAACTGTTTTTTTCACGTTTTTGTATGGCAATATGTCCTAAAATGAATATCATATAATTGTCTTTAGTATATGCACAATATACGTGACACACGTCAAAATCGGCCAGCTAGAAAAAAAAATTGAGGAAAAATCAGATTTCGTTTTTTTTTAAATCTATTTAGTTTTGGGAGCTGAATTTTGGCATACTCGATACTAATAGAAAGAAAAATCAATAAAAAAAAAACAAGCCAAAACTCGCTGGGGGCAGATTCACTTAGCTTATCCTGGCATGGCCTTTTGTCTTTCCAGGATGCAGGGCCGTTAATCATTAAAGAGTTCTCCCGGTATTTCACCATCAATTGCACTTCAGTACATGCACAATGATGAATAAAATTAGCTTTTGTTATATATGCTTAGCTTATGTTTTTTCCCAAGCTTTATAACTTCTTCGTACAGAAATAAGTATTTTCATTTATCTGCACACTCTACCATTGACAATGTCATTTCATCATATTAATTCAATTGTATTCTGATCGCGGTTTAATAATACTGTTCTGGAGAATACTTTTTAATTTTTAATTTATTTTCTGTTGGGGGGAGTACTGTGCCGGTAGGCATGTTTCGTAATTGTTATCGATTCACGTATTGATAACTTACATTTAGATTAGACATTATCTGTACCTGTATCTAGCCGCGCATTAGTTAGTATTGTAGTAAGTTAACATTGTATATATTATATACACATGTGTAATTGTAATTAAATAAGATTTTAACTGGCTGACAAAGTGGTTACTCTTTCACCCATGATGGTACATGGACGTCTCCGGTAAAACGAGCAACGATTATGAAAAACAATGGTATGGATAAACCAAATCGAAAGATTAATGTTATGGGAGTCAATATAGACCACTTGAAGTAGCTCTTAGACGTATGGGCTGAGAAGACGAGAGAGAGGTTGGCACTCGACCGCAAGCGATTCTGGGAACCGATCGCCATCAAGCTAACGTTAATTGACACATACTTTTGTTTGGCAAATGAAAACATCGGCCCTTAGTCTATTTAGGTTACGTATATAATAACCCAAAGGTTAATTGGAAGAGATCCTTTAAATTAATACGTTTTTATAAAATATTGAGATTTTAATTAAGTAAATTAAATCTAAAAAAACTTAATTATGTTATTGATTAATTTATTCGGTTTTTGTTATGTTTCTTTAATGATATGAAAATTTAGAACGATCATAACTTAGAATAATTCTAAATGAAAATTTCCGATAAATCCAAAAAAAACACAATACCGAGTAAATGAAACATGCGCAGTGAAGGATCGCAATAGACCGAACGCGCTATTTCACTTGCACTGCACCCGCAACTGTCTGACAAAGTGTAAGAACTACCGAAACTGTCTGATAACTGAGAAAACATCTTTTGATAGTTCCTAAAGTAACATGTGTAAAATTCAGCTTTTATACTATAAAGTAAGTATAATTATAATTCATTATAATTTAAGGGTGTCTGACAGGGGGTTGCAACTGTAATAAATGTCTGATAATAGACGACGTGATTTGTAATATTATCCCAAATAAAATATGTGAAAACTGAGCTTTATAACTACTTTAGCAAAATAGAGGTGCAATTTTATACACCTTAGCTACCTGTTACCTTTCAAAGCCACCGTGATCCAAACTTCATAGTATGGCACACTAACTAGAGAGATTTCGTTGCTCTATAAATTGCATACCCATTTCCGTAGCTAGCTCTCCGTCCATATTGTTATTCCGTTTATTACGCGGATAAATACGAGAACCCTGAACGAATTAAATGCTTGCAACGATAATAATAAGTGTGCGATTACTTTTTAATATTTTATATTTATTTATCTAATGGTAAAGTTAAAAGTTAAAAATACCTAATTGGATCTTAGTTAAAATAACATTTAAAACTCATTACTACCTCAGGAATGCGCTGTTAAAATCCTATGGGTAGTACGTCCCGGGCAAAGGGTAAAATCTAAAATATTTGCATGATTGTAATTAGTATGTTTCAATTAAAGGTAGCAGCGCCCGGGGTCGGCTTCGCAACGCTCTAATAGCTGACAGCGATGACTTTGCACCGATCATGGGCGGCGGCCGCTTCCAAATGCAAACTGAAGATCAGAATCCGGAATCAGGTAAACTTGGTGTTAAAATTATTTTGATTATTAAGTAAGGAATAATTATATAATAAAATAATTTTAAGTACAATACTAAATAAGGGGAGATTAGCGTCACCCGTAGATATTTATATATAACTAGAACAAATGTCGTTAGTGGTGATAAATTTGTTGAAAATAACTACGTTTTGATCTAAAGAAACAAGTCAAGAATAGCAACATGTCGCTACTCTTTACAAATCTTGATTGTTTAGTGTTATTTAGCCTATATTAAGTATGATTACAGATAAATGCGCGACTTGACCATACGTACATTTTGCGCAAGCGCACAGTAAAACGGACACCACCTTCCTAGCAGTTTATGTAATAGATTTAAAAGTTTTAAAAGATCGCTAATTTAAATAAATTCCTTATTATTACTGATTACAAAAGAGACCGGCAGAAAGGCCCTTGTGGGACGAGTATGAGTATTAGCGCGGCTGAGACGAAGTCAAGGCCGCGCTACACTAGTTCAGAAACCGCCCTTCCCGGCCAAGGCTTGTATAGTGCTTTTCTTTAACAATACGAGAACATAAAACATTGTTAATAATGTACAACAAAGTCCCAAAATTTCCTTTATTTTTTTTGTCGCCATCAACATTACTCATACATAATGCCATTTACATTCGAAACTATTTAGTATGACTTACTGCCGCACTCAGAAACGTCAATTTAATTTAATGTTTGATTTAAGTTGCTGCTGTTACTTTCTTTGCTACAGCAATAGAATAAGTCAACACGTCACTAAACAAGCATTAAATTTAATTGACGTCTCTGAGGGCGGCAGTAATATACAATATCGAGTGAGGATTATATACAATATCATAGACACAAATTGAAATTGAATGTAATAATTTGAATAAATTGGGGTGTTAATTACGAGAGCTGCTACTTATGTAACCGGAATCCCGGATTCCAACATATTTAAACGAAAATTAAACCTTTTTTTTTAATACTGGCCGCTAGATATTATTTTCTTATGAACGCTAGTCTTTTGTTTTCACTCGTGAAAATATTCGTGATATGATTTATTCGACTTTTGGTTAAATGAGTTCAAACGTAGTAGTATGCTCACCCAAAATCGGTCGTTGCACCACAAAATATTGAAGCTGTGCGAGAACTTATAATCAGACATAGAAGATTTTGTGACAAAAACGTCATTTAACTAGAGACTTCCTCCCGATATTAAATTTATCGATAACTGTTTCAAATATTTATTTCAAAGTGTCATAAAACGAAATATTTTTCCTACGGCTGCTTTTGTGCTTTTGAGTATTCAGATGCTTCTTAATATTATATCTCTTAGATACGAAGAAGAATACATTTAGTACACAAGATCCACGTATTCTTAAATCCGTAGAGCTTTTTAACCATGAATTTATACAATTTTCACAACACTGTTTTACGGCATTTTTACGCGTAATATTATTTCCCTTAAACTAATCTTCCTGAGCGGACAAGACTGTCATGTTATGTCAACGTCTTATTTATCTGTATAGGATGAAAACCGTTATCTTTCTTAATCGACCTATACGGACTTTATACTGTAGGTATACTGTAGTGTCTGCAAGTTGCATGTTCTTATTATACGCTATTTCTTAGTCATAGCTGTCATAGGAAAGTATAATCAACGCGCGTCGCGAGCTTCCAATGATAGGTACCTAGTCAAAGGAAGCCGCTTTGCGCGAAAGCGGCATTATCAAAAGGTCGAAATGGAATTTACATATCATATCGCATACCCATAAACATAATTATTATTTAGTGTCAACAGATAAAAGTATGTAAGTAATAGTACATTACTGCACAGACCGGGAAATAGGCCATTGCGGGACGAGTAAAGTTAGCGTGGCCGAGACGCAGTCGAGGCCGTGCTATATACGAGTCCAGCAACCGCCCTTCCCGGTCGAGGCTTGTATAGTGCTTTTCTCCAACAATGCGAGAAAATATAACACAAAGTGTTAAAATATTAAAATTTCCTTGAAAAAAAAGAACAGAAACACGTACGATTAAAAGTACTGAAACAAAGCATTAAAGAAAATCACACATTAAAACGTAATAAATTAAATTTCAATAAAATATGGTTTAAATTACAACATTTATTACGCGTTTATGTTATTTCGGCAATTTAAGAACACAATTTCTATAAAAAAAACGTCGAACTGTTTGATACACTTTTAAATACGCTGTAAACGCTGTTTGAAAATGTTTAACTTTTTAGTCTATGACATTTAAAAAGTAAAATATACAAGGGGAAGAATTTTGATTGCACGAGTGTTTGGCTGTTTGGAGTTAGTTATCCTAATCCAAACATGGTTTTAAAAAGTAAAACACCAGGTACGTAATGAAATTTGTATACATTTTCGCGGCCCCTGCCGCTGGTAAATAATAACTTTTTTTTTTTTGCCTGGACCTGGAACTCAGAACTTCGCGGGCTGATTTTGCGACTATAAGGTTAACATTTCCGAGCATGTGGGAGAAAAATAATGTAGTTACTTAGGTACCTAACAATATTAATACTTATTTTTGAGTAATTTAGGAAAATTACTATGATTATAAATCACAGATGACCAAGTAGGTGACTAAAATTGAAAAACAACCCACACGCAACAACACCGTTTGGACAACCCTGACGCGCCTGAGCGGCAATAGCCTGCGAAAGGGCCGGAGTCGAGCTACTATTTATACTATGGTACACACAGCAACACACCTAACTAACCATTGGAGGCATATCAATGCTTGACAGGGATGTAGATATTTTTTTCATATTAAATATATTTACATCCCTTTCAAGCATTGACACTTATTCTCAGCTCCGTCTTTAATGGTCAGTTAAGTGTGTGGGCGACTGTACAAGCCAAGAGCCTAGTGGCCAATTGGGATTCAAATTTTAAAAGTGTTGATATTAAACAGTGTCAGTGGACCGGATCCGCGTGTACTTAAGGTACGTGAACCTACACGGATCTACACGGGTACACGTGACTTAATTACACGTAGCCGAATTTCATGTGCCGAACGGGCCATAAAACCGTTGCCGTGTAACACAGAAACGGGCGCACGGCTACGGGTACACGAAACACGGTCACGACCGCGAGCCCTAGTCACAACCAACTACCTAGGCCATCCACGTCGTCACATGTCACATTTTACCTGTCACGTCACACTCAATAACTTAAATTACCTACTTAATACGTATTTATTTCACCTAGGTATACTATAGGCAGGCCGGTACGAAATACCTAGGTAATTAATTAATAGACCCCGCTACCGGAGGTGCAAAATGGTAGCTGTCAAGTTCTTAGGGATGGGTAAAAAATATTTTTAAATACTAGCTATATGTCGATAATTTTTCTTTACCATAATGAGAGTCTAGGACTTTAATTAAACGTGTTTATTTTATAAAACAGGACTATACAGTATGTAAACTTACTAAAACCATTTGTTTGAATCCGGGCATGTATAGGCGATAAATAAGGTCTTCGTATATAAATTATTGAAATTCTAACGTTTTTTATAATTTATAATTGTAATACAAAAAATATCATTTTAGTTATTCATGATTCAATAACATCCTGTATTATTTGTTTACAATTGTAACATTTGTCATCTGGTTGTCAGGTCAAGGCCAAGTTCAACATTTTCAATGTCAGTTAAAGTAAGGCTATGTGCACACTTCCGATTAAATACGACGTAGATTAGACCAAATGTGGCCGTTATTTGAACCAAGCGACGATGGTTGTTTCAAGTGAACGCTACGCATCAAAGCTGGATTTTGCCGGGCACGTCGCTTGATTATGTTCGAAGCTTGTACAATCCGCAGCCTCATATCTTCCTCCGTTCTCGACACTTTTTTTAAATACTAACTGTTTCACCCATCCCCAGAAGAAATAGTCTAGAGGTGTGGGGTTCAGCAAACGTACCATATCATACAACTCCCCGCTTTTCTAGTGCTGAAGCCAAGATTTTCTGTAAAATGGTTGTAGATCCTTTTTTCCGTTCTGACGTCAATACGAGGACGAGGCCTACCACTACTACTACTACTATCCGGTACTGACCGGAACCGCTCTTTCATTGTCACGCAGTCTGGTAATCGCCCTTATAATTGACAATAAAGTGACACCAGTGAAATTTGAATGACATAAATCTGTCACGACGTAAACATTACACATAGGGTGATACTTTTAGGGTTAACCGACTTTGAAAAAGGTAAGTGTTTATAATTTTTAAACAATGATAAAATTAAAAATATTCGACCCGTACTAGCAAAACATGTGTTAAAATACTTAACTCGACTTGGCTATCAACTGGTTTAAAGAGATGGTTTTAGTTAGTTTACATACTGTATAATTACAAAATGAATATGTGTTAAGTAAATATTTTTCATTTTTGTAAATAAAAATCTTCAATCTTTAATCATTATTGTTATCTTCGTAGCACGAACCATTCATAAATTAATTAAAAATTCATAAATGTATTCTTCCGTTTTTTGGAGTTCAGGGTATTCTGCAAGAAGTGACTCCATTTTCTATTATATAAAATATTTTATACGAATAAAATATGCTCGTAAACACAGTTAAGCACAGCAGAGTTGTAAGATGACATTGACTATCTATTGACGTAAATAATTTATTATTAATATAAGTGGCCAGTATTATACCTCTATTGAAAAGGTTTATCCCTAGAGCGTTCATGCAGTGCCCTGTAACTCGAAACATTAGAAAAGTAAAATAGCAACCATTGTGTTTTTGTTGTACGGATAATGGTTTACATTTCTGATGACAATAATTATCATGGATCCCAAAAAAAACATAAAACATAAACTGTAGTGTAAAAAATGGTATAGGTACATATAAAACTAATTGTATAGAAAAAGTAAGAATATCGATATCGACATCATTAATACTTTTACTTATCCCTAAGAACTTGACAGCTACCAATTTGCACCTCCGATAGCGGGGTCTATTAATTAAGTAGGTATTTACATTAATCACTTGCAGCTTTTATTAAATCTGGATATAGTTTTGAAACTAATAAAAATGTCAAGCTAATAATAAACAGATTTAACAAAAGCTGCAAGTGGGCTATAAGCTATAAATATCAAAAAAAAACAGCATTCTCCTCAACACTAACTCTAAATAGGTATGTAGGTAGGTACTCACCTTTCCGACTCCAAAAGTATGTTGAAAAACGATAACTCCGGATTTTGTATACCATTTTTTAGACACCCGTATAACAATATTTCGACTTTTCGGCAAAGACATTGTCGCTAGATGTTTTAACGCGCACTACAACCAAACGTAACCGTAAGCAATGACGCCGCGACTCCGTCTTAGTCACTCTTTTTTCATCCTTAAATGTAGTTTCGTGTGGGAGGTTCGCCCCGCCCACAGCCGTACGGACGGCGTAACGAACACATGCAAGCCGCGCGTCGTACCATATTTTGAAGACGATCTACTTTTCTAACTTAAAATCTAACTTAAAATCTCTTATAATGAGCTATTATAAGGACATTGCAACAACTTATGCTTTTATAAATCAATAACAAGGGTTTTGGCCATATAAGCTTGGTGTTATAAGGTTATTTTGCTAGTTGGGGTACCACGGTTACGTACTAACAATTTTACTAGTGTCCGACCGAAGTTTCGGTTTCAGTTTCGGTTTCGGCCAATTTCGGCCAAAAAAGTGATTTCGGCCGCAGTTTCGGTTTCGGCCAGAATCCGGCCGAAACCTTCGGCCTGGCCGAAATTGCTTCGCGGCCTCTCGCGGCTCTCGCATCGGGAGCGCTCGGCTTAATTCGGGCGCGCTCGGCCGGGTAGGTATAGGTAATGCATCGGCGGCCGTCCCAGCCGGGACCACCGACAGTATTCATATTCATCCCGTTTGTGACGTTTGTTTGTGAACCACGTGGCGCGCGAGAAAATAGATTCTATTTTCATTAAAAATAAACGTTTTTTATTTTGTTTAACTAAAACAGTAGCTATTCTCATATAAGAAATCCTTGCAATAACCTTTTCGTTACGATTTGTACAGTAATTTTGAATAATTTCATAAGTCTTCAAAAATTTCGGTTTCGGTTTCGGTTTCGGCCGAAATCAGAAAAAAACCGAATATTCGGTTTCGGTTTCGGTTTTGGCTAAAAATCGTGTTTCGGTCGGACACTAAATTTTACGTGTAGTTGATTGTTTAAACAAATTATTCTAAAGTTTCGATTAGTTAATTCATATAAAAAGACATTATAACATAATATTAAATGCTCAAGGCGAGCGAAAGAATAGTTTATCTCATTAGAATGAGAATTTTTAATTAAGAGTTATATTGTTATTTATTACTAGTTTCTTTATACCTCATGTTGTTGACACGTCATGTTGTCGTACTTGTGATATAATAAAACACTAGAGGACGCCCGCGACTTCGTACGCGTAGAATTAGTTTCCCGCTACTCCCCCCCATTTCTTCCCGTTGGGGGTCGATTTTCGGAAAATCCTTTCTTAGTGCTCACTTACATCATGAAAGGAACCCCTGTACCAAATTTCAAGTTTCTAGGTACAGTAGTTTCGGCTGTGCGTTGATATGTCAGTCAGTCAGTTTTGCCTTTTATATATATAGATGTATAATAATTTGCAATGAATAAATATTTCTTAAATAAATAAATAATAAAATGATCAAATTATTTGAATACCTAACCTTCTTTCTATATTGCCCTCATCCCAATTTCAATACCATTCCACGTTATGTGGTATAATCTTTTTTTATATGAATTAACTATGCAAAACTTTTCAGATTCATTCGTTTAAACAATCAACGACACGTTTAATTATTCGTACGTAACCGTGGCACGCGTATTCAATCAGTACAAATCGAAAAGAACCGGGTGATTGCTGACAAAACTGAATTGAAATTCCTAATACAGGGATGTTATTCTCTTAAAAACCGCGTTACGTCGGTCGAACGAGTGAAGTCCCGTTAAAGCGTACAATACACATTTTAGCGCGTACATTCTCAATTTGGCAAGCTTATGCGTTCGATCTTGTCGCCCGAACGAATGCCGTTTTTAAGAGAATATCACACATGCTCGGAGGGCGACCTTCAATCGCTGCAGCAACCACTTTCTCCACTGTTTGGAAAATGCAGCAGTGGTTTTTCTTACACAGAAATTGATGCTCTTTCAGATGAGCTTTAGTTTTTTGAGGAGGTCGATCATACTAGATGCCTCTGTACGAGGTGTCGCTTATCATGCTGCCGCCACTGATAAGGCCAATCAGGGGGGCTTGCAGCACTGCATTATCGTATAGTCTTACCCCCTCCCCTGTTCCGAGGAAATATAAAATTCTAAATTCTAATTGATATATCAACGCATAGCCCAAACCGCTGGACAGTCCGTCAGTTTTGAAGTTAAAATCTTTAAATTTTGTGTTTAGGCCGACGATTGAAAATTTATTTATACGTATCTATACAGCTTTCTGATAATTTCATTCCCGAAGGGATGGATAGGAGTCATAGGAGTAAAACTGACTGGTTGATCGATCAACGCATAGCCTAAACCGCTGGACCTAGGGACTTGAAATTTGAAGGGAATATTCCTTGGGTAAAAACCCTTCTTAGAGCACCCCTAGGATATCCAAGGAATATTCCCTTCAAATTTCAAGTCCCTAGGCCCCTGTCCCCTATCCATCCTTTGGCTGTGCTTTGATATATCAATTAGAATTTTATATTTACAAAAATAAAAAAAATTAAGGTCGGCTAGAAAAATATTTTTTACTTTATTCTATGTATTGTTCAAAACACATTTCAAAAGTTTTTATAAAGATTTATTGACTTTCCCTGGATTCCGAGGTTTTACAATTTTTACGCCTTACGGTTCTCCACTATAACGGAAAATTAAATGTAACAACTCAAAAGAATAAAAGATTCCGGGACAATCGGGACAACCTAGAACGTATCGCACTCGCAAGACGTAGGTACGACATGAGAGTGACGTTAAAAAACAAATATAAACAAACAAAGGTAATAGCGGACATATTGAAATTTCAAAATGCCCAATCCGTAATGTTACGGGGGAGAGCATTTTTTCATATATTCAACTTTTTTGTTCATAATCAATTTGTTTTCATAAAATTGTTATTCATAATTTTTAGTATGACTATTATAAGGCTAGGTTAGTGGTTTGTTTTATAAAAATCCTGAAAAAGTAACAGTTACCTACTGAAAAAAATACGTTATGAATTCCGATGAAGGGGCTACCATGGGCAGTGGGCAGATGACCTTCGATCTGAAGCTCTAAACTTTCAGTTGTTGTTAAAACCTATTTGCATGAACACTGCTGTTCTTAACTAGCTGCCATCTCAATTTTTCTTTAACAAGTCACTGATATCGAGATGTATGCTATCAAAGTTTGACCTTTTTACTCCAAAAAAGTCGTCCTTCGGCCTTTATTTCCATATTTTTCAATTTAGAAAAAAAAAGCGATGATTTATTAGAATATATTATTAAAGAATATTTAGATAAAGTTTCCATATCAATTGACGCCAAGATGAAAAAGTTATATCCAATTTTGTGTTTATAAGCCATCTTTTTAAAAATTTATAAAAAAATAACCATGGGTTATTTTGAAATTCTGTTCGACAGAATCAAAGATGAATATATGGTTTTTTTTTTTCATATATTTACATTCAGTTTTGATTGAGTAATAAGGACTTAAACTTTATTAAAAACGTCTGTTATGGGCATGGTAGCCCCTAAAACACTTTATGAGTAAACATAATTATGAGTGTCAATATGGACCCTATTACGGGACACGATCTCTTTATAGCCTGACCAGCAAAATTAAAAACCTCTCCATATTGTGGAAATTATATAAACTGTAGAAGGGGCCGATTGGACAAGGTAATGGGTTCGGGGTCAGGGGACGGCGGCAGATTCAAAAGACACAGAATATATTGATGTAGAGTTTATTCCGTTCCGAACACAGAGAGAGTGAGAGAGAGAGAGAGATAGATAGATTATGAGAGTATATAACACTATTCTACTATACAACGCGAAAGATACTTAGTTCCACACGGAAGCACAGTTAACAGTGACGCGCCTATCTATTTGGTAAACAAAGGTAAACTTGACTAACTACTGTTGATCGTTATGTTCCATCGAATTCCAGAGCGGAAGTAAGTTGGAAGCATAGGATCACCTATTGGTTATTGACCTGTTGCTTAATTAAAATCACTTTGGCCGCGCAGGGTCATGTTCTCAGGGGAAATCTGAACAGCGCGATGTAGGATTGTGCGGACACTAGCGGCATCTGTTATCCAGTGGCTGCACTAATTAAGTGACGCTAACTGCTTGCTACAAAACTATATTTCTATTGCAATACACGAAACACAGATAAAAAAAGTATTAGTGGACCCCATTAGAGGTACCTATTTTATTTTTCCGGTCAAGATTTAATTTAATTGCATTATAAGCAACGTTCCGTTTGTTTGTGACATCTGCTTCTTTGGGTTTTTATCATGCAATAATTTTGTGATAAATTAAAATTAGTCCAAAGAAAATGTAAACGCATTATTTATTTAATAATCTTTATACGTAAAAGCAAATCACACATTTTGCAATTTTCTATTGCGATGCAAAATGCTCCGCAATGTGTTTTAAATAATTTTCTAGTTTTTCCGTCATACTACCGTAAAACATTCCCTATAAAAAACCTTACATTTACTTCTTGAAAAGTTTTTCTAATGCTAAAAACAAGGTATAGAAATCGGTTTTTTTATTCTTTTAAACATTTTTTATTAGCTTTGCCAGGTTTTTTGCATTGCAGCATCGCCGTTTCGTGGTCCCTCATTAATGACGTGACTAATTATAATAAATTCATACAGGGTGTTAGGTCGCTAGGTGCAAAGCTTTAAGGGGGTGATAGACGAGGTATTTTTTTAAAACCTTATCTATGTATGTCTTTAGACGAAATTTGTCGAAGATATATACAGATAAAATTGTTCACCACCAAGCGACCTAACACCCTGTATATCTCATCTGGTAGTCTTATCGAACTATGTTTAGTGTCGTGGGCTCTTGAACTAATATGGCCATAGTTCTCGCGACATCCACTCTGTGTATAAACACCTCCGCCCCTTATCCAAATCCGTAACATTTTTGAAAGCCTTATCTAAAGACACCCCACACCGCGGGATAGACGAGAGAGAAAAAAACATGATATTTGCTAACGGACTCATAAAACTGTGAATGCTGTGGTTATTGGTGAACTTTGTCAAACTTTTGCTGGAATATAATCGCGTTTGTATACCGGGTGTGTCCTGTGACAGGAATAATAAATTGAAATTACATTAATGGCAGTCATAATTAAAATATGTTCAGAAAATTGCCATTCAAATTAAACTTCACAGTCAATGGATATAAACTTCGCGATATGATCGCCCGTCATTCGTTCGGTGTCTTGGTACCGGGGATGCTACTTCAGAAATAATTATTCTTAAAACGATCGAAATTGTTTTTATACAAATGCACTAGGAACTATTTTGATTCGCAAGAGATACAAAATGGCACATGTGTTATTATTATATGGGGAAGCAAGAGGCAATTCTGTTATTTGTATTTACTTTTCTATGACTGTCTTGAAGTTTTTACCAAGTGTGTTTAAAAAAAATCGGAGAGTATCACAAACCTCTACAAACCACGCAATCCCGAATGCCCTTTTTTAAACATTTACATAAACGTGCGTTTATTTAGGTACCTCTTCCCCTCGGACCTCCGCAAGGATTAGACGTGCGCAATAACCTTTATGTATTTTATTCCAAAATATAAATTATAATTGAGTTAATTAATTCCATACCAAATAATAGGAGTGCATAAAGTGAAAGAGTATTGAAAACAACAAGATCAACTGCACGCACCAGATTCTGCTGCCCTGGTACCTTATGAGCGTGAGTCCCTATCTAATTATAATAATCAGAGATCGGAATAGGCAGAGCTCATTTGCCTAAACTTGATGCATGTTCATTCAATAATGTATTCCCTTCTCACTCACGCATGAATGAATATGCGTCAAGTTTAGGCAAATTAGCTCTGCCTATTCCGATCTCTGATAATAATAAAACCTATGGTGCGCGCTGCGTATTGGGGTTGTGATATTTAGACCACGCCTACTGCAACGAGATTGGCCGTACTAAACCACGCCTGTGCCCTCTGTCACCAATCAACCAGCGCCCGCGCATGTCGAATGTGTGCGTGCGAGGTTGTGCGCGGAGAATATTGCATATCTGACTAAATATCCTCGCAGTTTATAACAGCCTGGTACACAACAAGATGTCAAATTTGAACGAGAAATCGATGTGTAGGTATTTTGTGGCGAAAAAGTATGCTTCTGCAATCGGTGTCTATTATAGAATGTGATAATGATCGAATAGTGGCTGTCAAAATAACATGTAAAGGAAAGGAGATAGTAGTCTGTAATGTGTATATGCCCACTGATGCGCCAGAAAATATACCTGTGTTTGCGGATTGCTTAGGCACAGTTTCCTCAGTCATGATGGAACATACTTAGTGATGTGCAGGCTATGTTTGTGCTCGGAAATTTTAACTCTCATCCCAAAGAACTATTTTATCGCGAGTTGATGAATTATTGTGCTGATCAACAATGGTTATGTGCGGATGTGGAGAAAATGGGCCCTAATTCGGAAACATATACGTATGTAAGCGACGCTCAAGGGTGTAGGAGGTGGTTGGACCATTGTATAGTGACACAAAGTGCGTATACCATGATTCAAAAAGTTGCTGTAATGTATGATGTATTCTGGTCCGATCACTTTCCTATGATCTTTGAGTGTAGCATAGGTATGTTGAAACCTGTCACTAAAATAGTAGATATTAAGGTGGATAATAACTCTTATGAGAAAACGAACTCATCGTTATTGGGTTTTACATATATTTTGGTTTTCCATTCCCGTCGTCCGTGTAATCGTTAGATACGTAAGCACATTCCGATACATTTTCTATGAAACGATATTGTAAAAATTCCCCGTCCCGTCCGTGTAAAATCACGTTACGTATGCAGAGACCTAAAGGTGCTTTTCCACGAGCGCGGCGCGAGACTATAATTGAAATTTGTATGGCAAAATTAAATTTCTCTCCCAGCGCATCTTCGGTGGAAACAGTATCTATGGATTAGCGAAGATGTGCGATACGAGAATTGAAATTTTTGTTATTGTAATAATAATTAACCGTATTGCTGCGTACATAGAGTGTTTATTAACTCTGCAACGGAAACACGATTCTCGCATGTCATCGCGCCAGCCCGCGCGGTATCGCGCTGGCTCGCGCTTGTCCGCGCTGGCTCGCGATGCTATTTTAAGGTCTCTGCATTCGTAACGTGATTTTACACGGACGGGACGGGGAATTTTTACAATATCGTTTCATAGAAAATGTATCGGAATGTGAATAAAGTCAGCCGAGTGTTACGATTATTGATTATACAAGAGGGTTTATGCCTACAGAGGCTCTACTTTGAAATCCGTAATTCGAACTTCGTCTATTGCTATCCCTTTTGCTCTCGACGCGTCACTAATTCGCAAGAAAGTGATTAACACTACCAATACAACCAATACAACCATCACAATTAAGGGCCCCATATACCGTACGATCCGTGTCCTTGGTCGGGTTGATATAAAAATGGACCGCGTAGAAAGCGGTTGACCCGACCGTATTTGGTTGATGTCAACGGCCTTGGTCGTGAGCGCGTCCCTCGCGACAGCCTGCGTTCGTGGTTGATCCCAACTGTCTGGAACGCTGCCGGCCGACGGGAGATCCGACCAAGGACACGATGTTTGGCGGTTGGTCCCGATCGTGTAGAAGGCCTTTTATTAAATTAAGCATTATTAGTCAGTTAAAGCAATGAAGAAACTATACTTTCAATATTGAAAAAATATATATATTTGGTTAGTAACATTTGGTCAGTTTAAGCCATAAAGAAACCATATTTTCAAATTTAGTTTGGGTTTTTTTTTTATAAATTGGTCGGAATGCAAAAACTGCCAGACTTAGGTGAGGCCGACCAAGACATACGTCAACAGGTTTAATTTTGCTATTATAATCCGTTTTTTTCATTCTATTTTTCGATGAGGTAAAATGCAGCTGTCTCGTGGTACCACAAATTCGGTCGGACACAGGAACCTGCCAACACAGGATTTGGCCGACCACTTTTTTTTTATTGTCCTCAATGGCCTCTATCCTACCATACAAGTTTCATTCTATTTTTCGATGAGGTTTTTTTTGATGAATTTTTGTACCTCTTTTTTGCCATTTGCGCAAAATTTGCCAAGATAAGCCGCGGCCGACCAAGAGCAGTTGAAGCTACTAAAAGTCAGCTACCCCTACATAGTAGGCATTTTCTATTTTTTTATCAGGTAGGGTTTTTTGCCGTCGGCCACCGGACTATAAACACTTATTTTAATTATGCCCTATTACTAATTAAATAAATTACCTGAGTTTACGCTCACTCGTACACACTTAGTTTGCAAACAAATTGTGTCACTTACATGTTCTTACACACTCTTCCACCATATACATACTCACTCTATATACATATACATAGTCTAAACCCATACAAAACTGTATATATAACTTACACACTCTTACACACATACAAAAACAAACAACTTATCCACAAAAACCCTCATACAATCACTGATTTACTGTACTACTAATTTACGAATAATTAGTATCATTAAATCACAATACGATATGGTGCAAGATCAAGCTCCCACTCTAGTATTGCTCTCTTCGTAAAACGGTACTGTACAACCCACTACATCTTACCACTTAATCCTTGCTAGGTACCGATAGATGGCGACACACCATGATGTGATAAATAAAATTGACGATTCCGAAATTGCACAGTCCTTCGTTTGCGACATACAGGACCTCAAAAAACATATACAAATGACCGACAAGGATTTAACAGTTGCAACGCAGAATATCAGAAGTATCTATGGTAGGTAGGTAATTGGGACAATTTTAATCTAACTCTCTCTTGTAACTTTCTAACTCCGCATAAACCTATTCACAATTAACCAGCTGCACTGCCATGGCTATTGAATATAATATAAATCAAAATTATGGAGTAGGTCTTTACTTTAAAAATCATAGAAAAGCAAATACTAGAGAAATTAGAATTGACCAAGCCTCCTGTATCCAACTAAAACTCCATGATAAAATCATACCGGGGATCTATAGATCACCATCTCTCTATAGATCAGACTCTTTAAATAACTACCTTACATCTCTGACTACATATAAAAGTGTAATACTCATATAAAAGTATAAAAGTATAATGCTCGCAAGCTCGCGCTCTAAGCTCGGCACTCGTACCTTAAGGCTTCATTATGTACCAGTTACATAAATAACTATTTTATCATTATCATGTATTATACTCGGCCCGGGGAACCTTGATCCCTATGACAGTTCATGTTAGTGATGGGTCGTGTCGATGTAACTTACCTTTTTTATAGGCAAAGGCGTGACTTGCATTCAGCCACGTTGGTAAACATGTTTTTAAAAATATAATCTGCATTTCTAATGTTTGTTATGTTGTTGTTGTAATGTCACACATGTAAACTGATACTAATAAAACCTAATCTTAAATAAAACAAAAACTGGTGTCCCCAGAAATATCCATAATTTGAGTGAAATAAAATCAATTTCATGTAACTTTTTTAACATTCAGCACCAATATCTTAAATGATTATAAATCGGACACTGAAAGCGTACTATGTTAATGTATTTTGTACACTCGTTTCCATTATCGATACTTCAGCACTAGTCGATATCTTCCAAACGAAGTAACTTTTGCAGGACGTAAACGTAAAGTCTGATTGAGATAATTTCTTGTAAATGTTAAGAATTCTTAAAATTCCAACGGAATATCATTGTAATGGCATATACCTACCTAAAATCAATAAATGTCATTTTTAGACGCCTCCATCTCGATTCTAATGTAACGATGACGCCACTACAAGGTTGTGTCGTTAGAATAACTGTCAGTGTCATAGGGATCAAGGTTCCCCGAGCCGACTATAGGTGTAATAACTTTAACGTAATCGTTGAAGGACAAAAACTTTCATTGACGTGTGTGTGACAAATGACGTTCAACGAAGTATTCCGACTAAACGCGGTCGTGATTTAATGGTTGCCGTGAGCTGTTTTATGTAAATTGCTGGTGCAATTAACTTTGTTAGAGAAAAAAAAACTGAAACCACTTGGACACGTTTACTGATAAGTTAAAAGATCTATATTTTAATTTATTGTTCCCGTTTTAGGACACACCCTGTATAAAGTTAAAATCATACATATTTAAACAGGTTTCGTGTCAAATATACGTGTACAAAGACCGATTGTTGGGGGCGCGTAGACATTTTCGACTTCTTGGGAAAGAGTACATGAAATCATTCAACGGGTTTTATTGAAGTGTCTGGTTAGACTCCAAACTAGCCTGGGCCTGATTGTCGCTTGTGTTGTTAAGTTAGCTTCCAGCATGCATTGTCGGTATTCGCAATCATCTTTTAGCAGAAGAGGAATCGATTGCACTTTGTGGCTAGTACTCAGACTGTGACCTGTGTGTCTCATTCACATCACAGTCGGAGTTCTTGCTACACGGCGCAGGCGGCGGCGCGGAGCAGCGCGGGATGTGCTCAAGGCGAATTGCTGTGGTGCTGGAGCCTATCAAGATCAATATCACTCTGTAACAAAAACATGCTTATAAATAGGTTCATAATGTTAATTATTCATCTTTACCTAACGTGGTCTTTACTAACTCACCATATTTCTATTACGCTTACTATGTCAATAATTGTACATATGTTGTGTTATTTTAGAAAAATAGTACATTGTTGCAGAGGCTACAAACTAAGCGATTAATGGAGAAGACTATCAATTGCTCTTTCTGCCGAGACAGACAGTGTTTTTCTCTACTTCTGCAATGAATTAAAACAACATAATATGCAAATTTTACTTCATATTAATGCGACGTACATAATTATCAAAACAATATAAGCAGTACTTTCGATGGCGTCGATGTAATTCAGAGTTGGGCAAATTTTACGTATTTAGGAATAACCGGGAAGATAACCAAATTATTCGTTATTCAAAATAACTAAATAATCAGTCATTTGTTATTTCGAATTTATCTGCAAGAGTATCTTTTCTTATCTAGATAAATTAGTTGGGCTTTTAAATAAAAGATGCATTTTAATAGTTCGTACATTAATGTAGAGCTATTATAGAAGACGACATAGCAGGCTTTATGCAAAGGCAACAATAATTTTCTGAGATTAGCAAAATAACATTACAATTTTACGAGCAATATCAGTGTGACGAATTACCCCACGCGACGTGACATTCTATGTAAATTTATTTATCACAGCTTATTTCAATTTAATTTCAAATGATTTTATTTAAAATAATTAACTAAATAAAAATATATTTAAGTAACGCCCAACTACTGTAATTTTATATTTATAGTAAATTTGTGGCCCCGCCGTGCATGCCATTTGTTACTTTTTATTCCAACTTTTTAAATTATCCCCGTAAGGCCCACCATACTACAAACAGGGAGTTTTTTGAATCTATGAGCACGGTAATTAAGTTCAATTACGTTTGTTCGAAAAAGCCATTTTCAGTTTATGAAGAAAGGAAAATAAACTTTATTCCGATTGCAATACAGTTCAAATTTAATTGCCTTGATAATGTACGTCTTATTGCACACTTACATTTCGAGGTTATAGGACCTATAAACTAAACTTGTAGAGTGGCGACCGCGAACCGGGAGACGAAGTGTCGGCAAGCCTTCCACAAGGTGGACCGACGATCTGATAAAGGTCGCGGGAAATCGCTGGATGACAGCAGCAGAGGACCGATCGTAGTGGAAAACCGTGGAAGGTCTTTGTCCAGCAGTAGACGTCTTGCGGCTGATGATGATGATGAGATGATGATCAAACTTAACTATTAAATTGGTGAAATACTTTTTGATCACATGCCAAAATTAAAAGTCCTGTTTGTAGGCAATTAGTATTGATCACTTTTTTAAATGTAACCTAATTTAAAAAACCATTTCGAGGAATAGAGTTTTTAATCATATTTATTGTATTCTGCTTGAAAAGTAGTATAACGAATATAGAGCAAAAGATAAGTTTGACCTTTGTTCCACCTTCGTGTTGGTTTTCAATGGTGTTTAATGTTTGTACCTTAAGATAATCTGCACTTGTTCAGGTTTGTCTATTGAACCTTTCGGTTAGTTGTCACTGTCAGTAACAGACGTCGTTATTGGCAGTTGTCTCATATATTGTCAACATTGATTATCAGTTTGATTTATTGTTTTAATATTTATCGCTTTAACCCTTTTCCCGGCGCCGTTAATACAAACGTTAAAAATTGTATTTATTTATCACATCACATCACGCTTAATTTTTAATCTGAAGAATATATTTCTAATGTCTATTTATAATATACTAGTTGGTGTCCGCGACCCCGTCCGCGCAGTAAAATAAAACATAGCCTATGTTCATCAGGGATAATGTAGGATTCTAATGGTGAAATAATTTTTCAAATCGGTCCAGAAGTTTTGGAGTCTATTATGGAGTAAAGAAACAAACAAGCAAATCTTTTGTTCTTTATAATAATAATAAATAATTATAAAAATTAAATTATATAAAAATTAAAACCTGCCAAGTGTATGTCAGACCATACTCAGTGTTGGGTTCGGAAGCCGTTGTAAACTACACAAAAACTGATTCAAAAAAGTGCGCAGGCAAAATACCGTATCTTCATGGCACTTAAGTCCTTTTGTTGAGAAGTGCAGTTTTTCGGCGGCGGCAAAAACTGCTTACGGACCTTTAAGTATTATTAAAAGAACTGTACAAAAATGTTATACGATGATTTATGGTGAAAAAAGTTTTTTTTACATCTTCTGTTACATGTATGGAGTGCAGTGGGCTTAGTATGCTACGCGAGAATTAGTGTCATATTTTACGTCATCCATGAATTAGTGTCAAATAAAAAGTTGCCAGTAAAATTAAATATTATTTTTCTTCAAACTTATTAAGGTGTCACGAAACAACGCAGTCAAGCTCAAGCACCTTGCTTAGAACACGCAGGATATACCATAATAATCTTTGCGTACGATAACAATAGATAGAGAACTAATTTAATTTTCACTGACATAAATAATGACATTGACATAAGACATTGCTATCAAATCAAGAAAGTAAAAAAATAAAGTATATAGTGGATAATCCTTGAACTACGGATAGAGGGCACTTAGGACGTTATGAAAAAGCTAAAATAGGTTTAGTAAAAGTCGCACGGCTTTCGAGATTTTTGGACTTAATTGTTTTTTTTTTAAATTGACACCCTTACTCGACTTTTTGGTCATGGTTAGTAAACGAAGATATTTTTTTTAATTTTCTTTTTTCTTAATAATGTTTAATAGTGGTGCTATCGGATAAACATTACCAATATGGCGTAAATACCGTGATTTAATTTAAAAAAAAAATCGCAAACTTGAATTTTGCATCTTCGATCGAACATTTACCAAACTTTGAGCTGCTGCAGTGAAAAAAAATACACTACCACAAGGTAGCCCATGAGCTTAAAATCATGCCCATTTAATAGAGATTTTAAAAACAGTAAATATTGTTTTATTTAAATATTAGAATAAAAAAATAACTTCAGTTTTCCGCAATTGAGTCGATTATTTCATATTAAATTTGTGCTCTAGAATTCCAGATGGAATACCTACCTACGTAATGATGACAAACTTTTCTTTGCTAAAATAAGAATACTGGCCACAAATTTTGTGAAGCATTTTATTTAAAACGATTTATGTTCTGGGCAAAGCATTACAACCTTTTTGTTTCAATAATAACAATACTGGGCACTACAATTTTAAATGCCATTTATTCGAAATTTAAAACATAATTATCTCGATCGCTTTTTGTTTTCTCAGCATTTTATTTCAAACTTTGGTGTCACTGCATAATGTGAATTGATCGTTGGCGTATTTTTTTTCATTTACGATGTCAAGAACACAATACACACAGCGTGAATATGCTCAAATGCATTTATTTATGGTGAGTGTCAATGCAACGCCAGTGCTGCTGCGGCTTTGTACGCCGAACGCTACCCGACAGACGCCATCCAGACTACCGGATTTTTAATAGAGTACATAATGCGTTCAATGAAGGTAGAATTCTTGGTCAGGGTGTAGGTGGAACAAGTGAAGGA
Source organism: Acleris cristana (assembly GCA_948252455.1). Taxonomy (NCBI): domain Eukaryota; kingdom Metazoa; phylum Arthropoda; class Insecta; order Lepidoptera; family Tortricidae; genus Acleris; species Acleris cristana. The sequence goes on along the minus strand of OX411772.1, from coordinate 22,474,504 downwards.
AGACCCACCCGAGGAGATGACGATAATATTTTGGACCTAGTTGGGGCAGATCCTTCTCTATCCGTGCGTGATATGGCAAATTACCTGGGTTTATCTGTATGGAGAGTGCACGCTACATTAAAAGTCAACCAGTTACACCCATTTCACGTCCAACGTGTGCAAGTTTTATTGCCTAGAGATTATGCCTTAAGGGTAACTTTTTGTCGAGTGATGCTGCGTCGGATGCGTGGAGACCCACATTTTTAAAATTAAAAAAAATACGTCAACGATCAATTCACATTATGCATTGACACCAAAGTTTGACATAAAATGCTGAGAAAACAAAAAGCGATCGAGATATGTTTTAAATTTTGAATAAATGGCATTTAAAATTATAGTGCCCAGTATTGTTATTATTGAAACAAAAAGGTTGTAATGCTTTGCCCAGAACATAAATCGTTTTAAATAAAATGCTTCACAAAATTGGTGGCCAGTATTCTTATTTTAGCAAAGAAAAGTTTGTCATCATTAGGTAGGTAGGTACTCTATCTGGAATTCTAGAGCACAAATTTAATATGAAATAATCGACTCAATTGCGGAAAACTGAAGTTATTTTTTTATTCTAATATTTAAATAAAACAATATTTACTGTTTTTAAAATCTCTTTTAAATGGGCATGTTTTTAAGCTCATGGGTTACCTTGTGGTAGTGTATTTTTTTTTTCACTGCAACAACTCAAAGATTGGTAAATGTTCGATCGAAGATGCAAAATTCAAGTTTGCGTTTTTTTTTTTAAATTAAAGCACGTTAGTTACGCGATATTGGTAATGTTTATCTGATAGCACCACTATTATACATTATTAGGGTAAAAAGAAAATTAAATAAAATATCTTCGTTTACTAACCATGACCAAAAAGTCGAGTAAGGGTGTCAATTTAAAAAAAAAACAAAAAAGTCCAAAAATCTCGGACACCGTGCGACTTTTACTAAACCTATTTTAGCTTTTTCATAACGTCCTAAGTGCCCTCTATCCGTAGTTCAAGTTTTATCCACTATATACCTAACACCCTGTATATTGAACTTGAATCATAGTGTTTTTTGCTGTACAACTTACATAATTTACATATTACTTCAGGAAATAAATATGAATTAGTACCAAAAAAACAGTATGTAACTATTTAAATTTGCTTATAACTTATAATGGTACCTAAAACACGTTTGTTTACCTCGCAGGGAGGCAAATCACGATTTTTGTTCTGCAAGATCAGAAACGTGAAATGCCAGGGTAGTGATTCAAAAGCAAAGGTGAGCGAACGCAGGAGTGACGTCCAAGCGGCGAGTTTAAGTAGTCCCGTCAAAGCAAACAAAATACATTTCGGCGCGTGTATTCAATTTCGCAGCATGGCTTCTCGAACGTATAAGTTTGCCTAATTGAGAATGCATGCGCTAATATGTGTTTTGCTCGCTCTGACGGGACTACTTAAACTCGCCGCTTGGACTTCACTCCTGCATTCGCTCACCTTTGCTTTTGAGAGAATTAATACCCAGGTATTTGTAACTTCGTAAGATGTTAATTCTTTACAATAACCTCCTTCTGACGCAGACGGATAAAAATGTACCTTCATCATCATTAAAAACATGAATAAGGCTTGCTCAAATTTAAAGGTTATGTAAATAGCGATACATACTGACACTCTCACAGAATGAAAAGCAAAGCAGATGAGTATGAAGTGCCATTGTGTTGTGTGTCCAGGGTAAAAGCACTCGGTGGCTTTTATTAGAATAGCCACAGCAATGGACAATTTAGTAGATACAATGTTATTGAAAAAAAAAACGGTGTCGCTAGGTAATTAATTCAATTCAATTTTTCTCGGAATGGCTTCTGTCCATAAACGCTAGCTAATTATGATCAGAGATTTTTCAAATTTTCTCTCTACCCTACCCTACACCTGAGATACCTATAGTGTGGTAAGTTCAGATATTATGGTCAGTGGTTTTTTTTCACCATCAGATAAAGAATACTTCAATAAACCATAATTAGGTACCAAATATTTGCAGTGCACTTAATATAACCAGAATTCCTTTTTAACGATATTTATACTATGCACTGGTCTGTGGTACAGGCCTCACCACATTAAAATAGCCATGTGTTTGTTATCTATGGTTTCTATCCACTTTCAATCCCACAAGTTGCTTGACCGGCTTGATAGATTTGAACGATTTATTTCGGCGATCTTCCTTGTGGAGCTGTACCTAAGTTGTCTTTTTAGTATTTATTTATTACTAGCGATCCGCCCTCGCTTCGCTTCGGTTAATATCAGTTAAAATAACCCAAGTTCATCTGGAATAATACACTTTTTAAATGGTGAAAGAATTTTTAGAAAGGTGCATTTGCATAGAGGTTGTTTTACGACGATTTTCGAAGACGTCCTATCTGACCTTAGAGCATATATTGCCTGGAGCCGCCTTATAGGTCATATTCGAGTACAATCATGTCTGCCGAGATTTGCGGGGGGTGAAGAAATAACACATGCAAATTACTTACAACAAATGAAGGGTCCACGGAAAGAACATGTCTAGTCACTTTTTTTTGAAAATGGGTTTTGAATCTCAAAATGTAGAGGACGAAATGAAGCATTACCTACCACTCAGTATTAGATATAAGTCTTCATATTTCTTGTACTTTTTCACTCTTAAAAAAACCTCTACACGAAAATTACGTACAAAATGTCATGGTTCCTAATTTTCAAATCGCGATATCTCAAAAAGTTACTAATGTGACTAGACATGTTCTTTCCGTGGACCCTTCAAATGCAAAAACTATCTGTATTTGTACACACGAATATTTTGACAAAAATCTAACACATATACATTTTAATGCACACAAACATATCACACATGTAAAGACTTTGTATAAACGCAGTTTAAGAATACGTAAATGCGAATGTAAGCGGCATAACCTACGGTGCGAGGATTACATGCATACAATTTTAGTACCATAAACTATTACGAGCATCGTAATAGGATATTATTGGTTAATGAAAAAGTTGGATGTTTTTTTATTTATCTTTGTATATTTTTTTGTCTTTATTTGTATAAGTAAATATTTAAGAGTGAAACGTGAAATACTTACTAAAATACTAAATATACCTACTTTTTCATATAAACATAAAGTAGGTACAGCAAAATCTATTAACTTTCGCCTCTTGCTTGGTAGCGTTCGATACTGATTTGCATCAAAATGTTTCGAACATAATGGAACTAGTAGGTACCCAATTTGCTTGTCTGCTGCATGAGGCAGTCCATATTTTTTTCAATTCGCGTATATATGTAAAATATACACTTAGAATAAATTGTATTCAGTAGGTAATTTCCAGGTCCTTAGTAAATCTTCCTTTTTGTCGATAATTATTTATTTAATCGAGACTACCCTCATCACTATAACCGAGTCTCGGGGGGAGTGCACCGACGTCATCATTTTGATGAAAACAATTATTTAGCTTATTAGTATTATCGACTTTATTTCAAAAACGGTTAAGTCATTTCTTACAAAGCATTAAAACCGAGTCTCGTGAGGAGTACGGACTAATCCAAGTAACAATTGGAATCGATTGCATATAATCGTTAAATTTGACGTGCGATGAAAATCTTCTAATATATAAAATTCTCGTGTCACAGTGTTTGTAACCAAACTCCTCCGAAACGGCTCGACCGATTCGTATGAAATTTTGTGTTAATATTCAGTAGGTCTGAGAATAGGTCGTAAACTATTTTTCATAAGGTTTGCATGAAAAAAAAAATACACCCGGGCGACGCCGGGCGCGGACAGCTAGTATTTTTATAAAAATATTATTTTACGTAGGTATATAAAATTATAAAATTACTTACAAATGAAATGTTGTACCATCTTTTTCGAAGCTTGAAGTCGTTGATCGTTTTTTTCACGAACTTACAGCACATGCAGGCATTTTTCCAATGAGTGTTCTCTGTCTTGCGGCGATTTTGTGAATGACCATTAATCGATTTTGAAATAGATTTCGTATAACTTTTTGCACATTGTGCAGGTTTTTCGACAGAGGGGTAATGTACTGAATGGCGGCTCCAGGTAATATATTCTCTAAGTATCTGACACTTTTAGCGAAATTGAGTTTTTCATTCCGTTAGATTTAAAATTATATTCAAATCATTACTGTCAGATATCCCAGAATCTCTCTATATATACAATGTTTACAGTTGACTTTTCATTGCACAATACATTTTTTTTGCCTGGAATTGACGCGCGAAAGGGCTAAGTACAGCTGTCCATGGGAAAAACACTCGACGCTGAGGTCTAAGGCCGCAACTTTGAATGTTTGTGACTTTGTGACTTGTTAATTGTCGTTGAAAACGATAAGTTTACGGGAAATTGCAGGCGTTTAAACTGGAAAGGTAGATCCGTTGGTATTAATGGAATCCGGGGAAATAAAACGACTTCTCCAGCCGCGTGTCCAGTCAGTATTGTGCACTTTATTATGAATTTTTTAACGATGTTACTTGCACGTTTACAACACAATATTAAAATAAGAAAAATGGTGTTTTATCCCTTAAATCCACATAATTAAGGGTAAGGCCGTAGATTTTGCCACTTTGTAACATAGAGTAACATAGACACTTCTATGTTACGGTAACGTAAAAGTAACGCGAAAGTAACACATAATATCTGTAAGGGCGATATCATAACGCACTCTTTGACGTGAAAGTCATAAGATGTACTTGTTTGGATAAAAAAAAAGTTCAAATTTCGGTCCGTTTAATAAAACATAGAATAATATTATTATTATTATATTATTGAGATAACTATCAACAACTAAGTTCAAAGTAGGTAATTAACAATATATTTTTTACAATAAACAAACAACCTTAACTTTGCTTCTTATCAAAATAATGTAAAGAAGGATTTTCAGCTGCAGTCAACGGCATCTGTAAAGTCATAGTGTATTATTTAAGAATCATCTAAAAAGTACGAAGATTATATTTCCGAAAGAATTTTGCAAATTGGTGCAGCAGTTTATGTTATCGCAAAGATGCAAACATACATACATACGGGTCAAAAAAAAAACCTCCTTTTTTAAGTCGGTTAAAAAGGTATCTGGTCGGATATTTTCCCCACTGTAGAAAAAAAATCTTAAGCAAGTTTAAGTAGGCAAGTTTCAGTTTGCAAGTTTTGGCATGCAAACAGAAAAGTATAAAATTTTCAATATGCACAAACCTTTACAACACTTCTATGTTACATAACATACAATCAACGTTACCAGTAACATAGAAGTTACGTAAAAGTAACGTAGAAGTGGAATTTTCAAGGTTTTAAATCGACAATAATATGAAAACTTAGCGAATTTTAAACAAAGACATATTATAACGCTCTTATAAGTCACTTACGAATAGTACTACATCACCATTGTGAAATAAAAACTGTTATTTACCTTTGAAAACGCCAAAATTCACAAAAATATCCACTGCCGAAACACACCCGTCCATCTTTGATTGAGTCCAGACCGCAAAAAAACTGTCTTGTTTTAATATTTCTTTGTGTCGCGGGTACTTGGTATTGCCAGTGTCATTACAAAATATTACCATACTGTTTTAAATACTTAGCTAGGCGAAATTATGGTAACATAGAAAATAGTAACATATAAGTGAAAATGTAAAGACAGTTTTTTTAATTGTGATTAAACCAACTAAAAACGCGTATTTAAAACATTGCCACCACAAAGTAGCTGCTTAACGTTTAAATATTTCAATTAGTTCTTAATTAATTAGACCTCCAATACAAAAAATATATAAATTTTATAGTGTTGTGTTCAAATGAATCAAAAAGACAGCGTGTTTTTGTTTAAATTTAGGGCACTGGATGAATTAAACTCATTGTATATTTGTAACTGTTCGACTTACATTAACATTAAGAATACATTGTAAGATTTAAAGAAATACATAATTTAATGAAAATACTTAATTTACAATGTATCAAGTACTTTGTTTTTTATATGTATTTAAACTTTGGGACATTTTTGTTTTTCAAAAAGTGGCAAAATCTACGGCCTTACCCTTAAATAAAAAACACTACCGTAAAATGTGCCTACTTTGCTCCCCCATGGGTTATTATGCTCCATGGTTGTATTTTTTGCTAATGTCATTGCTGTCAACAGTGTATCAATAATTGTTTTTAAATTCTAGGTTTAAAAGAGGTTTAAGTGTGTCCGCTTAGTAAATTGAACAGTCCTTATATATCCGCAGTATTGAAATGTATCGAACATATCCTATAGTATTCCAAAAATTATAAGTACGAGTTCTATACAGGGTTTTTACCGTCAGAAGGAGGGTTATGTTTTTCGAGAGTATGTATGTATGTGTGTACACGATAAAATCCGGCCACGCATGCTCTGGTGTATTTTTTTAATGAATGCTAATTTTCAAACAGCACTTTTTTGTAATAGTCAGTGGTTATGAAACTACATAATAAAAATACAATCATAATAAAATGTTAGAGCGTGTCTGTGACTTAGACCATTATAATCCACAGTACCAATATTTTCTTGTCCAAGGTCTTCTGACAGTCTTTACCAAATTCTCCTATTAAAAACATTTTATTATTTTTAATTATACAAGCCAAATTTTATTTATTACATTATCTTTTCACTATAGTTAAATCTTTTGTAATTGTATTCAGATTCAGATAGTTCTGAGGTTTTTTAACTTTGGGGAATTTGACTTTTTGACTAATAAATGCCTCCCATACAAAAACAACTTTCAGTGCTTGGAGTAAAAAGTCTTCCTGACTACTACAAATAGAAATGAGTTTCAAAAAGATTTTTTTTGGTAAGACGAAATTCTAATGTGCGTAAAACAGCTTGTAAAAATATAAATACAGTTGTGACATTGTAGCAGGAAGCGAGTGAAGATTGTGAAAAAACGCTGGACAGGAGATGAATAGAATATATTCGGCGAAAACTCACACATACCCATACATTATTATACGATTTTATTTTATTATATAGTGTTATAATTATACAAGATATTAAAAAAAACTGCTTGAAAATATGCATTCATTGCAAAGATACACCAGAGCATGCATGCCCGGATTTTATCGTGTACAGTCTTTACTTACGGCTCCGATCGCGCGTCGCGGAAGACGCCCGCCGTCAAGCTGCTGCGTGCGGCTCAGTAATGTAGACTTTAAATACTGTGTACATGATTTAATATCGTTTAAAGATTGTAAAATCCGTACCGATCCGATGCGATGCGAGCCGTATGGTGGAAATCATCCTTAAATCTTCGAGCGTATGATGCTCTACAAATTTTTTAATAATTTGGTACACCGCTGACTTAGAAAATTTGTACATTTTTGCTATTTTTCGCAGTGAATACTGCCCTGTACACCATTTTTGCACTATTAATTTGCGATTATCTAAATTAATACGCTCCATCGCAAACAATAATCGACAATGAAAGAACAAATATGTCGCAATTGACGAAGATGTATTTTTTGCTAATGTCATTGCTGTCAACAGTATATCAATAATTGTTTTTAAATTCTAGGTTTAAAAGAGGTTTAAGTGTGTCCGCTTAGTAAATTGAACAGTCCTTATTTATCCGCAGTATTGAAATGTATCGAACATATCCTATAGTATTCCAAAAATTATAAGTACGAGTTCTATACAGGGTTTTTACCGTCAGAAGGAGGGTTATGTTTTTCGAGCGTATGTATATATGTGTGTATGTCTATTTCTGGACACGCTCTGCAGCCTTAAAGGCTTGACGGTTTTTAACATGCGAGGTGTCATTCGATCCCTCTTAATTGTCGAAGTGACATTGAGTATATACTATTTTGACAGGAAAATCAAAGATATAAGTAAATGTTAAGTAATAAACTCCTTTTGACAGAAAGAGTCTAAAAAGAGTAAAATACTAAAACTAAATTATTTAAAAAAAATATCTGAAAAGCAAAAAACAAGCTGTATAATCTAAAAAAAAAATGGAAGAGCAATTTACATAATAATACAATTTATACTATTATATACATATAACTTGAATAATGGAAAAGGTATTGCAGGCAGAGACAAGCAATGAATAACAAAACCAATACACAGCACAATCACTTGATGGTGCTGTGTATGGGCCTCTCGCAATCACGATCGTTTTCATTTTGAAAATCGAAGGCTTCTCTGCATACAAAATGAAAACAATTGCTCCACTTTGAAGCCGGTTGCGATTACGAGTGCGTTAGACAATAAGCCCTCAGGTTGCGATCGCTGGCGCGAGCAAACATATGCTGCAAGTAAGGATTGACAAGTTCGTGAGTACTCTTAAAGCTTATGAGGAAGTATCGTTAGATATCGTGGCCATTGATGAGGAAGACATGGAGGACACGCCTGAGATAGAAAATAAATACTATAGAATAAAATAAAAGGAAAAGACTTCACCAAATTCAAACCCTTCATATATCTTTTTACTGCAGTTATTGATAAAAATCTATGTTCAAAAAATGATCCATTTGCGTAAGTGTATGTAACTGATGATGCTCTGTCTGTCATCATAAACTTGCCAATGACCAGTGACACAAACACCGAGACCCTTAGCCTTTTAAAAAAGCGGTTTGAGAACAAGTCAAGGCTTGTTACTAGCCAATGCTATTAGAGCATTCATTTCGCACGTAAAACAGCAGTCACATGCTTTAAAAAAACCTGGATATGCCTACTGAATACTGGGATATGATTTTGATTCCGTTGTTGACCCGCAAGTTAGATGCATACACAAATCGAGCTTACCATCTCGATGAAGATTTTGACGTGGAGGAAATGCCCACTTTAGAGGGATTTCTATCAAATTTAAAAAACGCGCCATAGCACTTGAGGATAGTCTAGCACCTGGGTTCTCTTCCTGTGAAGGTCCCAGGAATAAAAGCAACTTCATATAAAGTTTCAAATGTCAATATAAAAAAACCCCTGTGCCTATTGTAATAATCCTGAACATGCTATATTCTGCTCTGCTATAGGTGAAAGGATAAGGTTTATAAACTGTCAGAAGTTATGTAGAATATGTCTCCGTAATCACAAAGATAAGTGCAAATTTCATTTCAAGTGCAAAACATGAAAGCAGGACCATAATTCTTTACTGCACGAGGGCTCCAATCTTGAAGAGGTTGTTACATTACACTTTAACAATCACTCCTGCAATAATATATTATTGCCTACCGTGCAAGTGAAAATAATTGGAAACTTAGGGAATGAAGTTACTGTAAAGGCTCTTCTGGATTGTGGTAGTCAGGCTTCGATCAACAATACCAACTAGATAACCAGTCCCATACAAAATCAAAGCTAAATTCTGTCCGTGTGAATATATAAGTCAGTTGCATTTGTTAGACAAACGTTTCGCATATCGAAATCGCCATCGGTAAGCCATATCAGTTGTGTTTTACTGTACAAGGATTATTATATTTCCGAAAGTATTTTGCAAATCGGTGCTGTAGTTTATGTAATCGCAAAGATGCAAACATACACACAAACATACATACATGGGTCAAACACAGAACCTCCTTTTTTAAATCGGTTAAAAAGAAATCTGTTCGGATATTTACTCCACTGTGGAAAAAAATATGAAGCAAGTTTAAGTAGGCAAGCTTTAATTGTAATTTTAGCATGCAAACAGAAAAGTATACATTTTTCAATACGAGGGATGATCCATAAGTTTTGATAATCGTTATTAAAAATGGGAAATATATAAATCGTTATATTTTAATTCGAATAAGCACACTTTCTATATTTCCAAACACTTATTAAAGTCATTCAATTGTTTTATTTTGCCACTATAAAAATAATTTTACTTTTGTATGTCTAAATGGTCAAATTTTGTACCTTCCTTAAGTCATCATCAGCTCGTGATTATGATATAGTTGTTTTTGAACATTAGTGAATGAGAATTACATAGTAGTGGAAAGTTAGGGCTAAATAACGGGGACAGCGGTTATCAGTTCTAATCTTTGGTCGATGAGCAGCACCCTTATCAATTAGAAGGCTCTGAAACAAAATTCCTGCCGCAAATTCGTTTTTTTTTTCTTCATTTTATTTTTAATATTTTCCCATAACTATGCTGCCGAAATGCCAAAGAAAGCAGATAAATGCATTGTAATAGTATAAGCATTTTAAACTTAAAATGGTTACCAACAGAGTTTATAATGCTTCGTCTACTATATTACACTTAGCTGCTTTCTTTGGAATTACGGCAGAATGATAGAATAATGTTCTATAACTCTCCTAGATTATTTGAACTCAATTGCTAAATACGAATGTCATATTATTTATTTGTAGGCCTCAATAGTCCTGGAAAAGGCCGAAAAAACCACCCTAAATTTTGGTTACAGAGCTGGAGATTAAAAATCAACTGCAATGGTAACTTATTAATTCTTTAAATCATAATGATAAATCAAGGTTTTTATTAGTGTAAAAGAACTTTCTCCACACCGCTCCAAATTATTACAAAACGAACTCTTATTTGTAAAATTTTTCATACAGATGTTTTTTGTTTAGCTATCGCAAAAAAAATCTCTAATTTAAGTTTGATTAGTGCCGTGGTATATTCCACATTAAAAGAATATGATTAAGTGGATGGTTCATACTGATTCTCAAAACTTATTGATCACCCCTCGTATGCACAAACCTTTACAATACTTCTATGTTAGATGACATACAATCAACGTAAAAGTAAAGTAGAAGTAGGATTTTCAAGGTTATAAATCGACAATGATATGAAAACTTAGCGAATTTTAAACAAAGACATATTATAACGCACATACAAACACAAACAAAGACATAGCAGACGCGGCCGCAGCACGACGAAAACACGACGACGACGACGAGCGTGTTCGTCGTGCTGTGGCCGCGTCTATACATTAATAGGGACTCCGGACGAGCCCGAAACATGTCGAGCGTTTTCCGACAATTTTTACGTAAGTATCCCGGTGTGATCTCCTTAATAGTTAATTTAGAAATTAAAAAAAAAAACTTTGTTTTTTTTATGTGTATTTAAAATTTGGGACATTTTTGGTTTTCCTAAAGTGGCAAAATCTACGGCCTTTCCCATGTACGGTATCACTTCACACCGGTCATTGTTTGAATGTTTGATAGTAGGAAACCCCAGGATTTATATAAGTTATACTTTTTTTTTAATTTTAAATTGGTTACTTAAGGTGTTATGGTGTATTTTTTTTTATTTTACTGCTTTTTTTTAAATACAATTCAAAGGTTAACACTTTTATATGGTTTACCCTTGAATCACCGACACTCATTTCACCGAATTTTCATTTCATCGAACAGGCATTTCCACGTGCAGGAGTTATAATTTTTTGGCGGTCATAGGTCTAACCTAACCTAGCCTACGTAACCCATGCTTAAGATTACCTAAAAACAATAAGGTTTCAACAGAAAATAGCTTTCGATGTAATGAAAATTCGATGAAACAACGCATTCGATGAGATGAATGTAGGTGATTCAAGCGGCACCCCTTTTATATGCATTACTAGCTTTTGCCCGCGATTTCGTCCGCGTAATCCGCGGTTGCCTCAGGCACTTTCCAATTTTTAGGGTTAAAAAATATCCTATCCGTCTCCAGAACTCTAACTATCTCCATGCCAATTACTACTAAATATTTGTCTTAATAGATCATTTTCACAGAAGACATTTTTGTCATAGTAGCGAATTTTTTGAATAGTTTAGTAAATTACATCGTAATACGTTGGTAGGTTAGGTTAGGTTCGTTTTTATATCAGGCCAGGAGGGTCAAAAACACCCAGAAGTAGGAGCGGAGCTCCGTCGACTCTGTCAAATAATTTTTTTTGGAATGGGAGAAAAGGCGTTCGAAAATTTTATACAAGAAAATAAAAATATCAGAAAATTAATCTAACAAATCATACGATACTCTGTATTGATATTTGAAATTTGAAATTTCATTTAGAGCTTATCAGACAACAAGCTCCTCTCCTACTGATATTGAAATTTTAAATTTAATGTATTAACTTATCTGACATCACGCCCCTCTCCTCGCACCCTTGCATTAGAGAGTCCATGAATAACGTTAAGTTAGTGGAATCATTGAATCGGCAATATCTCTTATCTTTTTTAAGCCAGAGTAAAAATAACACAGCATGTGTTATTGATTAACAATAGCGAAGCAAATATTAAGATGTGTGCACCTATTAAAAATTACCTTGTATTATTGAAACAGTGCAATAATTCATAACTGATGAAATATTAATACTTAAACTAGGTATTATATTACAGCCTTGGCCAAACGTGTTAAGCACCCCACGTGTCCCTTTGTAACTTATAAATAAAGTATTATTTTTCAATTTCAAAAAATACGCAAAGACGTAAAATATAAAAAAAGTGTTTGAACATGTGCAAATCATTGGCAGATATCGTTTCAAAGTAAGTAGCTATTTCACATTTTACGTCATTCATGAATTAGTGTCAGATAAAAAGTTGCTAGTTAAATAAAATTCCATGTAGAATAACAACATACTATAGTATAGAAGCCGGACTATAAGATGAAATTTGCACCAGCTATATTTCTCTACTTATGTAATATATTATAAGAGAAAATGAACCAAATAATAGGTTGTTTTTTCTTCTTTAACTGACATTTTAAGAAGGTTTTAAGAAGTAAAATTTGAAAGAATCTCGGTATGTCCGCGAACGTGTGTACTTATGTATGTATGCAAACACAAACACGTTATGGCATAAAACACAGAAATTCAAATACAATATTTACAGAATAAGAATGTACAAATGCGAACTTATCCCTTTAAAGGATCTCTTCCAGTTAACTTTTGGGTGATAATTTATACGTAACCTAATGGACTAAGGGCCGATTTTTTCAACAGCCAAACAAAAGTATATTAGATAATATGCCTTTGTTAGTATTTATTTATAATTTTAGGTATAAAATTTAGTTCATGCAGTTTCTGTAAACATTGTTGCCACATTCGGTTTTTCTTGTTTTCTTCAATCACCCAAAGGTTAGCTGGAAGAAATCCCTTAAAGGGATAAGTTCGCCTTTGTACATTCCTATTCTGTAAATATTGTATTTGAATTTCTGTGTTTTGTACAATAAAGTGTTTACATACATACACACGTTCGCGGACATATCGAGGTCCAATAAAATTTGACGTCTTTAAACTTCGTGCAAATAACAGTTAAAGAAGAAAAAACAGCCTATTTTACGTTTTATTTTCTACGTAATGCGCAATATATAAACTTAGTAGAGAAATATAGCTGGTGCAAGGTTCATTTTATAGTCCGGTTTCTATGCTATTCTTGTTATTCAAACCGTTTATTTCGTCCCTGTCGCACTGCTGGGTGCGATAGAGACGAAAACCTCACTTAACTACTTAATCAATCAAACCTATCAAGACATCACTACTTTGTATGTCAAATGATATTTCGAAAAAAAAACTGTATATGTCAAGCACCAGTCAGTGTCATCGTATTTTACCTTTTTTTTTAGAGTGTTTTCATCAAAAAATACAAGTTTAAATAGAGATTAATAGAGAGTGTATAAACAAATAATATGACTATGTTCAACCTTCAAAAGTACGCGAATAGGAACATACTTTAGGCATTTCTGCAAATTTCCATACAAGTAACCAAAAGTGATTTCAAAATGTTGGGGTTGTTACATTAGGCTTTTGCATTTTCGAGTTTTAGGACATACAATATTGAATATTAACAAAATGAAAGAAGGTATTTTTAAAATATAACATTTATTATAAAAAAAAAAGGAAAAAGATTTAACAATCTCTAAATAACTTCTTATAGGTCACTTGTATCTCTTCACTTCACTTATTCTCCATAATTAGGTAATTGAGATCAATTTTTAAAGATATAATGTACCTAATAAAAAAAATACATAAAGAAAAGTTTCGGTTACTTGGAGATTATAGAAACTCACGAAAATAGATTTGACACTTACTTATTTGCCTACAATCTATTATGATAAATAAAAAATCACTACCGGTAGGAACTCAATAATACTTAAAGATTATTTATCAAGAAAATAGTTTACTATATTAATAGCATGTGGGTAAGGCCGTAGATTTTGCCACTTTTTGAAAAACAAAAATGTCCCAAAGTTTAAATACATATAAAAAACAAAGTACTTGATACATTGTAAATTAAGTATCATGTATTTCTTTAAATCTTACAATGTATTCTTAATGTTAATGTAAGTCGAACAGTTACAAATATACAATGAGTTTAATTCATCCAGTGCCCTAAATTTAAACAAAAACACGCTGTCTTTTTGATTCATTTGAACACAACACTATAAAATTTATATATTTTTTGTATTGGAGGTCTAATTAATTAAGAACTAATTGAAATATTTAAACGTTAAGCAGCTACTTTGTGGTGGCAATGTTTTAAATACGCGTTTTTAGTTGGTTTAATCACAATTAAAAAAACTGTCTTTACATTTTCACTTATATGTTACTATTTTCTATGTTACCATAATTTCGCCTAGCTAAGTATTTAAAACAGTATGGTAATATTTTGTAATGACACTGGCAATACCAAGTACCCGCGACACAAAGAAATATTAAAACAAGACAGTTTTTTTGCGGTCTGGACTCAATCAAAGATGGACGGGTGTGTTTCGGCAGTGGATATTTTTGTGAATTTTGGCGTTTTCAAAGGTAAATAACAGTTTTTATTTCACAATGGTGATGTAGTACTATTCGTAAGTGACTTATAAGAGCGTTATAATATGTCTTTGTTTAAAATTCGCTAAGTTTTCATATTATTGTCGATTTAAAACCTTGAAAATCCCACTTCTACGTTACTTTTACGTAACTTCTATGTTACTGGTAACGTTGATTGTATGTTATGTAACATAGAAGTGTTGTAAAGGTTTGTGCATATTGAAAATTTTATACTTTTCTGTTTGCATGCCAAAACTTGCAAACTGAAACTTGCCTACTTAAACTTGCTTAAGATTTTTTTTCTACAGTGGGGAAAATATCCGACCAGATACCTTTTTAACCGACTTAAAAAAGGAGGTTTTTTTTTTGACCCGTATGTATGTATGTTTGCATCTTTGCGATAACATAAACTGCTGCACCAATTTGCAAAATTCTTTCGGAAATATAATCTTCGTACTTTTTAGATGATTCTTAAATAATACACTATGACTTTACAGATGCCGTTGACTGCAGCTGAAAATCCTTCTTTACATTATTTTGATAAGAAGCAAAGTTAAGGTTGTTTGTTTATTGTAAAAAATATATTGTTAATTACCTACTTTGAACTTAGTTGTTGATAGTTATCTCAATAATATAATAATAATAATATTATTCTATGTTTTATTAAACGGACCGAAATTTGAACTTTTTTTTTATCCAAACAAGTACATCTTATGACTTTCACGTCAAAGAGTGCGTTATGATATCGCCCTTACAGATATTATGTGTTACTTTCGCGTTACTTTTACGTTACCGTAACATAGAAGTGTCTATGTTACTCTATGTTACAAAGTGGCAAAATCTACGGCCTTACCCATGTGTCCCATTTTGGCATTAACTACTTACTAAAAAAATTTTTTAATGTGACAACCCTGATGCTCTTTCCACATCGGGCAAAGTTGTCGGTCACACGTTCAAAAATTTACGGATAAAACATTACCCATGATCATAACTTTATTTATATAAAACCTGGAATGTTAAATCCTAAGCTAAAATACTCTTCGAGGTGTATTTTATTAAATATAATTGGATACACTCACTTGCGTCTTCGCCATTATGAATAGTAGACATGCACGTCTGACCAAATTTTTGCCCGCAAAAACACACATCGCCTGCAACGAGTCTCAACAAGCTACTGAGTGAACTTAGAGACGAATGCTAACCGCAGTGTTGTCAGAAATATAGTTTATTTTCTAACATAGTAAATAATGTTGGCATAAAGAAGATTTTTTGCACATTAACGAATTTGTTTGTAAATGGCATTATGGACAATAATTAGTTACCCTAGGTGGCAATATTGGCGTATTTCACGGTATTTTAAACAGAGGTTCAAACTTTGTCCAGATTTCACTCCGCATACGTTATCTTATTTCCTTTACAAAAGTTACATGCATGATCCGTTAGTACGTTTGGGTGAGTAAGTATATAAGATTATAGTGTGGATTTCGCTGATTTACGTGATTTTACAGTTAAAATACTGAATTTCTACAAGTTTTAATGCACAACACGAAAGATAATTTCTAATTTTAACGAATGTATGAGCTACTTTTTTGTTTTTATTATTTTGTTTTGATTAATCGACCTGACACCGGCGACTGTTATGTGAATTTTGCTGGAAGAGGTTTAGAATGTCACATATTCATGAATCGTTTTGACGTCTTAACGGTATGAAAAATTTTCAATGTATTGCTGTGAAAGTCGTCTAAAAAATGTGTGAATTACTTTTTACCCCTTTAATATAAATTTTTCCAGTAAAAAAAAAACTTGGTAAATTTTTGTAGAAAACAAACAAAAATTATTTTTGATTTCGGCTACTCAGAACTCTCGTTCATAAAATTAAATCAACAGAAATTAACTTTAGTTCAAAATCAGTCCAATACATAAAAAAATATCCAAAAAGTTCAAAAGAATTTGCAATAAATAATGTTTTAAAACAACCTAAATCTCGAATTATAATACCCGACAAAAATAAAAAAGTGGCTCATTTATTCGTAGCTCATTTATTCGATCATAACGAAAATGACATTTAATGTTGAGCATTGCTAGTTATAGAAAAGCAGTATTTTAACTGTAAAATCACAAAAATAAGCAAATCCGGCAAAATTTTGTATACGGCTTCTTAACTATATTTCATTTTTAAAGCATTAAAAATTCGGTAAACAAAGAAGCAGCCCTGCTTCGTTGACCTTTTTCTTCAGATGATAATAATGTATTAATACGGTAGTACCCACAACTACAAACGTTAACGTAAAAATAAACTAAACAACAAAAAACAATAAAAGATTATAGAACGTATCGCACTCGCAAGATGCAGGTACGACATGAGAGTGACATTTAAAAAAACAAATTTGAACAATCTAAGGTAATGGCGGACATATTATGCGACCAATTGAAACACAAAATGCTCAAATCCGTGTTGTTAATTTGTTACAGGGGAGAGCATTTTTTCACATACTTTTTTATTTATAATCATTTTGTTTTCATAAAATTGTTATTCATGTGGGAATATTTGGTGCCTTGTAAAGAAAAGCCAATTGATCTTCGAGAGTTAGTTTAATTAGAAAAAACTTTTAAATTAGATTTATTTCAGCTATAACACACGCACTCGTTCGTCGTTCCAATCGTTCTCGCTCTCGCTCATCCTCCTGTCATCCTTCTCTCACACGCTCATCGTTACATTCCATTCATACATTCGGCCGTCCTGTTTTCATACCTGTCCTCAGATATGCTCAACTTGTAACTAACATTCTTATCACTGATCATACGACACAAAAACAACTTAAATTAACATCACAGAATTTTAACGATATTTCCAAAACTGAGTTACAAATATCAGTCAACTATCTTAATAACTATCTTAGTAACTACAATTACTAAATTTTGCTTTAAACTAACACGATTTTCACACATACTAAAACTATGAAACGGGACTTAATCGCGTAATAAATTAAACATTTACCTCGACGTTTCGACAGTGTTACAACAGCCGTGGTCACGAGAAGACTGAAGTGGAGGGTGGTCGTCTGCTAGTTGTGCGAGTTTTTCGTCGTACCCGCACTTGGTCTGGTTTTTCTTTATTCGGAATGTCATCACACCGACACACAACACTCACAACATCCGACGATTTATCCGAAGACACACTCCCTCGCTGACACTTACTGATGACTGGACTCCACGTAGTCGATAGCCTATACCCAATTACCCATCCTCCCTGTTGAAATTTCTATGCTTTCTGATTTCAACGGCTTTACGTACCATTATCGCATAAAAATGGCGTTCAGTTGAAAGAACTTTAGGGTAAATCCACGATAATGTAACGAAAGTTACCATTTCAATGCGTGTTTTTTTGAACTTTTACTGCTAATATTTTTCTAGATATAGATTTAAACACATATATAAAGATAAATGAATTGTTCCATTTTGCAACTTAACTAAAAAAACAAGCAGAATGCTAGAAATTGGTAACTTTTTATGTTACTCTCTGTCATGGAATTGCCCTTTAGGACTATGCAATTCGATCCTGTGGTTTGGTCCTGACTCCAGTAAATGGTCAGCAATGGCGGATTTATTCTCCTGGCGGTTTTTTACAGCCGCGATATGTTCCTTGACACTTTCCGCAATAGTCCGCTTCGTTTGTCCAATATAGGAACTACCGCAACTGCAGTCCATCTTATAAACGCCAGGTATTTGGAAAGGCACCACATCCTGTGGTGTTCTTACATGTCTCGCGACCTTGGATAACGGAGTATTTACAGTCTTTATGGAGTACTTATCTAACACGGTTCCAACTTTGTCCGTTACTCCTTTAAGGTAAGGCAAAAACGCTGGCTGCCTATTTACTTCAGAGTGCCTCTCTCTTCGTTTTCGTCTAGGTTGTCTCCGGTTCACCTTGTATCCGTTACGGTTTAGTACCTCCTGAACATGCGCCAATTCTTCCTGTAAATGTTCAGGGTCACACAACTCATATAACGGATATATAATAGTAACGGATTCTAAGTTCCGCGGATGGTGGTGAGACGTAGCGTGCAAATACCTGTCGATCTGCGTCGGTTTCCTGTATACAGTATGCGTCTTCACCATCACCTTTACATCTAGGAAAGCCAAGCTGCGATCTAACTCTAGTTCATACGTAAATCGTATGTTTGGATGAACTGAATAAGGTAATCTAATAAACACCTCCTGTTTACCACCTTTCATAATGCAGAACACATCGTCAACATAACGCTTCCACAACTTAACCGTCTATGGCTTTAAATCCATTGACGTTTCAATGTGCTCCATCCAGATATTGGCTAAAACCGGTGCCAAGGGGCTACCCATTGCCACGCCATCCACTTGGAGGTTATGTTGTCCGCGATACAAAAAGTAGCTTCCATCTAAACAGTTCCTCAGCAACACCATATAGGTTTCAGGTATCTCGTTGTCCCTCAGCTTCTGCCTAAATAGCTCAAGGCACTCCTTAAGAGGCACCTTGGTGAAAAGTGATTCGACATCGAAACTTACCAAAATGTCATCTGGTTCTAATTTTATTCCTTTTAATCGGGCGGGGATCCTTCACGAAAGACGACGTCATACCCACAAACGGTTGCAGCACTGACGCAATGTGTTTCGAAAGATCGTAAGTAGGAGAGCTGATCTGACTTACGATAGGACGCAGAGGTACATTGGTCTAGTGCACTTTCGGCAAACCATACAATTTCGGTGGCTGCACGGTAGGCCTATACAGATTTTCGAAAAGGCCTTTTTTATGCGAGAATGGTACGTGAAGCCGTTGAAATCAGAAAGCATAGAAATTTCAACAGGGAGGATGGGTAATATGGGTATAGGCTATCGACTACGTGGAATCCAGTCATCAGTAAGTGTCAGCGAGGGAGTGTGTCTTCGGATAAATCGTCGGATGTAGTGAGTGTTGTGTGTCGGTGTGATGACATTCCGAATAAAGAAAAACAAGACCAAGTGCGGGTAGGACGAAAAACTCGCACAACTAGCAGACGACCACCCTCCACTTCAGTCTTCTCGTGACCACGGCTGTTGTAACACTGCCGAAACGTCAAGGTAAATGTTTAATTAATTACGCGATTAAGTCCCGTTTCATAGTTTTAGCACAGTATAATAAAGAGTACTACCGTACAGTATGGTCACTCCCTGCCTCCCGTTGAAAGTGCCGCCCACCCGCTCTCAGTTACCTCACAGTTACCGGCTGGCAAGGACGCTACGAGACGCGGTGCGCAGAGCGGAGGCCACGTTAAATATTTAAATATCAAACAAATATTTACAAATTTTATTTACCTTAGACTATCCCTTTATTTAGTATAAGAGGCTATTCGCTAAGATTCAATTTTCCGTTGGCTGTACAACTCATAATACTTTCTGTTATTAAAACTGATTAATTTTTCTTTCTTTCTAGCTACTATTATAATAAGGGAAAGTTAAAGTCAAACCACAGGTTTATTTTGCAACGGGAAAATGAGAAAGCCTATAATAAACGAATTCGTCTTTTTCTCACACATCCTCACGTACTCACAAACTTTCACGTTTATAATAATAGTAGGATAATTCGTTAAATAATGCTACTTATTAAAAATAAGATAGTTTAAAAAGCAACCTTATAACTAGTGGCTCTGTGAGCTGTACACCTCGCGTTAAGTTTATAAAACGGAGAACATCCGGACATACAAAAGCAAATTGCTCGAGTCAAATCATAGACCTTCGCTAACGCTTCGGTCAATAATAATCTCAGAAAATAGAGATAAAAATGTTTTTGTTTATAATTAATTACAAGCACACACAATAATTCGACGCCGCTATTACAACGTCATCTCATAATGCGTTCCCGATTCGCGAACGCACTAAAATGGCGGCAACCCTAGCATGTCTTATCTCACTCACACAAGCATGGTACGCGTTCACCTACACGAGCTTAGACTGTGTGCGTAGGCACGCATTTGTTTCATACATTTTATCGCCATTGTCCGAGGTGTGGTTATAGTATGTAATTACTAAACTTATGTTAAACTTACATGACAAAATGCACTCATTAACTTGCTAGTGAGGGGATATGTAACTCTTTGTATATAATTCAAACACACTCGTTATCCGGTAAAGGGTAAAGTTTTTTTATTCACGCAAATTTGGCGCACATTTGAGTCTTCGAGTTGCGGAAAAGAGCCCGCCACAACCTAACCTAACCTAAGGTTAAAGTTTGAAACATATCAAATAGACTTAAACTATGAACATCTTGGCTTGAACATACACAAGAGGGTTAAATGCTGAAGGTTTCATCTTAAAAACATGCAACAATAAAAACAAAAGACATCCATTTTTGTCCAAATATGAAAGTGCCGGCCAAAAAGAAAAAATGCTATATTTTATTATAACTTGTCCACCTGAACATTTATTATTATGGCACCAAAGCTGTAGTACCAATATTCATGGTTTTATGAGGACCTTGTGACAAGTTTTAATTCAATGATAAAGAATCACCATCGTCTGGAACAACAATAATATTCCCAAGCCATAAGCTAAGGGCGTTATTTCTGGAATATGTATCGCATGGCTACTTTGCACTAATATCATACAATGCACATAATATATGTAGATGATTTCTTTGGTTATTTATAAAAAACCCAAAATACACGCAATGCATGATTCTCATGTCAAAAATAGGTTTGAAGCCACAGTATCTTACCAAAATAAGTTAAAATGTCAAGTTATGGTAGAACAATACATTTTGTTTTTGTTAGTTTAATAATCAAACGAAACAAAGAATTTCAAAACTAAAATGAAACCAAGGTCATTGACCCTACAAATTTAGTGCCATGACAATAAATGCTCAGATAGACAAGTTCTAACATAATATAGCATTATTTCTCTTTGGCTGGCACTTACATATTTGGACCAAAAATTTATGAATCCCGGATGATGTCTTTTATGTTATAAAATAAATTAAACATTCCTTTCATACATCCATACTACTTTCATACATCATGTCTCTCTTACCTTACTCGCAGTCCTCCTTGGGCCACTTCTTCATGTAATCAGCTGCTGTTGCCGTCTTATTGGGCCCCTCTGTGCCACTAAAGAATGTTTCAACATCATAACGGTCATTGCGTTTGACCTTAATTACTTTATAAGGTCAAGGAACTTAGGCTTTAACTTTAACCCTGGCCCAAACTGCGTCCTTTTGATAGCAACAAAATCGCCGACATGGTACTTTGAGCTCTGCTTCCTTTTCTTATTATAGCACCTTTTGTTTTCTTCCTGTATAATTTGAATCTGTTCTTTGGCCTTCTGCCTCAATTTGTCTCTCTGTTCATCATACTGAAATATTTTTTCCTGTTGCAATAGATTTAATATTGCTACATCTTCCTTGCAATTCACTTTAGTACCTGTTAACAACTGAAATGGTGTGGTATCTATGCTTCGTTGGTAAGTGCTGTTAATTGCTCTTTGTACTCGTCATACATGTAGACCAGATAGACTGGTCTTCAAGACACAGCTTTGTTAACAATGGGATCATGATGCGATGAATCCGCTCTACTTGGCCGTTGCCTCGTGTTACTTTTGTGGTAATATGAGTTCTCGTCTTCACAGTGCTTTTCAAAAGCTCCACTTGTGAATGCTGTCCCTCTATCAGTTATAATTTTTATTGGGTTTCCGAAGGTCTGCTGCTGTATCTGAAGTTTGCTAATAACTTCCACACTTGATGTCGACTTAGTGGGGAAGAGTCACACAAACTTATTAAAAGCATCCACTACCGTCAGTATATGATTGTACATATTTCTTATTTCTGTCAATGGCCCTATATGGTCCAAATGTAAAGTATGTAGTGGGGTTCCTTCCTTTTCAATAGAATTTAGAAAGCCCTCTTGCTTACCCTCTTTTCTGTTAGCTAATAAACAAGGTATACAGCTCATTAGTCCATGGACATCGTTCCTTAAAAAGGGGGGTTGCCTTGCACCAAATCGGGTAGTTCTGATTTTTTTATATGTTGCCTGCAATGAAGTGGTTATGGCAAATCCAAGTTTTCGACTTGAAATTTTTGAAAAACCATTTAATTTTCAGACTTTTTCAGTTTCTACCAATTTTTATCAACAGGGACCTACCTATTTTACGGTAAAAATCACTAAGTACACTTTAAAGAAGACAAAATTTTCAACAAAGTAGGTTAAAGTGAGAAGGCGCTAATCCAAATAGTTTGTAAGATACAGTTGCTCAAAAATTTGCAATACGGTCAAGCAGGCTAAGCTAACACCCCACAAGGGATTTGGTAATACTTTTAGGTGGAGTAGTAGTGGCAGGACCTAAGAACACTGTATGCTTAATATCAGCTTTCGATTATAAACTATTTGGATTATCGCCTTCTCACTTTAACCTACTTCGTTGAAAATCTTTAAAGTGTACATAGTGATATTTGCCGTAAAGTAGGTCCCTGTTAGTAAAAATTGGTAGAAACTGAAAACAGTCTGAAAATATAATGTTTTTTCAAAAATTTTACAATGATACGGAGGGCTTTCGAGGTCGAAAACTTGTATTTGCAATAACCACTTCATCACATAGAACATATAATAAAATCAGAACTACCCAATTGAATGCAAGGCAAAATGTACCAATTCTATGGGCTACATAACCAATTCTTCAATCCTCTTATCCAAACTTCTTAGGTAATAATCAGACAGGATTCTTTGGGGAAAATTTTCTTGACAGGTAGGGACTTCCTATATCGATAAACTGAATCATCGATAGTAGTTCTATATACTACTGATCACTCAAAGGTTTGCTTGTAAAAATATGTTTTTATTAAAAGAGTAAAAATCAAATTAATAACTAACTCGAAGACGAAGAAGTTCTTGCTTCAAAACGATTTAAAAAATTTACTTCTTTGATTCTTCATGCTTCTTTTTCCGCGATGACATCAGCTCGTGCATTAGCATTAACTGCATCGGGGAATTCTTTTTGGAGAGCCGCCTTTAAATCATCGTACGTCTTAAAAACTTTTTCCGTTCGGAGCCACAGTTCAGCCGTTCCGATAAAAGTTCTGCGAGCGACAATGAGCATTGTGGGTATCTTTCCAACTAAAGATTTCCGCATTATCTTCTATTTCTTGCGCCCATTTTGACGCTGAATACGTTTTATCCTCGCCGCTGAACTTGCCGATGTTGGACAACACCTCGTTTAGGCAAAAAATATTATTTTTATTAGTTTCGTCGGCCGCCATATTGTAGGTACTTGTTTCAACTTTCTTCTTACTTAGCCGGGACGTAATCCAATTTCAACTCGTCGTAGTCGAATAGAATTTCGAACCGATGACGCGCTACTTCTTTTGCTTCTTTTGATTTCTAGCACTTTCTTCGTATTTCGATGCCAGTGTACCTATCGGCGTCGTCTTACCGCGTGACGCGCGTAGTAACTTCGTCTGGTGGCTTTCAAGGCAAATATCCCGGACGAGCCCCCAAAATTATGTGGGATTATTTTATATTATATTCATTAATATTTAGTTGATTATCGAAACCACTCGATACGTAAGATCTTTTCATTTCAAAAAGTGGATGTTTTGGACCGGATTTGAAAGCCGTTTTTGTTTGAGATTACCCTTCCATACTTATTAGAGGTATATTTCGGTGATGTATGCTTACATCTTTCAAACTACGCAACGAATTTCTACCGGTTTTACCATGAGTTAGATAATTTTCCACGGAAGAATAAATTCTGGTTTACATTCGGGTGTTACAGAAATCTCTCGTACTTTTTTGCATTTGACTGGTTTGATGGCCAGACAAGACAAGCAACTTTAAAAAAATGTAAATGCAAATGCAATATTATGTCGATGCATGAATGTGAAAGAAGCGAAAGAGATTTGTCAGGATCGTAGCAGGTGGAAAGAAGTGGTCTCTGCCTACCCCTCTGGGTAACAGTCGTGATTAAATGTATGTATGAGTTTTCAAAAATTCTCACTGTATGCCGGTGACACAGCATGTATTGTGTATACAAAAAATTCTTACTCCTATCCTATGCCAGTGACACAACATGTGTGTCCATAAAAATATAAAAATCATACTCCTATTATGACGGTGACACACGCGTGTCTGTTCTCGACAATTTCGGCTGGCGCAAGTGCTCAGTGAAACAGCGTCGGGGCGACCGTGTTAACAAAATCACATTAAATTTGTTGAAAAGGCGGATTGCATACTTCTAATTATGAGTTTCTACAATAATTGTTGATGCCGTAATTCGAAGAAAATTTGTAAAAAAAAAATTACCTGACAACAGCTGTCTTCCAACGTAGGTATCAGCTAGATGTCTAAAACGTACTTATAAAATAAAATATTGGAGAGAGGTTTTATATGTTTTAATTTTATGTAAAACTACACTTTTGTACCTCTAACCTCTTTAGGTTAATATAGCGCAATTCGGACCGCATTTAGGGATGAAATGAAGGTCATTTCTTAATTTTATTAAAATACAATTGAGTCATTGTAATATATTTCTTTAATCTAACTACAGGATTGATTTGGGACGCCTATTCCTCGAAATTTTAGCTATTGGCATAGTGCAGTCGCGTCAAATTGGCTATTGTGCTTTCATCTTTTAACCGCGTTTATCTGAAATATAACATAACAAATATCGAACTCATTTTGCCGAAGTCTTATATTTTCACATGTGTGTTGTGTGTGCAAGCTATTAATCACGTCACGCACGTCTAATAAAAACCATGGCGTTAACAACCGCGTAAACCGAAGGTTGATTGAATCCCCGACAGAAATATTTATAATTAAATATGTAATTCTGAAAACGATAAATCATCTGATGAATGTCTAGAGTCACCTGAATATTGTTTTATTTCATAAATATATGTTACTGTTGGGTTTTTAGATGCTTAGGAGCAGATATGGGATTATTCAATAAAACAACACGTGGCCAATACGCAATAAGTTGATTTTAGCGATACTTTACTTTTAGTTTTCATGTAACTGTCAGGCTATAATATAACAGAATAAAGGCCATGCCAGGATAAGCTAAGTGAATCTGCCCCCAGCGAGTTTTGGCTTGTAATTTTTTTTGATGATGTGGCTTTCTGTTAGCAACAAGTATGCAAAATTTCAGCCTCACAAACATTATAGCTTTTTGTTAAAAAAAATAACGAAATTTGATCTTTCTTCAATTATTTTTTTCGAGTCAGCCGATTTTGACGTGCGTCACTTATATTGTGCGTATAGTAAAGACAATTATATGACCTCAATTATAGGATATATTGCCGTACAAAAAAATGAAAAAATAACATTTTTTTTAAAGTACTTTCACGTCAGAGACACCTCCAAGTTTTTCACCAAAGCTTACCTCTTTAATAAACTACAAAATAAATATATTAACTTAATTTTATCTGTGGTAGAACAATGTTTTTTTTTAATTGAATACATCACTATACAATTTCTATAACCGCTCGTTGAAAAAAAACGATTAGAAACTGTAGAAAAGCGTGCATGCTCATGATAAACACTGGCTACATATAAAAAAAAAGTTTTTAATCGATTAGTTTTAACGACCGGGTATAGAAACTGTATAGTGATGTATTCATTTAAAAAAACACATCGATTTACCACAGATAAAATTAAGTAAATACATTTATTTTGTAGCTTATTAAAGAGGTAAGCTTTGGTGAAAAACTTGGAGGTGTCTCTAAGGTACCTACTTTTAAAAAAAGATGGAAAAATTAATTGCATTTTTTTTTAATTGTATGGTATTATATCCTATAATTGATGTCATGTAATTGTCTTTACTATATGCACAATAAACGTGACGCAAGTCAAAACAGGCTGGGTAAAAAAAAATTGAATAAAGATCAAGTTTCGTTTTTTTTTAAACAAAAAACTATAAAGGTTAGGGGGTTAATATCGCATACATGTCACTTATAGAAAGCCATCATCAAAAAAAAAATACAAGTGAAAACTCACTGGGGGCAGATTCACTTAGCTTATCCTGGCATGGCCTTTAATTATATATTAAGCGCATAAAATGTTCGTCGCAAATGTTTGTTTATTCAGAGTAAAAGATTATTTTTTTCGGCGTTTTACTCGCTATGTTAAATTTAAGAAACAATGAGTATTGGTTGATGAAGTGGAGATACTTGTACGTTGTACGTGGGTTGAGAGTAATGGCGGGTCGCGAGGCGACTCGGGCACGGGGCTCGCCGCGCGCTGCATCTCGTGCGGTTGCAGTCTCTCCTGTAGCACCATGGGATTCAGCTCACGGCGGCTCCACTAACAGCAGGCTCATCTACCTCAGTAACAACGCTCTAATTTCTAACTTCGCTACACCATAACTATCTCCAATATCATGATGGTCATTCTCAATTGCTGATCGCTGTATTGATTACAGTGATTGTTGACTTTGTATCCCTCGTGCGCTCAGGATTCTAACCTAGAATCACTCGCTACGGTCGTGATTCAATTATAGAATCCTTCGCTTACTTGGGATTCAAAATCAACACTCGCAGCAAAAACCAACTTTGCTTTTTTGTTGCACAAATCATTAATTTGTAGACTAAGTAAGAATATGTACTATTGGGTGGTTTTTATTGATTTTTATTATGGCGATATTTATACAGTGGTCGAGAGCCCATCGGTTCCTGAGTAGGGGCTCTATTCGACTTGGGCCAAACCTAATTGCTTTTGACATGCTCGTATTATCATGTTGACGTTACGATAGCTCTTATTTACTTGGCAGTAATGGCGGCAGAGTTGAAAACAATACGATAGCAATACTTACGTGTAGAAACAGAATATTAGAGTAAATGTGTTATTATGCATATTCATATTTATTAAATATTGTTATAATAAAAAGATGCTAAAATTAATAGTTGTCATTAACTTGTTATTTGATGTCACGTTTCAGAAGCACTGGAACTGGAACCTTTCCTAGCATTGGAGCCGCCGATGTCTGCGACTGACTACGGGTTTTGCCTCGACCACGACGAGGGGTTGGCCGAGTTGTTCGACTTCGATCTAAAGCTGCCCGAGTGACTGGCGGCCAGGAGGACTGGCCGCGGTCGGCCCTCAGTGCCGAATATACGCAAACTTGGCCTGAATCCAATAACGTAGTAAATTGAACAATGTCATAAATGACAGGTCAGAAAAAGACTTTAATTACGTATTTACCAGTGATAAATGCACGGCTGCCTTTCGGTTTATGCACCGTTAAAATAAATAATAATTCTTGATTTAAGATTGAACTTGCGGTGTTATAGGTGTATTGAAAAAACCTTACAGATGACGTTAGGCTAAATTTCATATAATTGTTTACTATAACTGTGTTGTAATTAAGTTGTTACGGTAAGTTAATATTTTTTGAAATTACTATTTAATTTCAATTATTGTTTAAAACCATATGGAATATTTGTCATGTATGCGTAAAGTATTTTCACTTCGGCTATAAAATATTGTTTTTTCTAACGCGCCTTGACGCGTAAATTGAATTAGGTTATATGAATACAACTGATTTATGTATAGTAGGGTAGGATGATTGTACAGTAATTTCATAGTGTATCCCAGAAGTCAACGTTAGTAGCAGTACGAGAAAGCCTCGATTAGAAAAAACAATATAATTTTTATCATGTCATTATAATAAAATAATTAATTCACCAAAATGTTGGCTGCTTTAGTACCAAATCACTGTAATTCTCTTGGTTCCCTTTATAATATGGCCCCTGAAATACAGTTTACTGCGAAAGTAAATCGTTACCCTACATTAGCTATCGACACTTATAATACCATGAATAGTTCAAGATATAGGTACATCTGAAATCTATAAAAAGAAAGGAAATCGACTGTAATAGACGGAAAGGCATTGAGTAAGTTTATAAGAGTTCCATTTAATATTAACAACCCGTTTCTACTTCACCGCTACCTTGGTAAAGTCAGCTTCTTATATCAACATACGTAGCTTCGACTGCGTAATTGTTATACATTACTGATTAATAAAATAACCGATGAAATTTTAAAGGATTGGTGTCAACAGCGATGTATACATTGAGCAAGTCGAAGCATAATGTAGTGAAATAAGATGCAGTGCCATGTTTGGGCTTTTTTGTAGTATGATGTGATTAGTCCATGTGTGTAGAATAATGGTCATTTATTACACGTATAAAATAATAATCATTAGGCAAGTGAGGTATAGAGAGAGGTATTCTCTTCCGAAAGGCAGTGGTCACGTGATTGGACACGTACTACATCATATCCGGCGGCCAATAGTTTCCAAACTGTGAAATTGGGGTAAATTCTAAATGTTTGCTCGAAGAGTATAAAACTATACTTAATAGGAAAAAAAATATCCTTAAGAACAAGTTTACCCAAAGCGACACCAGAGGCCCGTTTCACGAAGCTACAAGTTACAAATTACAAGCGGAAGTCTTTTTCTAACACGTACTGCTAGAAAGTAGGTTCCGCTTGTAATTTGTAACATGTAGTTTCGTGAAACGGGCCACAGCAATTAACACTACGCTAACTAGAAAATGTCAATTTTGCAACAGAGCCAATAATAGGGAAACATGCCATAACTTTTTAACCTTGTATGCTACATTTATGATTTTTTCACCGTTAGTTGTTCATTGCGGATTATACAATATGTTATTAATATTATTTAAATTATTTGTATTAAGTATCTTCTTAATTTTGAATTTAGATCGACTTACCTGAGTTTGTCTCAAAAATAAGAAAAAACAGTACCTACCGAATTAAATTACGCTAACTCATACTTACTAAATTCACGAATTTAATAAAATTAGCGTTGTATAGTTGGGACAAATTTTGGCGCATTTAACATTACCTAAGGTACCTAGATGTGCTTTTATTAACGTCAAGATGAAGTAAAAAAATTATGCAAATAACTCATAAAATAACCGTTCAATTAATGAAATATATATTTCTTCTGCTTTAATTTTACTTTATTGTCTTTATAATACTTGGGCCGCATTTCACCAAACTGGAATAAGGTCTTAAACGCCGAATTTGGATAGACTTATCTCGGATAAGTCTTATTCCAAGTTTGGTGAAATGCCGCCTTAGGATCAGGGATCGGATACCGGTATTTTTCTTCAAACCGGTTTTGGCAATACACCTCAAACCGAAATGAATAGCGTTCTTGGTTTCGGTTACCGGTATTATAACGGTTTATGTGGAAAACCGTTTTTTGGAAGATTCCGTTTCTGTTGAACGAAATTAACCGGTTTTATACGCGACAGAGATACAAGAGTCCTTCTTTCTCACTTACACATAACATAGATGGTTTATGTATGTTGGTGGTAACATTTTCCTCGGCGCGATATTTTAGGTACTTACACATTATTTTTAATGAAGTTTTTAAGTTATACGTACATTTGTATTATCTTTTAGTTATTTTATTACTGCCGTATCTATCGCATATGTTTTTCACCATTACATATCTCGTATGTCAGATACGAAATTATTATTTTACATGCTAGAGGTTATAGTAATACTTAATATAATTGTAGTGGCTGAATAATTTCTAACTATTAAAGCATAAATAATGATGACTTGTCCTGAAAACAATAACAGGTATTCGTGAAAATTCCTTTAAATAAAATGTGTAGTCTTTATGAAATTACATATAAAATACAACACACGCACGCACCGCATCGCACGCAAAGCAAAGTATGGAAAAAAAACGGTCAAGTGCGAGTCGGACTCGCGCACCGAGGGTTCCGTATTGAAGATAATATGCTTGGTAACAGCAAAAGAAAATACTCATTTTGTTATGAGCTTTATTTTCCAGGCAATAAGGTCCATTTTGACAAGCCTAAATTTTAATACAGATTTTCTTAGTTTTTTGTTATTTCTCGAGAACCGTAAATAATGAACACTTCATTTTATTTTTCCTATAAAATATAAGTAATTATCTATACGTCCGGATTTTTTTTCCGATTTTTTGATTAACAAACTTCGGAGATAAGGGGGGGGGAACGGTCATTTTTGTACTTTTGGCTATAATTCAAAAAGTACATAACAAAAAATTTCAAAAAAATATGTTTTGATATGTGCAGATCAAGACCTTTCATATGACACCCCATTTGCTATAATCGAACCACTTTCATTTTTCATCCCCCATTCTAGACCCCTTTTAAATTATTTATAAAACTAATTTCATATTTTTTTACTAAAATTAGATGCGGGCAAGCAAGTTGTACAACTATGCCAAATTTCAAGTTGATAGCATTTGTAGTTGCTGAGAAAACCTGCTGTGACATACAGACAGACAGACAGACAGACAGACAACGAAGTCTCACCATAAGGGTTCCTTTTTTACCATTTTGGTACGGAACACTAAAAACATCGGTCAATTGTGATAAAAAAAATGTTACGTATCTTGATCAACATACAGTATGTAAACTTACTAAAACCATTTGTTTGAATCCGGGCATATCTAGGCGATAAATAAGGTCTTCGTATATAAATTATTGAAATTCTAACGCTTTTTAAAATTTGTAATTGTAATACAAAAAATATCATTTTAGTTATTCACGATTCAATAACATCCTGTATTATTTGTTTACAATTGTAACATTTGTCATCGGGTTGCCAGGTCAAGGCCAAGTTCAACACTTTCAATGTCAGTTAAAGTAAGGCTATGTGCACACTTCCGATTAAATACGACGTAGATTAGACCAAATGTGGCCGTTATTTGATCCAAGCGACGATGGTTGTTTCAAGTGAACGCTACGCATCAAATCTGGATTTTGCCGGGCACGTCGCTTGATTATGTTCGAAGCTCGTACAATCCGCAGCCTCATTTCTTCCTCCGTTCTCGACACTTTTTTTAAATAATAACTGTTTCACCCATCCCCAGAAGAAATAGTCTAGAGGTGTGGGGTTCAGCAAACGTACCATCATACAACTCCCCGCTTTTCTAGTGCTGAAGCCAAGATTTTCTGTAAAATGGTTGTAGATCCTTTTTACCGTTCTGACGTCAATACGAGGACGAGGCCCACCACTACTACTACTACTATCCGGTACTGAGCGGAACCGCTCTTTCATTGTCACGCAGTCTGGTAATCGCCCTTATAATTGACAATAAAGTGACACCAGTGAAATTTGAATGACATAAATCTGTCACGATGTAAACATTACACATAGGGTGATACTTTTAGGGTTAACCGACTTTGAAAAAGGTAAGTGTTTATAATTTTTAAACAATGATAAAATTAAAAATATTCGACCCGTACTAGCAAAACATGTGTTAAAACACTTAACTCGACTTGGCTATCAACTGGTTTAAAGAGATGGTTTTAGTTAGTTTACATACTGTATAAAAGTACCTACTCGGAGCGCAATAAAATCCGATGACTAGTTTTGAGATTTTTTTTGTTAGAAAAATCATGTAGGTCTATTATGGCCTGTTTTGTGGTGTTTTAGAAAAAAAAACAACTTCTTCAAAAAAAACTGATTCAAAAGGTATTTGGCTTTTAAGTTGTAGTGTTACATAAAAATAAGTAAAATTGGTTTGCTTTTCTTACTCAATCGTAATATTTACGTTTTCTGCAATAGTAAAAATTAATTAAAGAGATAAGTACTTTGTATTCTTCAGTATTTAGATTATTTAAATGTATTTTACGAAAAATGCTTTATAGGAGATACGAGAACTTTAATGCTTTTTAAGTATGTTGCGTAACACGCGATATTACTAAATACCTAAAGCACAACCGTAAAACGGAAAAAACGGAACCCTTATAAGATCACTTTGTTGTCCGTCTGTCAAGACCCTTTATCTCGGGAACGCGTGGAGGTATCGAGTTGAAATTAAAACCATATGCTCCGGTCTACAGTCCTTACAGCTGTAAAAAAATCAAACTTCTACATTAACGTAAAAAAAGATACGACCGTTTATGCCGCAAAAACGTATATTTCGACACTCGAGGGAACCAAAATTAATAGGGTATTTCCCGTTGACCTAGAATTATGAAATTTGGCAAGTAACACCGTCTTTTGCTACAAGTATAGAAAAAAAACTGAAATCTGTACATTTTTAATTAAATCACACAAAAAAACAGGGTTTTTATGCAAGGAACGGCGGTCCAAATTTTGAATTGAGTTAACCGTGTAGTGCGAAACCCTCGCTAGGCGAGTCCGACTCGCTCTTGTCCGGTTTTTTTTTAAATAGCTCTCCATTCACTTTATCTATCCACATAGCGAAAATTTAAAAACTTTTGTTATTCTCATTACTATTTTTCTCTGGCTACGCGACTAGGTACTTGGCCAATTTTTAAATGGAAAGAATATATTTTTCTCCTGTAATGTGAGAACAAAAAAGATAAGAAAGAAATACAAATAATTAAGTAAATAGTCATAACAAAACATGGAGTAGATTCGGTTTTCCTTTTTCATTTCCATTTTAATATTAACAACAATTTTATTTAGGTATTGCTCTTGATGCTAGATGTCAATCAGACATTATGACATTTATGACATAATGCGCGGCCGAGATAAAACAGTTCAATAAAGTTTCTCGGAACGTTTTAAATTTCGTTCTTCTTGAATACCGATAACCGAAATGATTTCGTTCTTTTACTAAACGTTACTGTGATAAACCGGTATATAAAAGAACAGAATCATAACCGTTTACGAGCAAAATTAAAACGGTTATTTGAAACCGGTTCCGATCCCTGCTTAGGATAAAATAAAACAAAGAAAACAAGCTTTACGTAGGTTCATCAAATTCGTGTTTATTTGAAAGACGTGGTTGTGCTTATTTATCTATTGTAATGAAGCGTGTTTAACAGATATATTTAACGGCATATGGTAATGCAAAGTAGTCAGTTTCACCTTAATGCATACAACAACATAAACTCACGCCTTCATTCCCAGAGTGGGGTAGGCAGAGCCACAGACTCACCAACAACTCCAAAAACTTGTTGATAATTCTGTGACCACATTTTGCACAACCAGACTAAGATGTTATTCAGTGTATTAGTGACAGGTTGCAAACCCATCGCCTAACAGCACTACACAGCCTTTAGTCCCTTAGTCGTCTCTTACGACATCCACGGGAAGACATGGAGTGGCAACATTCTAAACCCGGCACCACACGGTCTTCAGTTTCACCTTAATGATTAGGAAAAAAAAAAAGGTTTTTTTGTGTTTTATTATTTATATGGCTGCAGTTCAGTTCTCCAAAAAATGCTCAAATTCTGCTCGCGGTTTCGGAATTTTTTGCACTAGGTATGTACATTGTGCCTAAACGGCTACTCTTACAGCTTGGTTTGTTACTCTCTTACTCGTTGTGTAAGATTTTTCTAAAGTAAAGAGAGTATAAAGTTTTGTGTTCTATAGTCAACAAAAAACACATAGTAATGCCATGTCCGTTCGTTGGCGGTTTAAGTCTGAAACTCATGGTATTAGGGCCTACGCTAGATGACACGGATTATCCGTAATAACGGACGCCCGTCTAATAAGAAATGGTATGAACACCGCTAACTGGCGCGGGCGCGTGCGACGGACTTCAATCCGCGCGGCGGGCGGCGGGCGTCCGCTCCGTGCGCACGCGGCGGGCACACGCTCGCGGACTTGTTATTATACTGGTAGCGCTAAGTTAGGCGTGCGCCCGTCGCGGACGCCCGTCGCGGACTCGCTGGCCCGCGGCGGGTGTCCGGAGCGGGACCCGCGAGCGTGCGCACGCGGCGGCCGTCCGCGTCAGCTAGCGTAGGCCCTTACAAAGCTGTGATTTAGCGTTTAATCACGCTGGCAAATTTGTAAAATAATATTTTTTGATGTAGATTTCTCTGTAGGTATCTTCGATCAACAATACCAACTAGATAACTAGTCCCATACAAAATCAAAGCTAAATTCCGTCCACGTGAATATATACGTCAGTTGCATTTGTTTACTAACGAACCGAGACAAACGTTTTAAAACAGTTTTAAGTTCAACCTAATAACGGCTCAGGCCTGAAATATGCGTTTTCCTAAAATGTACAATTCTCAAAACGTCTGCGTTCTCACAATGTTAGCATTTCTATTTTGTCAGTTTTCTCAAAATGACTGCTATTTAAAATGTGTACAGTCTCAGAAAGTCGTCTATTCACAATGTTTACATTCCTATAATATTAGCATTACCATAAGTTTTGCTTTCCGTTATGTTTACTTCTTTATATAGGCTTTCGTCTTGTTTTATTTGTTTTCCTATAATGTCCGCTTTATTTCAAATCAAAGTTCTAAATGTTCCAAGGCAGCAACCATCAGCATTACGTAAAATGTTGACAGGAATAATTATACAAACTTTTGGTCAATTTTGGGTTGAGATGGTAAATGCAATCGAAAAATATAATGTTTGAAAAATTCTGTTCTACTTAGGACTCAATTATAATTATATCGTTTTATATTCGTAGTTATTTGGTACAATCAGCGTCAAAAGAAACTGATCACTTAATTACCTTGTCGCTTTACTGTCACATAAGCAATGTCAAACAAGATTGTTAATGTGATAAAGTACAAAAGTAGCTTGAAGTGATCAGTTACTTTTGACGCTGACTGTACCTAACCCTTTACCCGCCAACGACGCAAATTATAAAAATTTCGCTTTAAAATAATAAAGATACCTATAGGTGTAAATATGGCGTTCATGATTGCAGACATTTTGGGAATAAGACATTTCTGGAATGCAAAAATTGTAAGAAGGCAGATATTTTGAGGTTGAAGACATTTTGAGAATAAGCTCTTCCTGAAAAGCGAACATTATATGAAAACTGACATTCTTGGAGACAGACATTATAAGAAGCTGACATTTTGGGAAGCTGACATTATGCAAAAGACGTGCCAACATGGTGAAATGCAGACATTTTGATAAAAATACATTTTAGGAAAACGCATATTTCAGGCCTGAGCCCTAATAACTAGACCCCGCTATCGGAGGTGCAAAATGGTAGCTGTCAAGTTCTTAGGGATGGGAAAAAAATATTTTTAAATACTAGCTATATGTCGATAATTATAGCTATATGTCGATATATATTTTTTACCATAATGAGAGTCTAGGACTTTAATTAAACGTGTTAATTTTATAAAACAGGACTATAATATACTTGCAAAATGAATATGTGTTAAATATATTTCATTTTTAAATAAAAATCTTCAATCTTTAATCATTTCATTACTAACAAATTATCGTTATCTTCATAGCACTAACCATTCATAAATTAATTTGGTATTCTGCAAGAAGTGACTCCATTTTATATCATATAAAATATAAAACACGAATAAAATATGCTCGTAAACACAGGTAAGCACAGGAGAGTTGTAAGATGACATCACAGACCAACTAGCCTAAAGACGGAACATTCCCGGGCGACCCCCTCTGTCACGCATACGGTGAATTCACTCTATGTTTGTGCCACGCCCCCGATGCTAACTTCAGTCTACGGACGGCGCTCGCACGAGTGACATGGTTGTGCAATGAAAGTTTTGACGTGAAGACGGGCAAATGCATTATTGCTGCGTAAAATTATGTGGAAAAAACACAAAAACATCTGGTGTGCATAAGGATGGTATTTCGTTTCACAGGTAAGCAGATTTTAATAAAATTACAATATAAAATGACAAATTTTAAGCGTGTTATTAAATAGTTTTATAGTTCCAGTTCGGAACCCGTTGATGTCTTTTTAGAAAGTCTCTCTCTAATACATTGCACGGTGTATCGCTCCTTCCTTGTCTATCATTTCGCGGCATTACCTAGCGCTAACCAGTGATGTCCATAGTATGTTTGTTTATTATCGATGGTTATTGGATAAAACATATTTCTTCTCTGATGAATTCAGGTCTTATGTTTAGTATTGTTGGAGTATAAATTTCAGTTTACGCACATGAATTAATGGGCAGTCGTTAGTTATTTACCTCTAGGTAATACTACGTTTAACTATACATACGTACGTAATAACCACACGTTTGCGAACTAAAGTGATGTAGTAACATATTTGAAAACCAAAAGATAAATTGTGGTTCCTTCCAGCATCTATATTCTAGATAACGAATAACGAATACAAGGGTGATAACGAATTACGTATCTACTTAACTAGCGGTTTTTATTTAAAATCTTTCCAAGCATGTCAGCTCAAACGTGTACCTTTTCTTTTAGGTTTCCTAAATGCCCAAACATGAAGGAAATATGGATGAATGCCACAATGCAGTGTTGTATGGTCAATAGTAATTAAAAAAATAGATTTACTTGTAAAGTAATAATAAACAGAATGAAAAAAATTTTTTGTTGTTTTATTTATTCCAACTGACGACATATGATATTTGTGTTTACTCGCCGACTAATAATCTGAACCCTTAGATGCATGAATTAATATTTATACCGAAAAAAATATTATGATGGGGAAACACACTTTAATAATGGGAAAAATAATGAAAAAATTCGCAATCAGTTTTTTATATTGTTTGTTTGCAATAAAAACCTGGTATCATTTTTGATACACCATGCAGTAAGTATAAAAAAAAACACGATTTGTATTAAGAATTATGTATCAAAGGAAAAACTACAAAATGAGAAGTACTTATTAAAACAATCCCATTTCACTTTGACAAAATGGCAAGGACCGCTTACTCCAGTGAAGGTTTTGGGTAATTATTGGTACGCGCGAACCCTGCGAACTCGTTGATGCCATTTCCTCATTTATTTATCAAAGGACGATTTGGAAACACGCCAGTGGACCCGGGATCTTCTACTGAATTTTCTGCTTCATTCAAATCTGAATTTTCTTCTTCATTCATTCCTGAATTTTCTTCTTCAATCTTGTCTTCCTCAAGAGCCGTTTGCAGTTCTTGAAGTGACGGATAAAATTCCAGGTCATCTTCATCAGACTCGGCATTATTGCAAGTCTTCTATGTCCCTATCTTTTAAGTTTTTAGAAAAGTAGAAAATTTGCAATGCTTATTAATACCACCATTCGCATG
Source organism: Acleris cristana (assembly GCA_948252455.1). Lineage (NCBI taxonomy): Eukaryota > Metazoa > Arthropoda > Insecta > Lepidoptera > Tortricidae > Acleris > Acleris cristana. The sequence continues at coordinate 22,436,807 of OX411772.1, read as the reverse complement.
CAAAACATTAGTAAACCCCGAGAAAACTCAAAAAACAGTTCTAAAATTTGTTAGTAAGAAAACAAAGCTTAGTGCAGGGAGTATCATTTTTGATACCATGACAAACGGCGTTATCGCATGGAGTATCATTTTTGATACCGGCAAAGAAGTGAAAGATTTAGTAATACGATTCATAACTCGGCAAAAACGCACATAATATTCAATAAATATAAGTACTAACCTTTGCTATGCAGATTTTTTTGGGTGAAAATATCTCAAGATTTGCCAGATACTTGACAATTTAAACTTGGAATTTCACTGTCGCAAAAAAACAACCGCCCGATTCAAAGTTTTGACGTTTCATGAAATGACAGCCGAGTGTTGCCTGGTGATATTTTTTTGTATGTATTTGAGCAAAGGTAACGTTATTCAACCTTAATAGCGAGATTAAAAGTACATAATGGATTTTTGAACGAAGAAAATATATGGTATCATTTTTGATACCGTTTGCATCTAAGGGTTAAGTTTTGAGAATGACAGATGCTTTATCGATAGAATGGGGTTATCCTAGTCATAATTACTACTATCGATATTTATTTCATACGGTCGATGGGCAACACTAGCGGTTGGCCATCTTGACCTTGGAACGACCAATCACGTCTCAGTGACTACATGTTACGCCGCCCTCACCCCCGCATTTTTGGCAGACTCTGTTTTAATGAAATAATTGTTTAAAGCTACGTCTTTAGGCTAGTTGGTCTGTGGATGACATTGACTATCTATTGACGTAAATAATTTATTATCCATATAAGTGGTCAGTATTATATCCTTATTGAAAAGGTTTATCCCAAGAGCGTTCATGCACTGCCTTGTAACTCGAAACATTAGAAAAGTAAAATAGCAACCATAGTGTTTTTGTAGTACTGATAATGGTTTACATTTCTGATGACAATGATTGTCATGGATCCCAAAAAAACATGTGAAACTGTAGTCTAAAAAATGGTATAGGTACATATAAAACGAATTGTATAGAAAAAGTAAGAATATCGATGTCGACATCATTAATATTTTTACTTATGGATCCCTAAGAACTTGACAGCTACCAATTTGCACCTCCGATAGCGGGGTCTACTAATAACAACCATGGTACTTAGTTATAAAGTAACAAATCTTCAAAATTTGCTCTCGTACCAACGACAATTCGTCTCATAACATGAACACGTCAATAAATGATATCTGTTACTTACAAACGAAATCACGTAGGTATGTTAAATAAAATTTATTGTGAATTCAATCTTAAAGTGCGAAAAATGAAGTACTTTTCCCCGTTGTTGCAATGTCAGTTACATCGGTATCGATTTATTTCGCTTCTTCGAATTTTACTAACATAGGTATGGAGTCGCATTAAATTTAAAATTAATGTAAATAGGTATGTAAAAGTTTTGTTGTTTAGTTAAGATTACTTATGTTTTGGGTAAATATGCTTATTAGTATTTACGAGTATACATATTTGTCTGTTTGTAAACTCTTTGTCAAAGTTATTTATTATTTTATTGACGTTATCGGTAATTATATTTTTAGTAGGCATAATATTATGTTTATTTATGTTATTACATCGTGTAAAATGAAAACCTAAACAAAATAAAAGGAAATCAAATAAACACAAAACTATAGTAAAAATTACGTTATTCAAATGGCCAGGGTGTCTTTTGCCGGATATCATAAATATAAATATAGTGTTGTTAAGAAAAAAAAACTTATACCCTTGCTTTTTATGGACTGGAGGACCGTTTATTATATTTATTCCATAAATTGATCTTAGTGCGCGGTATAAATAACTATATGTAGGTATTTATTAAATAATTTTAGTTTTGTAACTTTGATAGTTTATGAGAAACAGTGAGTGTGACTTACAAACAGACAGATAAACGGACATGGCGGAATTATAAGGGTTCCTTGTTGACTTGACTGAGTTGACTCCGGAACTCTAAAAAGGCCTCAGATGTAAAACGCTCGCTGTTCTGATAACAAAATACCTACCAGGGCCTCTATTCAACATCAAAACCAAATCATCGTTCACCTGTTATCGTATTGTCAACGTTTTGATAGCTCTTATTTCATCATCATCATCATCATCATGTCAGCCGAAAGACGTCCATTGTTGGACATAGGCCTCCCCCAAGGCTCTCCACTCAGACCTTGTTGGAGGCCTACCTACAGCTCGTCTCCCGATCCGCGGACGCCACTCAAGAACCTTCTGACCCCATCGGCCATCAGTCCTGCGAGCAATGTGCCCCGCCCACTGCCACTTAAGTTTAGCTATTCTTCGGGCTATGTCGGTAACCTTAGTTCTACTGCGGATATCATCATTTCTGATTCTATCGCGCAGAGAAACTCCGAGCATAGCCCTCTCCATAGCCCTCTGAGTGACTTTGAGCTTCCTTATGAGGCCCATTGTTAGCGCCCACGTCTCAGACCCATGTCACCATCACAGTCCGCTCTTATTTACTTGACAGTAATGGCGGCCGAGTTGAAAACAATACCATAACAGGTCAAATACGATTTGGATTTTCCTGCCTAGAATAGAGGCGCAGTAGTGGTATAAAATAAAAATCCACTCGATGGATCTAATGTTCCGTTAAACAAATGTTTGCACGTATATTGGCCGACCTTGGCCAAATATTCTTAGCTGAGGTTTAAATACTGTTATCTTATTGAATTATGAGATTAATTGTTAATGTAAAGTCTCTGCCTACCCCTCTGGGAAACAGGCGTGATTTAATGTATGTATGTATGTATGTATGTATGTATGTATGGATATATGTATGTATGTATGTAAACTTTGAAATATGATATACTGTACATGTACTTACCGAAAGTAAGTCACTCCGACCGATACATTTCTTTTTCGATCGTTATTTTTGCAACTTTTTAATGCACATTGTGACATTGTGATGCGTGTTGACATTGCCTAGAACTAATCAAAATTAGGACCTCACGCCGCAAGTGAGCCGTTATTAACCAGGGTGTATTTTTTGCGCTGACCCGTTATTTAGTTAGTATTGTTGATCTAAGATAGGTATAGTCGCCAGCATTAACTGTTGTACGAAAAGCATGAGTTATGTATCTCCTGTACAGAATTTATCTGAACTTCTCATTATGGTTAGGGGCACTTGTGTCATAGGTACTCATAAATTCTTAAGCATTTTCATAAGTCGATGTAATATTTACGATTATAGAAATTGTGAAGACTTTATAAAATCACAAAATTTATTGGAGAAGAGTGCTTTGAATTTTTGTGATAGTTTACGTTTTCTATCACAAAATTACTATTATAAGCAGTTAATTCAATTTATCTTTGATTTGGAGAACGATTGCACTCTTACCGTAGCATCGGTTCATAAGTATCAGGGGCATATACATTTTTTTAATTAAAATTAGGATGTTCAAAAACATGGTCCAACATTGACATTACCTAGCTCTGAAATATTTAATATTTTCCCCACCGCGAGAAGCGGCCACGAAACTAAAAGAAAAACAATTAAAATTTATCTGCTATCGCGATTATAGGTAACGACATCACGTAGAGAAATTATTTGTCGAAATACCTTTCAATGGACATTATATTTGTTTGAAACAACAAAATTACTATATTATTTCAGAAAAATAAAATGTTTGGTTTGCCAATAATAATAAAATGTATGATTATACAAATTATTTTTCGAGTCCATTATTACCATCGCGAAGACCTAAAGGTTTCATATTATTACCAATTTTAAGTCATACTATTAATAAATAACGGGTTTAAATCATAAAAGTAACCATAAACCCATATTTCTACACGACGTACACACAAAAAAAAACATCGTTTACAATCGGAACATATTACGCGAACTAGTAAATAGCGTAGTTTTATCCGGGAATGAACTAATAAGATCCAAATCAACGGAAATCCTTCTTAAAAAATATATAACAGATTTTTTGACATTATACAGGGTGTAATGCAAGTCGAGTGCCAAATGAAAAGGGTGGGTAGCTAGGGTCACTTGCAACACGTTTTGGGCCAATTAACACTCATCCTGCCCACGGTGTATTTTTAATATTTTTTTTAAATAATATCTCGGTATCTTCCAAAAGTTGACCATTTTGTTTACCTATCTTTTTTTTTAAATGTGACAACACAAAAGTATTTGTATTTTTTTAATCTCTAATGTATGCGTATTCTAATGAAATGTTATTTTTATTCATATAGTAAACTAATAAAAAAATATTAGCCGACAAAGTGTGAAGGACAGAAAATAAAAATCGTCAAGGTCAACATTACGGCACAATTAAAAAAAAAGTAGACGCTTCTCAGATCTTCCAACATCATCAAAACTTCTCCAGTTCCTGACCATTCTTACGGTATACCACATGTCTAGAATCACGTTCAGTTTTTCGGCAAAATATCGTTTCAATCTAAAATGGTGGGTTACATTACCTAGTACTTCTTTGAAACTACCTACTTGAAAGTAAGGTTTGATAAATGAATTGAGACTATTTTTTTACTAATAATAAAAAAACATAAAATAGTCATCAAAAATTATTAAAAACCTAACAACAGTATTCATTTATTTCAATAACTAAGTATACGATAGGTACGCAAGTTACGACTAGGTAACCGTCTACCAGAGGGGCTAGACAAGATGCACTACGCTAACTATCGTTTCTAATCGCTTCGTTTTTAAACCAATCACGTCACTGGTAGATTATGCATTACACCCTGTATATCCCGTATATAATGTATGTATGTTATATTATTAGATATACAGAGCTAAAGTGAGTGGAAGGGTCGGAAGGGGCCGCCCTAGGCGTACTTTTTCGAATCAAATCGGAGAAATACTGGAAAAGGGCCGAATTTTAAGTACCCGAAACCGACGTGCGTGCATGACTCGATGTATGAATGTGGAAGAAGCGAAAGAGATTTGTCAAGATCGTAGCAGGTGGAAAGAAGTGGTCTCTGCCTACCCCTCTGGGAAACAGGCGTGATTTAATGTATGTATGTATGTATGTATGTATATATCCCGTGTTTGAAAATGAGACATTCCTGTCTCCTAAGTTTTATCTGGTTGTTTACAGTAACTGCCACAATTATCACCGACACGGTGTTTTTCTTTAGTTAATTTCACTAAGTAACATACTCGAATTTTTATATTGTTCAAAGTGCGTAATATATAGTATTGCACATAAATAATAAACGAATTACTTGAACGTTATAATAAACTTTTAGTTAGAAGTTATATTATAACAAATCGTGCGCCGACAAGCTACACAAGAACAACTAATACTGAGCTATTCCCAGTTGTCCACACCCCGTTTGTCCACACTGTTGACAAGTGGGAAAAAAAATCCCACTCTTTAATTTGAGTCGACTGTGTTAGTTTAATATCTACTTTATGTACTTAACATAAATAAAAACTAACACAGTTGAGTCAAATTAAAGAGTGCGAAAATGTGGGATTTTTTATTCCCAGTTGTCCACATCTAATTTCGATGGTGTGGACAACTGGTTTTTTTTTTCAGTTGTCCAAAGTGTGAAAATGGGGTGTGGACAACTGGGAATAGCCCCTAATACTATTTAGCGTCATTTAAACAAATATTTCCCCGTGCGCTTCCCTAGTCCTTAGTCGAGCCTTGATATTTTCATCGTGTTATTCTTCAAAGTGTTTGGATATTAGACTCTTTTCGAGTTTATTGTTTCTGTTTGTTGTTATATGACTAGACAATTTGACACTCCAGGAATAACTGGAACCTTTAAAAAGCATTCTTCCAATTGAAGAAGTCGTGCTCTTTCGTCAATTTCCTCCGTTGGTACTACAACCACTTTCACCTTCGCGTTTTTCGCTGCTGAAGCAAACTGCTCGGCATTTAATACAATTGCTTTTCTTTTCAAGATTTTTACACGTACAAACCTTTTCAAAGCTCCTCCGATTCCATCAACCGAGCCTTTTCCATGCGACGTAGCAAAGTAGTTCCAAATCAGGTGAAGGTTATGCTTTTTTTCCAGCTGTTTTATACATTCGACGACTAATTTGTTTTTGTTTTTTACTTCCTTGACGTTTGCTGGTAAATCGTCTAGTATTCGGTCGATGTATATAATCGCAGTCTTTTTATCGTGATGGCGATCATCAGAAAAGAGAACTATCGGATGCTGCTTACCTGTCATCTACAACGAGACTATAAACAAAGTAACCTGAGGCTGCACCCAGTGAAAGCTCTGCACTTCATTCTCAGCTAGGCACGTGTTATTTTCGGAATAGTCCACCTTAATCAGCAGGTTATCCGAATCAGTTATATCAGAAAATTAAATTTTGTGATTATGGTAAGATGAGGCCTGATTACGTTTGAAGTAAGCATGCTCAAATTTTTTTCGAGCAATTTCGGTTATGTTCTGGATCAATTCATTATCTGTGCCACTTACCTGAATTTTACTTCGTTTGATATTGTGATTTGCCCATACAAACCAATTAATGTCGATCCCCGGACCCGTATTGTCGCAACATTCCAAATACTCGTCCTGTTTGTTTTTAAGCAGCTCCTTGCAGTGGTTACAGTGTTTCAACTTTTTGTAGGAACCTATGCAATGCATTCACAGCCAGCGAGAAATTTTCATGGTATTTACATAGACAGCCATTATGGTGCAACTTATTAGACAGGTAAACGTGCTTTGGTCGGAGCTCAGCAAACTTGATGCATCCCTGAATATTTCCAAACTGTCCCACAAATAGGCCATGAGTTTCAGTCACTGAGGAAAATAAATGACTGATCTGCATTATTTATTTTTCTCCTCTTTCATCGCCAACTGTCTTTTAAGCCAGGAGCTTGGCGGCTTATGTCCTCGCGTTGATAGTATTTGTACATCACGAATTGTCTTCTCGTCCAATCCATAAGCATCACGTGAAGTAAGTAACGGGATTTTTCTTCGGGCATTCACCCAAAAGTCTTTCAAGCACCAAACGCTTTTTTATGGGACAGTCAGGCAATGCTTTAAGGGCAAGAACTACAGCATTAGCAATAGATTGCGGGGTCATACGGATAAGAGTTTCACTTGCAGTTATTTGCCTTTTCATTCTGTTTTTTCAGAAGTCGATGCTTTGTTACTCTTGCCTTGATTTTTCTTCTATTTTCTTTAATACATTTCGCTCTTTTTGATGATGGTAGACGCTCAAATTCTTCCTTTTTCTTTTGTCTTGTCTTACGAAATGCCTGTTTTGTTTTTTCTTTATGTTCCTCATATTTCTCGTTCTCCTGGCACCACTGAGTGGCGTGGGGCAATGCAACTACAAAAAAATCATATTATAAAGGTAACTGTTATTACTTTCATATAACATAAGCAGGATCGGAAATTCGGATGCTTTTATATAGGTAGTTCCACGAGAGTTGAGGTGAATGATTACACACACAGCTACAGGAAGTAAAGATTGCAAAAAAAGTGAATGAATGAAATGAGTGAGTGAATGTAAATGTAAATAAAAACGCTTAATTATATTTTTAACTAGTGGACGCCCGCGACTTCGTACGCGTAAAATAAGTTTCCCGCTACTCCCCCCATTTCTTCCCGTTGGGGGTCGATTTTCGGTAAATCCTTTCTTAGTGCTCACTTACATCATGAAAGGAACCCCTGTACCAAATTTCAAGTTTCTAGGTACAGTAGTTTCGGCTGTGCGTTGATATGTCAGTCAGTCAGTTTTGCCTTTTATATATATAGATAAGTATCAAAAGCAGTAAAAAAAATAAAAACAATGCTTTTATAAACAATCGATTCCGATTCGCTAGAACCAAAAATCATAATACCATATTCCTAGAATGTCGCAATGCCAAAACAGATTATTTCCATAATGTCTAAAGCTCGATTTGACTTACGCCTACTTCTTAAATTACCGTACTCTTAATATGACTGTAATTCAAGAACACTCTATCGCGTTTTGATAAATTTTCAATTATACCATTTCCCAAAATGTCTAAAACTCAAATTAACTTCATGCAAAACGTCACATTGTCAAAACACCTAAAACTCAGTATTTATGGAAAATTTTAAAATTATGTTGTATTTTACAGTTTTTACGGCATCCGTGATCCTATAAAGGTTCCTTTTTTTCCTTTTGAGGTACGGAACTCTAGAATTCTAGACTCGCTCAAAAGAACAGTTTTAGTTGGATCCCTTACAACAGCATAGTACCTAGTCACAAATTGCTAAACCAACTCTGATAAAGTGTAGTATTTATTTACATTGATAAATACGTTACACTAAAAATACTGCGTGGTTAGTTTATTTTAAGTATTATTTAGGTATAGATGAATTACCGAGAGCGTGGAATTGCATATGTAGTGGTAACATGTCTTTACAGGCATTCTATATTTAAATTTCCTCTACTTCTTAACCATCAGCATAAAAAGAGTTTTGTTTTATATTAAATAAGTAAGTACAAAAATAATGTCAGTGTCAAATTCTAAATACTTTTTACAATGCAATAAAATATAAGTCTTATTTTATTGTACATACATACATACCTTCTCGCTGGTATTACAGCAGAGTGGGGTAGGCACCTACAACTTTAAAAACTATTTTATTGGATACTCGAAATTTTCAGAATTATTTTGACTGGGCACGTGCGACTGTAAGTGGCAAAAAATATGGCAGAAAGTAACAGTAATTTTGGTCCGATTGAGAGTCAAAGTAAACAAACAATTTTAACTGTCATAAATATTTTGAACCCGAACTAATGAACAATTTAAATTCACCTTACGGCCGAACCTTATATTCAAACCGCGGATAGATAAGGCGTACTTCGGGTTAAAATTTGACATTTGCCCATACAAAATGTGTCAAATTTTAATCCGAAGTAAGCCTATCTGTCCGCGGTTGGAATTATAGGGTTCGGCCGTTACACCGCTGCCCAATCTGTTAAAAAGGTACAGGTGTTTCTCTGTCGACTATTTATAAAATTATGACTAATTCAAAGCAATGAAAAATTCCCCTCTCCGAGTAAGAAAAAGTTACGTACGGTCCGTCGGCAGTAGATGATTTTGATCAAGAAGTCATCAGGAGAACTATATATAATTTTCATCTGTCCCATAAGCAATTTCCAACCTTAAAGTTGAAAATTTAAATAAATGATAGCGACTAAAAACAAAAAAAGGACATACTTATTCCACTTGTGTAATCTTATTAAATCAAGAAGAAAACTTAAATGGTTTTCCTTTTCATGCGAACGGTACAACCACTACATATGCAATTCCACGCTCTCGGTAATTCATCTATATTATGAGATAGTGTCATTTTGATCTTTGGACCTGTCAACAAAAGGCATTTTTGAATTTTGGTAATTATGAAACTAATGCATTTTGACCTTCAGTCTTAATAATTATTGGGTATTTGAAGTTATTGTTCATTTTACCAACTATATACATTTTGGATATCGGATGTAATGTGTAAATGTTATTTTAACATTTAATTGTATTGAAAATAAGTCAATTTGGGAATTTACGCATTTTGGAACTAAGACAAAATGAGATTTAGTCAAATATGTAAAAGGGCATTATGATATTTGATTGTAGCGAACCGGAATCAAACAATCATCACTTGGCATATCTTCATCTGATTCGTTAAGATTGATTACAAGGTTTTCGGTTAAATAATCAATCCTAGGTTCCATTCTCTTTGGTTTCTACGATTAGTATTATATTCATATACCTACGCATATCTGACCTTTATTTATTCATATAAACCATTTATTTAAATAAAATCGGTCAACATATTTTATTTTCTGTTTTATTTGGAGTCGATGAATTATTCTACATAATACTTAACAAAATAGTTTAAAGAAACTTTTTGGTCTTTCTTGCAGTTCAGTGTTGAACTTGCTATCGGTACAATATTAGAACAGTAATTTCAAAATCCCGGTGTCATTACATGACTGTTGTTGTGTGCGTGACCTCAACTCTCGTGAAACAAGCTATACCTACAATTAGCAAATTTCCGGAAAAAGCTCAGCAAGTATAGAGTCGGCTTCTTACACATCACAACACATCTTACACCGGGATTGTATAAAACATCAGGAAATAGTGATAACTAGGGTTCGGAAAATCGGGAGCTAATATACCTAAACTTCGTGCTCAGTACCTACATCGCGTAGATGTTGACTAATATGCAAGCGGACTCAGTTTAATTTTACTAATAAATTTTCCGGGATTTCCCGGAACATCGGAAATTAGAATAATAGCCAATGTATGAAAGTATTTAAATAGACTCATTTTATATATGCTGTGATCAAAATTTTATGTAATTCATGTGATTTTCATTTAACTGACAGTACGGTATTAGCAGACATCAAACGAAAGTTGTATTGTTACTTTTCGTAAAAGTAATGGTATAAAGGGACGTATCTTCGTTAAACCAGTAAATCAAAACAAAATGTACATTGTACATTACATGCTATGCAAAAGTAAACAGGTAATCAACAAACCGCGGCACACGTGGTATATTTTTGTATTTCCGTCATTGTTTGATGTTTAGCAGGTAAATAAAAAAGGACAGCAAGACTGCAATTGCCTGACATCGGAATCTATTGTTTTAAGATAAGAACTTTTTGAAGGGGTGGGATACAGATAAGAATGTCGCTTAGTGATCTAGGGAAGTTTATGATTAATTCGTTACTGTGTTTGATATGCTTCGGGTGTCAAATGTGTGCTCTGTTTTTACGTATTCTCAACGGTTACGAAACTAGTATTGTATCGGTTAGTAATTTTCTGCATGATTTCATTTTTATAATATAACGGATTAACACGTGCCTTTTTGATACATTTTGTATGTCGTTAAAACATCTTGTATGTTGAGGAAATTCGCTAAAAAGGCATAACCCAATGACAATTGATACGTATAAACTATTTTCTGATGTTGCATACAATCCCGGAATCCCGGAATTTCGATAATAAAAAATATTATTTTTGAGAAGCCGACTCCATACTTGCTTAGCTTTTTCCGGAATTTTGTTAGTTGTAGGTATAATAGCTCCCGATTTTCCGAACCCTAGTGATAACGGTCAAAATATTTAGGTTATGAGTTATGACTATTTTGAGCAATTTTGTTAACATACCTACACGTTGGTAAACAGTTTTAACTACAAACAGGGTGTAACAAAAGAATTGTGGTAAATCGTTTAAAGGCGTAATGTTTAGATTATGTAATATTAGGAGAAACTCTTTTGAAACGTAAAAACATTTCTTTTCTTGTATGGGGCAGGTACAGTACCCCAACGAAAATGTTAAGAACTTTAGTGCATTGTCATAGTAAACTTCAAACGGAACATCAAATGACACACATGACAATGTCAATGACATTAACAATGACAAGGTTCTAAGTACGGTCAACATTTATATTGGGTGACTGTACGTCTTCACATTTCAATGTTTTTTTTAAATGTAATTTCTCTTTCCTTTTTTCTTTTCTTATCAGAAAACGATTGACGAAAACGATGAAAACAAAGAAAACGATGTTTAATTTTGTATGACTATGTATATTTGTTTTAATTTGGTGATTTAACAAAAATACTAACGTTAGTACCATTAGTTTTCATAAGAATAATATGCAACTTAACAAATTTAATTTAGTTCGATGTTAAAGAATAGTGTAGGTACTGTTAGTTAAACAAACCACATATTTTGTAAAAAAAAACGACTAGAATATGTTATTTAAATACTTTAATACGTATATGTACCTACATATATGTATTCTAATTTCCGGTACTCCGGGAAATCCCGGGGAATTTATTAGCAAAATTAAATTGAGTTCGCCTCCATACTCGGGGAACGGGGGGCTTGTGTTAACGGGGTAGGTATTAACAAGTCTCTAGCTACTAAACTATACACAACGAAGTGCCAACTTAAAGGTTATAAACTTTGGACGATGCTAACGAACAAGTCACAGCACTCCAGCTGCCCGCCGATCGCCGTATAGTCTAGATATGGCACATGGGTGCAAAAATACAGGTAAGCGAATATTTTTACGTCGTGATTTTTCTTATTTGATCTTTATTTAATTAGTTTCGTGATTAAAGGTTCATGTATACCGAATGTTTATTAAGTTGAGCATTATATCTGCATGTTGTTTTGTTAAATTTATGCAAAGTTATTTTTTAATACATTTTTATGTTTGAAAAGTACTTCTGGGGCTAGTATTAACCAAATGCGTGGGGTAAATATTAACCTGTTAACCCGAGAAAGGTGCGAGATTCAAAATTGAAAGTGGTGTTTATGGTATTTTCCCAATTCTACAAAATTCTATTACAGATTCCCAATTCTACAGATTCCCAATTCTACAGATTCCCAGGTCTACAGATTCCCAATTCTACAGATTCCCAATTCTACAGATTCGCAATTCAACAGATTCCCAATTCTACAGATTCCCAATTCTACAGATTCGCAATTCAACAGGTTCCCAACTTTACATACAGATAAACGTAAAACAAATAATAAATTTCACAGTCGTAGGTAGGTTAGGTTAGGTTCGTTTTTATATGAGGCCCGGAGGGCCAAAACAACCCAGAAATAGGAGCTCCGCGAGGAGCTCCGTCGACTCTGTCAAATTAGATTTTCAAAAGTTTTCTAACTCTATGGACACAGAATGAGCTACCGCCAAGACCGACCAATCAAAGACGGGTGACTAGGCCTAGGCCTTCTGTAGAAATGGGAATCTGTAGAATTGGGAATCTGTAGAATTGGGAATATGTTGAATTGGGAATCTGTTGAATTGGGAATCTGTTGAATTGCGAATCTGTAGAATTGGGAATCTGTAGACCTGGGAATCTGTAGAATTGGGAATCTGTAGAGCTGAGAATCTGTAGGATTGGGAATCTGTAGAGCTGGTAAAAATGGGTGTTTATTATTGCAGAATGAGACTTACAAACGCAAACTCGGGGCACCACTGCTAAAGAGGTGTATGAGTTGGGGGGACAGGAGGCACCAAATTCTAATCGAAAATATAGGGATAAGTACCTACTGCAACGAAAATGAAGAAGCTCTAAAAAAACCAAGAAAAAGAAGTCAGCGAAAAAAAAATGTAATGCAATTCGTAATTACTAAGGTCTATGCAAAGAAGAGGTCTATGCAAGGTGCGAAACATATGAATAATAAAGATATTTATTATAATGATAAATATAGTTTTATTTTTTATTTTTATCATTATTTTATAGAGCAAATAAAATGTTAATTCTTACCCCTTCATTGTTAATATTTGCCGACAGCACCGGGTAAGTATTAACTGCTGACGTTTTTTTAGAAAAGTGCTTCGTTCTGCTAAACCGAGCAATTCAAATGGAATTTTGAATTTAATTATTAAAGATGAATAACTTGTCGTCATATAGGTAATTAAGTATTAACATTAAGTTTAGAACTTAAGAATATTTCCACAGAAGCACAGAATAAGACAGTAATAGTAAAGGTACAGAAGCGACTCCCTGTGAGAGCAAACATGCGAATTTAAACCTACTCAGAACACGTTAATGATAATAATATAAGTGCACGGCATGGAAGTGACCTTGGTTACATTTCTGCGATCGATAGTGGGGGCGCTCCTAACGAGGCAAAATGCACCTTAAATCTGCGCCGCGAGAGTCTGTATTGTTTCGCCCGTCATGAGCTTTACTGACTGCCCACTTCACAGGGCCGGCAGTTGCTTGTAGTTTTACTTGGTCTGTGGCAGTTGTAAGCAAAAAATAGAATTTTCTCAAACATGCAATGAAATATTGATGTTATGTTCCTTATATAGCCTCGTGAGGCCCAAGCTATTTTTAGGACGTTTATAATGATGACCCAGTGTCCTAATTAAAGGCACATATACCTGAAGCCCAGAACTTTGAGTTGTTATAACATATTAAAAGTACATATTCCAGGCAAAAGTCATATTAGTTAATGTAAGGGCAAGTACTTAAAGCAAGGAACACGCATTTTTTTTTTTAAAAAGCGTTTTCTTTTTCTACGTTGTTGGGCCTTAATATGATGAATGAATTATATATGTACCTATATTAATGGTTTTCAAAGGTTTTATACCACCATTTGGTTATCAGTTTGAATAAATAGGTTAATAAAACAAATAAACATAGAGACAATTCTTTTGTTTATAAGTTTTTATTAATCATTTTTAAGAGAACCACAAAAAAAATTTAAGTCATACAAATAGTAATAAAAATGCTTTATTCTTAAATATAATAACAGCATCAAAAAATTCTCCCCATACAAACTACCCTTATGTTCATAACAATAAGCGCCCAATGTCCCAAAATTATGACAGCCCCTTATTGCAATAACAGCCTAGCATCCTATTTTTAGGACATAAAACTTTGCATGCATCTCCTACTTGAATGAAATCGTGATAGAGAGAAAAAAATATTTATTGATAGGTATACTATAATACTTATATAAGTATTTGGAATAAAATTTGCCCTAAGTACTATAATTTAAGATTCCACAGAAAAAAAACGATTTACTTACACCGATTCCGCGAGGTCGCCATTTTTTCCAACATTCACGTGGCAAGTGACAGATTTTTGTTTTCTACACGTCACAATTGACAGCTGAGCATTTGGTTGCGTTCAGCCCCGACATATTTAAAAAGGTGAAATTCATTTTTACGCATTTTTTTAAGAATGGTATGTGTTCGAAGTGTATGTCCTTATTTTAGGACTCCGGGCCGCTAATTAATAAATTTAAACATTAACTTGGGCCCCAAGAACTACAATTCTCAGTCCTAAAAATAGGACGTTGGGCCTCACGAGGATAGGCTGCGAAGTATGACGTTTCAGGTGCGGCTAGGACAAGAGGTCTTTAATGGAATTTCATACAAATCGTGCAGGCCTAGGCCGACAAAAACCTCTTTTTTAATTTCCATTCCACATAAATTTGTGACACAGGCATCATGACATAAACGATTATTTTTTTAATTTTAATGTAAACATGGCGGCTGTGTTTATGAACAGACTAAATAGCTGGTTTTTTTTTAATATACTAAGGGCCGAGTTCACCAACCAATTTAACAGACGGTTAAGTCTTAATCAGCTGTTAGTCAATACATTTGACAACCGTTAAACCGCTAACCGACCGTTTAATTGTTGGTGAACACTGCACTAAGCCGCGCATCCAACCAAAGCGTTTGCATGTTTAAATAAAGTACCAGGAGCGCAAAGGTAATAAGGAGGCCAGCACGGTGCGGCGCAGGCGGGCGGCGGGCGGGCGCGCCCAACAAAGCGCGGATGACTGAGCACTGTAGGTTACTTTTAATGTTTATCTACACTCATATCATAAACCCTCTATGATGCGTTCAGAAACCGCAAATTATGACCAGCATAATAATCAACGATTTACTGTCATTAGGTTCAAATGGAAAATCGTCCACTTGAAATTATACGTCAGTTCAGAAAAATGACCATTTGAAATACAACAAAAAGGAAAATTGTCCATCTGGAAAAACGTCTAAAATGGAATCATGTCCCATGGTAAAATTGTCCAATATGACATTGGACGAAAAAAATATGTCCATTTGTATTTACGTACACTCAGAAATATGACCAATTGTCAATACGTCCTACCGGAAATTTGTACAATTTATATTATTATTATATGGTCTTAATTCATATTAGACTACATTCACTTGTGCGTATTTCATTTTGGTCATAATTTATAATGGACAAAATTCCATTGGGACTTAATTAATTTACAACGAAAATAAATTTGGTTGTAAATACTTTTGAGCACAATTACATTTTGACTGAATTCACTTTGGACACTATTACTTTTGACCCATTTTCAGAATGGTTATTTCACGTGGACGATTTTCCATTTGTACCTAATGACAGTAAATCTAATCAACTCTGTTCTTAGAGCAATTTTTTTATCTGTGGCAGTTTTCTTATGAATTCATAAGAACATCAATTTCGATGTTCATAATGACATTCAAATTTCGAACATCTCTGAAAAACGAAGCATTTTTGTTTAGACCTCTATTCTAAATCAGTCGAGATGACATTTTATTGAAAATGAAATGTCAATTTCACACAACTTTGACATATCTCGCACGTTACTTATTGTATTGTACGACTACTTAAAATGAGTGATCAAGATAGTGATCAAGATCACGATATTTCGGAGACGCCACCTGATATCAGGGATAAAGCAATGAGCGTCGAAAATATGTTGTTGCCGTCAAAATCCACGAACATGATTCTACTATCAAAACTGGAAAAGTGGAATTCAACCACCGCACAATAGGCTATTTGACTAATTTTAGAAAACCTTTTTAAATGATTCTTTATTATATAAGAAGCACACTACATTGATATTTCCGTGACATTCTACTGTATTATCAATAAAAATCTATGTTAAAGTTTAAATTTTCAAAACCGCGCTTAAGACGCTGTTTCTATCATGGCGCTGGCCATATGACAAGTGTGACGTCACACGCAAGTAAACAATAAAAAATCATTTGAAGAGATATGCCCTTATGATCTGTGGTTACTTGCGTTTGACGTCACCAGCGAGTAACCACAGCTACAAAGCAATCACATAGCGTTTCTGCCACAGATAAAATTTCAAAAAATATTACATTTTTTTTGTGTAATTTCCAAAAAAATATACATAATTTAGTTTAAAATAAAGTGAAATATGTTGTTTTACGCTATTATCTAATAGGATGACCACAATTTGTAGTGTATTTTCAATGTTGTCAAATAGCCTATTAAAACTGTAAATAATACCTAATTATTACAATAAATAATTGTCTCTGTTATCCCATTTATTTTTTGTATTATTTTACTAATAGCTCTAATCAATGCTGCAATGCCGGTCATTACATGCGATTTCTGAATACATCATAGAGAGCTTTGATGATATGTGTGTAGATAAAGCAGTGTATGTAACTGTACATAATAAGCATTAAAATACTCGTGAGATGCTATTATGAAACTCGCCTTCGGCTCGTTTCATAAACACTCACTCGAATTTTAATGCCCCTTATTATGCAACAGTCACATAAACTACTATTATGCACTCCTAGTATTTGACGTTGTAACTTTTTTTTTAAATGAAATTATATGTTTGAGAAAGCACTATACATACCTCGGCGGGAAATATGGGGTTGCCCGCCACAGACCTATCCTACCCCTTTTGTCGAGTGTATATCATAGTTTCGACTACGTACTCTCGGAATATCATGCTATCGAATGTTCGTTGGCTCGACTGTTACTGGATCGAATATTCGCTGGGTCGAAAAGCGTAGAAACAATAAATCGTCAAATCGAAATTGAGATTCGTATTTTAAGGACCCTCTTTATGTATCAGTTACATAAAATACTGTTAGGGTACCGTAAGTACAGATTTCTTTGATAAAGTTGAGACTTTTACTCATCAGGTATAATTTTTTGATTTATGTTTTATATATTTCATAATTTGTTTTATTACCAAGTATTAGCTAGGTATTTTATTTGCCATTTGTAATTGATTGTAATAACTTTTACAAACGAAATATAAATCCTAAGTACAATCATATTTTTACCGCTTTATTTAGTTTTCCAACATGTTGTACAAAAATAATATACGGAACCAAGCCATTATTTATTTTTTTAACCCTCGGTATTAAGTTCCAAATCGTGAGTCGGGTGTCTATTACCGATGGTAAAAAATTGCTGCTTTTTATACCCTCGGTAATGGAAGCTGAATTCGCGGTAATAGAATCACAACCTGTTTATTACCACGGTAATAGAAGACTTGGGTATTTTGGTTTCAATAATTATTTTACAATATATAATAAAGTAAAATGATAGTCAGTCAGGCCAT
Source organism: Acleris cristana (assembly GCA_948252455.1). Lineage (NCBI taxonomy): Eukaryota > Metazoa > Arthropoda > Insecta > Lepidoptera > Tortricidae > Acleris > Acleris cristana. The sequence goes on along the minus strand of OX411772.1, from coordinate 22,418,966 downwards.
TTTTTTTTAATTCTGGAGATGTCACTCATAGTGGCAAAATACAAGAGAAATGCTGAAACACTCTTGAAAAAAAAACGGTCGCTAAGGAGCTTTGATAACCTTAATTTTTTGGACTTATTTGAAAACTTCCTTAAGTACCACGGTAATAGGCGCCGTTACCTTACAGTCTGTTAGCACTTAGGTGCTTCGGTTTGGTACTTCTCTCTCACTCGCTCTTAATCAAACAAACCCGAAGCATCTTCTAAGAGCTATCACACTGTACCTTAGTTAATAGAGATACCTATAATTAAAAGTAATGCAAAGCGAAGCAAACGAAGAATTTAATAGAAGGTTAATATTTATAAAGTTCGTCTTCGTGACACATGCAAACAATTTATGAACCTTATTAGGTTGATTAACAATTTCTGATTTCCAGCGATGAATTAGTATCTTAGCGCAAAAGCGCGCGCGAGCTCGTGCCGTGCATCGCCGACGCCGGCGTCTAGTCGAGGCCGTTCCTCCGGCGCGGGAAGAGCTTTTGTTCGGCAGCGTGCACCTGCTGCGCCGCGCCTGCCGCCTGCTCGGCCGCCGCCGCGCCGCCGCCCTCGGCCGCGCCGCCGCCCTCCGCCACCTCCTGGACCCCGAGGCACACCTGCCGACATATTATATTATTTTACCTTCAACTTCATCAATTTACTTACTGCTATTTAGGTTAAAAGAGACATCGTCCATTTGATGAAATCAACATTCTCAAGTTGCAAATTCAGTCAAAATTGTGTTTAAAAATAAATAAGCACAAAAAGGTCGAGAGTCAGTTGCTCGAAGTCCTACCTAATCGAGTTACCGGATAAAAGCAAAAGTATTTGCAGAAAAAGTAGACTGTTGCGCAACCTGTCACTTTTTTTGCATAGTCATTTTCATGTCAAACCCACCATACCCCTGGGGGTAGGGTGGGACTGAACCATACCACTGTAAGGCCATTCTCACGATTGAGTGTTCTCCGCCTAATTACCGAAGCCATTTCTTTTTCTCATTTAATTGACTTAATAAACTAAGAATATGAACAACAGTGGCCCGTTTCACGAAGCTACAAGTTACAAATTACAAGCGGAACTCTCTTTCTAGCAGGAGGATTTTTTTCCGCTTGTAATTTGTAACTTGTAGCTAAATAATCAATATGTCGAAATAACCTCAGATTATACAAAGAAGTTTTCGAGTTATAGAGATTCAAATATGAATGACAAATGCAGGGGGCGTACTTTTGATGCCGATGACGTCAAAATGACGAAATTTTACACACAGGGTGCTTCGCTTTAATTTGGCAGGTATTTAGGTATTAACTGGTACAACTAAAAGTAAAATAAGAAGCGGTAAAATAATTACAGTTAAATACAGCTTAATCGCAATCATAATACAGATCACTTCGGCATCATTTTTTATTTCACCACTCGTTACTAAAAATGGCGAATTGAGGCAATTTTCTTTTATTATGAATGTCATTGGCCATATTTGTATTTATGACTATTTAATCATATTATTTTTATTACAATGTAAAATCATTTTTTCAAATGATTATGTTACCCGATGATGTTCGCTACTGCCGTTCTCAATTAAATAGTTTCCACTTACATTTTAAGTATGAACTAGGTATTTATTTTTCTACGCGTCAAAAGATTACTTAACTCATTTTTACATGATTAAATGATGGTTAATAATTACAGTAAAACCATTTGGAATCATACTCTATGTAGCGTGACGTCATTGTTGCGTCAACGGCATGAAAAGTACGCCCCCTGCAAATGAATTTTGATGTTTTATTATTTCTAAATGATTTCTATCGACGAATTTTTATTGTTATTTTATGATCATATAGGTAGTTAAAATTTACTTTTATTGGCAAAAATGGGTTATAGGTAGGTACATAACGACAAACATACTTATAAAGAGAAAAAATACTTAAATACATAATCCATGACTAAAGAAAAAATAAAATAATTAAATTATAAATATCACCGGACAAACAAATTTTCGCTCTCATGGAATCCGGGTTCGCTAGCTTCGTACGAGTATGCAGTGTCACTACCAACTTGGCTAAACATTTAGTTATTTTTATAAACCGTATTAAGGATGATTTCCACCAAACGGCCCGCAACGGATCGGAACGGAAAGAATACGAACGGATGCGGCGACAACCGATCATGTCCGGCAGCATGTCGACGCATACGATCGGGCTTTAACCCTTAAATGCATGTTTGTTTTTTTTTGTAGCTCTTAAATTCTATTACACGTAATAGTGTGCTGATTATAGGTAAACATTTTCGAGTTTTTGTTACGTAGGATGCATCCTACATCATGCATTTAAGGGTTAACAGCCGTTCGCGGTCGACAGGATGCCGACGCACACGATCGGCACCGTACGGTTGCTTGCGTGTTTGAGTGCACTTTCGAGAATGAGTGGGCTCGCCCGGCCACGGCCGAAAGGTTCCGATCGCACACGGCGACAAGCGAACGGAGCCGATCGCGTGTTGTGACCTACCTACTTACGGCTCCGATCGCGTGTCGCGGATGACGCCCGCCGTCAAGCTGCTGTGTGCGGCTTAGTAATATAGACTTTAAATACTGTGTACATGATTTAATATCGTTTAAAGATTGAAAAATCCGTACCGATCCGATGCGATGCGAGCCGTTTGGTGGAAATCATCCTTTAGCACTCATCCATGTCAGACTAGGATGTATGAACCTGTGCAGCTGTGTTGTTAGAAATAAATGTTACATTATTATTGACTTGTGGTTTTACCAATTACAGGAGTTTACGGGACTAATAATGAGAGTTCTGGATCTTTGGAAGGAGTACATGGAGCCCAAGTCAACACGCAGAGGCTCTTTAGGCAACGTTTATTAACTAAAGTGGCATGAGTAAGGGTAGATTTATTAATAGGAAAATGGGTATACAAAAAGTAATAGACCAAAGAGCTGAAATTATATGGATTTATATTATGCCATTAGGATATATGCACATATACCATTATGATATATCCATGGACACTAAGGCATTAGCCATGCCGATGCTAATAACTTTGGTTGAAAAGGCATACGTTGACTCGCCACTAACTACACAACTTCAATAATCTGATGGTCAAATGCAATATGCACACATTGAAATGTGTTTTGTCTGCATACAAGCCGCAAGTGTCTTAATTTGATGGGCCAGTTTTATTCCTGTTTTTATCTATATATATAAAAGGCAAACCTGACTGACTTATATATCAACGCACAGCCGAAACTACTGTACCTAGAAACTTGAAATTTGGTACAGGGGTTCCTTCCATGATGTAAGTGAGCACTAAGAAAGGATTTTCCGAAAATCGATCCCCAACGGGAAGAAATGGGGGAGTAGCGGGAAATTAATTCTACGCGTACGAAGTCGCGCGTCGAAGTCCTCTAGTTATAATATAAATTGATTAAATATATTATTATTATTTATTTATTTAATGGCGTCTACATAAATTAAATATAATATAAAATAAATTGGTTATGAAAATCTGGTTTAGGTATATCGTGTTTTTTAGGCACAATATTTTTCAACATTGATTGTATTTTTGAAAGTCCTTCAATATTTTCATACTACGTAGTCCGAACAACGAAGACCAAATACTGCCTCTCGGGGGAAATAATTCGTGTATAAGCGAATTTTGGCATAGTTGTAGGGAATGGTGTTTTAAACCACATACTAAAAGTACTGACGGGTGGGGGTGGAGCTAACGGGTGAGATGAGAATATGAGATATGGAGGGAAGAATGATTCCCGAAAGGCCATAATCGGGTTTCCATTGTAAGTCGGCCCTTATATCAAATGGGCTCGGGTTTTTTTTGTGAGTGCCTCTTATAGTGAAGATTATTTATGCTGAGTATCAACATCTTAATTGTGACAGTTCTCGACTTATGATTTTTTTAGTTTTTTTTTTAATTTCCTGTTTTTCGGGATGTATTCAAGCGATTTGGTTCAAACTTTGGGATGATGTTCTTTTTATAGATTTGCATCGCCTCCCAAAAAACAAATACTAGTTATCATATAAAAAAAAGAAAATAAAGACCAAATAAAAAAGATGCAATTATTTTTCTGTATTCAATAAACTCGTGAATAAGCGAATTTTGGCATAGTTGTAGGGGATGGTGTTTTAAGCCACATACTAAAAGTACTGATGGGTGGGGTAGAAGCTAACGGGTAGGAGGGGGTGTAAAGGTCCCTTTTTTAGTTTTTCTTAAATAACTCGTAAACGGTGGCCCATAGCAAAAAATGATCCATTACATAATTAATCTGCATAAAATTTTCTACAAAAAATATATTGACACTTTTTTACTGGGATCAACATTTAATGAGATATGGAAGGAAGAAGATGGACAATAAAAAACAAACTTACATTTCTTTAAGTATGGCAGGTATATAAATAAAAATAAAAATCCTAATCCTAGTAATATTATACATGCGAAAGAGAGTGTTTTTCTTGACCATCCAGAATCCAAATAGGCTTGGTTAGGTTAAGTTATTTTTTAACCACCCAGTACCGAAAATTAACCATGTAAAAATTAAACAGGTACAATAATTATTTTTCGACCACCGAGTACCAAAAATTAAACATGTAAAAAATTAAATACCTATGTACACTAACTATTCTTAATTACCTATTCAACTTTAGAAGTAAAAACTAATTGGACACTTACATCTACCTAGTACCTACTATAATACTTTACGCACTAACATCTAAATCGTAAAATTCGTTCAGTGTGAAATTTGCGACTTTAGTTTATACATGGAAGTTTAATATACTGCGACAAAGTTGTTTGCAGGGAGTGTAAATAGGAGCGGCAAAGCCCGCTCGCACTCAATGATCGAAGACATTCGTCCTTCTTGCTTTGTTCAGGACATTGTCCGTTTGTATTATTCAATACAAAATTAAGATAAAAAAAAACATTTCATTACAAACGATGGTAAAACATACAAGCGACAAATTTGGCATGATTATTATGTACATAGTAGGTACAAACCCTAAAAAAACAAAAAAAAAACTGAAAACCGGTCAAGTGCATACTGGTTTTTACGCATAATGTATCATTACGCATAAAACCTTTTGTCATAAAACGGTTTTTACAATAGAAAGGGTTTTGTTTTAATTATTATTATAACCTAACCTTACCTAATTTAACTTAATCTACACAACGGACGTTTATTAACTTCGGCAACGTGAGCCTAAAAGGGTGTTATGACAAACGATTCTATGCGTAATGATATGATACATTATGCGTAAAAAAATTATGCGTGTCAAAGGAGTCCTGTTTAAAGCACCGTCCTCTAAAAATATTCTAAAATTCGCTTATAAATGAGTTTTTTCCCCTGATTTTGCCTTATTGCTAAGGGTATTGGCCACACATATTGCTGATTTTTGATAGGAAGTACCGCCTGGAAAATTTTGTTATTTTGGCAAGTAGTAGTGCCAATGTATGGTCTATTCTGAGAAAAAAATCTAGAGGTGTCACTATTTCACAACCACATAAAAAATAATGTTTATTTTTTATTTGGTCTTCATTTTCTTTTTTTTATATGATAACTAGTATTTGTTTTTTGGGAGGCGATGCAAATCTATAAAAAGAACATCATCCCAAAGTTTGAACCAAATCGCTTGAATAAGTACATCCCGAAAAACAGGAAATTAAAAAAAAAAACTTAAAAAAATCATAAGTCGAGAACTGTCACAATTAAGATGTAGATACTCAGCATAAATAATCTTCACTATAAGAGGCACTCACAAAAAAAACCCGAGCCCATTTGATATAAGGGCCGACTTACAATGGAAACCCGATTATGGCCTTTCGGGAATCATTCTTCCCTCCATATCTCATTAAATATTGATCCCAGAGAAACAATGTCTAAAACGTTTTTGTAGAGAATTTTATGCAGATTAATCATGTAATGGAAAACTTTTTGCTATGGGCCACCGTTTCCGAGTTATTTACGAAAAACTAAAAAAAGGGACCTTTAGACCCCCCCCCCCACCCGTTAGCTCCACCCCCACCCGTCAGTACTTTTAGTATGTGGTTTAAAACACCATTCCCTACAACTATGCCAAAATTCGCTTATACACGAATTATTTCCCCTGAGTTTGCTTCGTTGCTTGAGCTAACGGTGATTAGTAAATCTACGGCAAAAATATCAAAAACTTGAAGTTGTAAAAATACTGCAAAATTGTTGTAAATAGAGGCTTTAGAGTTCTTTTGTTGTAATAAGTGACAGCGAATTTCCGTTTAAGACCAAATTTAAATAACGGGGTAGGTACGGGAATTAGAAAATTTGTAAACCAAAGTTACGGTACTTAGACACTTACTTGCACTGTGGCAAAATACGACAAGCCTGATACGTTTACATAGTTTGAGTACCAAGGCGCAACCCTCAGCTCGCGACTCATGCAATTTTAATGAAAAAATATTTTGTTACTTGGGGATTAAACCTTCGAAAAGCAATGGCTATGGTATATTATATGTTCGGGCCGGACATACAGTCTAAATAAATAAATCTGATTATACGGGCAGTATTTAGCCTGCCAGGATTTAAAATTGCACACATAGAAACCGTTCCTAATTGAAATTAGAAGCAATTTTGTAGACCAAGGTAGCGTGCGGACAGGCTACGGTAAGTGGAGAATAGGGTTATGAAAAATAAAATAAGTATGATAATTAAATAACAGAGCTAATATATTTCTAATACCTTTGATAAAACCATAATCTATATAAGAAAAATATATGCAGTTATTTCTGACCACGTTTAGGGATAAATATTGGGCCGGACATGCAAAAATTCGCTATTCTGAGAATGGCCGCGTAGTGCTGTTCACTATATGCTTACAGGTTTTGTTTTTTAAATATTACGACCCTGGTGTCAATAGCATCCCATATGACAAAGTATAAATACTTAAAATTAGTCTCAATGATAATCTTATCGTGTATTTATTTCAAGTATCCTTCTGTCGCTTGCAATAGGTAAGTAAAGATTCAACCTTCTTCTGTTTTATATGAAGACTTCTTGCACAAGTTGATAAACTGTGTACCTATTGAGTGACATATAAATGAAAATTCTTATTTCTAAAGAGGCCAAATAAGAAAAATACGAACTTAGAATAAGACCAAAGACGATAGGACGAATAACGATTGAGACTAAAGAAGAGATAGACTAAAACCGATCATGACCAAAAAGTATGAAGACTAATAGCGGAAAGACCCGGAATAAGAAAAAGACAAACAACGAATATGACCAAAGATGACAAAGACTACCACCGAAAGTGACGGATGAAGAATGGATGACGAAATCAGAATGAGACGAGTTAAGAACTTGACAATAAACGAATGGGACGACCCAAGACGATACCGCGACGGATACCCTAAACTTTCTTTATAGCTCATGCAATTTATGATGGCGAGTGGGCTTTACTTGTGGTAAACACATATCTGTATACGTGTCAAAGTGTGCGTGACAGCGAGAGCGGGTATGGTAAGCATAAAAAATAAAGAGAAGTATTGGACACATTATACTTATTATACTGTCGCAAACCCTCTAGCAAATAATGATAAGAAATAATGCAATTAAGTATTTTAAACCGACTTCAAAAAAGGAGGTTCTTAGTTTGACCGATTTGATTTCTCCATCAATTATGGTCCGATTTCAAAAATTCTTTTTTTGTTTGACCTTAAATATTATAAAACAACAAACTACTTATTTATGTTCTTGATGTGATATGCGAACTACTTAGTCATACTATATGTAGTAGCGACACTAGCGACCTTCTTGGTTGCATCTTCTACGAAATTGATGTACCTAACTCTATCTTGTCGCGAAGATGACATTTCAAATGTCTCCGTATTTTCTGTCTTAAAATTACGTACAATTTTATGTTACTTAAAATTAAAACCTATCTGTAGGTTTGTCTTTATTTTAGAGGGCTTATTATTGCCGTGTTTCTTGGGTGACTAAACGTGGATCAAACATCCGTCACTCTCACACTTATATGTATGTACTTGTCAGAAAGTGTCGAATGTTTTATTACCGTTTTGTCAAGCGATAAACACGGATAGGCCCACAGTTCTAAATAAATTTACTATTTTTATTTTAGGATACTTCAAAATAAAAATCCGTTATACCTCGCTATGAATAACTTTGGGTTTTTTCCGGATATTGGACATTGCTGACGGTAGTTCGTGGCAGTAAGCGTCGTGGAAACAATATGCACAAGTAACTCGAGCGACGGCGCGTCAGACACGCACACTACCGCAATGTGCATGTACACGTTCAACCACTAATAAAGCCCACTCGCCATCGTGAATTGCATGAGCTATAACAAAATGATATCCAGATCGTGCCAAAAGCACTGAATCCGCCGAAAATTCCAGTGCCGGCCTATCGAAAGATAATGGGCTCTGATCAAAGGAATCTAGCGTAAGACAGGTAAGGCTGCCAGCAAACAACACAACATCCTGAGAAAGTGTAACGCAGAGAAAGTGTACTGTTTTTATAATATAAAATATATATTTTTGTCAATTTAACCACTTAGCTTACAGTTACAGCTTTTTCAATTTGGCGAATCCGTTTATTCTGTAAATATTGTGTTTCAATTTCTGGTTATGTATTGGGTCCTTACCTATGAAATTGGCGTTATTTTTACGTTTTTTATTTCTTACGGAATTTATTCATTTCAATTTTTACTTCCAAATTATTTTTCAATTTCATTAATACAGTATGTTACAAAGGTTTTAGATACAAATAATATGGTTCAATTTCTTACTTAGTGTTTAAAATTAAAGTGTGAACTCAACTCTTTTCATGTGCTGTGAGTTCAAATGTTTCAATTACGCAGAGTTTTATGAAGCTAACTATTTTTAAGTAATTAAGATATGTATAATATAGCTTAGTGTCCAATATTCCAGACAGAATTTTTTTTGGTTTGTTTTTGACGTTACTAAATAATCCGCAAAATTAAATGTATGAAAACCGCCGTTTTCATAAAATTCTCCATATAAAACGCCAATTTCATAGGTAAGGACCTAATATTAAATGTCTTAAGCAGAAAAGTTAAGTACTTACCTGCAGCAACAAGGACAGAGAGAAACTGATGTGTTTTATCTCCTTTTGAAACTGCCACGCACACTAATGTAACATTATTTGATGCTCAAAGAACAAACGCGTGTATTTTTTCTATTACCATGGCCTTAGAGCATATATTACCTGGAGCCGCCTTATAGGTCATATTCGAGTACAATCATGTCTGCCGAGATTTGCGGGGGGTGAAGAAATAACACATGCAAAAGATTACTTACAAATGCGAAAACTATCTGTGTCATTACACACGAATATTTTGACAAAAATCTAACACATATACATTTCAATGCACACAAACATATCACACATGTAAAGACTTTGTATAAACGCAGTTTAAGAATACGTATGCGAATGTAAGCGGCATAACCTACGGTGCGAGGATTAGGTCGATAGCTAATATCGATATTTTTACTGACATTTGCACAAGCATACAATTTTAGTACCTATAATAGGATATTATTGGTTAATGAAATAGTTAATAAAAATAAAAGTTGGATGTTTTTTTATTTACTTATCTTTGTTTATTTTTTTGTCTTTATTTGTATAAGTAAATATTTAAGAGTGAAACGTGAAATACTTACTAAAATACTAAATATACCTACTTTTTCATATAAACATAAAGTAGGTACCTACAGCAAAATCTATTAACTTTCGCCTCTTGCTTGGTAGCGTTCGATACTGATTTGCATCAAAATGTTTCGAACATAATGGAACTAGTACGCGTAGGCACCCAATTTGCTTGTCTGCTGCATGAGGCAGTCCATATTTTTTTCAATTCGCGTATATATGTAAAATATACACTTAGGCCCTGTTGTTTGATCAGTAGTTAAACTAACTAATCGTTAAAAACTGTAACTAGTGGTTAAATCTCAAGGAAATGTGTCAAATTTTCGATTCGATTTTCAAATTTTAACCATTAGTTCAGTTAACTACTGATCAAACAACAGGGCCTTAGAATAAATTGTATTCAGTAGGTAATTTCCAGGTCCTTAGTAAATCTTCCTTATTGTCGATAAGTAATTATTTATTTAATCGAGACTACCCTCATCACTATAACCGAGTCCCGGGGGGAGTGCACCGACGTCATCATTTTGATGAAAACAATTATTTAGCTTATTAGTATTATCGACTTTATTTCAAAAACGGTTAAGTCATTTCTTACAAAGCATTAAAACCGAGTCTCGTGAGGAGTACCGACTAATCCAAGTAACAATTGAAATCGATTGCATATAATCGTTAAATTTGACGTGCAATGAAAATATTTTTATAAAAATATTATTTTACGTAGGTATATAAAATTATAAAATTACTTACAAATGAAATGTTGTACCATCTTTTTCGAAGCTTGAAGTCGTTGATCGTTTTTTTCACGAACTTACAGCACATGCAGGCATTTTTCCAATGAGTGTTCTCTGGCTAGCGGCGATTTTGTGAATGACCATTAATCGATTTTGAAATAGGTTTTGTATAACTTTTTGCACATTGTGCAGGTTTTTCGACAGAGGGGTAATGTACTGAATGGCGGCTCCAGGTAATATATTCTCTAAGACCATGGCACAAATAGTTGAATAACGTTGAAATTTCGAATTGCGCTAATGGGTCGCAAATTTTCGATGGGTCGTTGATAGATGCGTTTTCCTTAACGTTTATGTTAAAAAAAATCCTTGTTAGTTATTTTTATGTATAAATGCATTTAGAATCTTGAAATAAAACATAAAATTAAAGTAAATAGGTATATGATTTTTGAAACAAAATCGTACACTAATCTAAAATCAAATTTGTCCATATTTTTGGGTAGTGGTTAATCAAGTGGCAACTTTGTGATGACGTAGAAAGTGTCCCTTTCGGAAGAGAAGACCTTGTTTTATTAGACTAGGTCACGTCCGAGATGACAGATCGATACTAATACAATTGAGATAAGAATTGCTTGGTCAACACTTACTGCCTCTGCGTCAGCTGTTACTTCTATTGCAGCGCCAAGCGTCTGGTCTACAGCTGCTTGCATTTCCGGAACCTGCCTACTTGGCTCCGATTCCAGTACTGGCCCAGCCTGAAAAAACCCCTCACTTTTTTATAATTGAAACATCAATAGTGGGAGCAATCAGCGATAAATTTAAGGATTATTCGGCATGTTCTATTAAATAATACTGTGGGGCTTTTATACAGCGGTTTTTTTTTAATCGTGTATTTACGAGTAAACTTAGTTCTCCAAATAATAACGAAGAATTAAACACTTCCCATTAACGGAAAAGGTAAAAAAAATAAAAACTAGTTTTTGTGAATAAAATTTAAGGCAAAATAGCAAAATAAAGCAAAGGTGATCAAATATTCCAAATATTTGAATTGCTCAACATGTTTATGGATTTCCATTAACCCCATATTGGTTCAAATTTGGAACACTAGGGTTTCCCGCCCGTTGGTTGATTTAAGAGCCACCTATTACACTGGGCTAGCGCTATTTTGAAACTATACATACTACAGAACTTAATTCCTGGTTGTGACAACTTCTATCTAGTCCGTGGTTCACATGAAATCGAGTTTCGTATGACGTTAGGACATTTTGAATCGTAAACGCGGTTGAATAACTTGAGATTCGGATTTCTTTGCATTTTGAGTACCTATAAATAAGATCTTAGTGTTAGGCAACAGAAAAATGGATACCCGAAGATTTTAAAAGCCCTAAGTATTTTCTTTTATATAATATAAAGGAAGAAACTGACTGATCTATCAACGCACAACCCAAACCGCTGGGTCTAGATTTGGCACGTAGGTTCCTTATGACGTCTAGGGGTGCACTAAGCAAGGATTTTTCAAAACTCAACCCCTAAAGAGGTAAAATAGTGGATGAACATTTGTATATTTTGTGTTTAGTTCGACCGTTGAAAATTAATTTATACGTGTCTCAGCGTTGATAATTTTATCCCCGAAGGGATGGAAAGGGGTAAAACTGACTGACTGATCGATCAACGCACAGCCTAAACCGCTGGACCTAGGGACTTGAAATTTAAACTAAATATTCCTTAGGTACCCTAGGGGTGCACTAAGAAGGGATTTTAGGAAATTCAACCTCTAAGGGGTTAAAATATGGGTTGGAAGTTTGTATGGAACTTTGGTCATTTTTGTAGTTGAAAACGTGGTTAATGGTATTTAGGCTACTGTTTATAAATAAAAATGAAAAAAAATCACTCTACGTGATTTTGGAAAAATTGCCCCTAAGACGATAAAATGGGAGAGAGGTTTGTATAGAAGTTAGTTATTTTTGAAGTAAGGAACTTGAGAATTGGTATTAAGGCTACTGTTTATCCGGCGCTCAAAAAAAAACAGTTTTTGAAGAGTAAAGTGAAAGGAGAAGCCAAGCGTCTTTCAATCAGTGCAGATAACTACAAAACAAGTTGGGATATTTTGAATCACCGTTTTAACAACAAAAAACTAATATTCAATTCTCATATCAATATTATGATGAACGTTGCAAACATGCAGCAGCCGTCCGTGAATCATATTCACGACACGACCCAAGAGTGCCTCAATGCGATCAAAAACCTAAGGGTTGATATTACCACCTGTGGCCCGTTTCACGAAGCTACAAGTTACAAATTACAAGCGGAAGTCTCTTTCTAGCTCCTTTTGCGAGACAGAGAGTTCCGCTTGTAATTTGTAACTTGTAGTTTCGTAAAACAGGGGCCTGGGATCCATTAATTGTGCATCTATTATCCCAAAAAATTTACGCTCAAACGTACAATGACTACATAGAGTCTCTTAAACACCCGAGAGAGTTACCGGCATTAAAATACTTTTTGAACTTCCTGGAGAGCAAGTTTACTATCATGGAGCTTCGCGTCGAAAACAAGGTATAATCCAGCACAAATTGGGACATCAAACCAACCATCATCAGGGATACAGTATCAAAAACCCAATTATTCATTCAAACAATCATTCTTCAATATCCAGAATAATTTACACCCTTCAACAAGTAACAAAAATTGCCTGCTGTGTAAAGAAGAGCACGGCATATTTTATTGCAAACGATTTCTTGGAATGCCGGCAATTACAAAGCGCAAAACAATGCGCAACTTAACTTGTGCAATAATTGTTTGTACGATCATTATGGAAAACCATGTTTTTCTACGAAGCGCCGTCGGAAATGCAACAAAAATCACTACACAATTTTACACGAAGCATTTAAAGTGTCGAATTCAACACCCAGAGTCGGCGCGGTCACTACAATGACGGAGAACATAGAAAAAATGCCGGATGACGTCAACACACACATTGCACAATCAAGTCACGAAACATTATTAGCAACAGCAATGATTAAAGTCCAGGCTATTGACGGCACCTATCATGAAATGAGAGCACTCTTAGACCAAGGGTCACAATTGTCATTAATATAAATATATTTCCATTTATATTTCTTTTAAAGAATTGACAGCGTAGATTATAAGAGCATTTATTTGTCCAAAGCCTCCAATGAAGAGAGTGACCGTTTTAAGTGATATATACTTAGAGCCTTCTCCAGGTACTTCGTCTCAAAAAGACATTGCACCTGTCGAGCATCAATCAAAAATGTGTCGGCTTGAAATTCACGAAATTTCCACACAGACGTCCTTTTCAGTTGGCTTGAAAGAAGAAACATAACGGAGAAAAGTAAAAACTTTACAGTAAAAAATCAACAGAAGGAATAGTAAAATTCAAAATATACAGAGTTTGTTGCAAATAGTTAATATATGATACATGTATAATAATTTGCAATGAATAAATATTTCTTAAATAAATATTCTTATTTTATTTAACAATTTAGGTTATTTCTTACTTATGTAAATTGACACATTTATAACTTTAAAAAAAAATCTGGTATCCGCAGATGTACTTGGTCACCCTAATTAAAACGAGATGCAATTCTCTAGTATGGTTTCCTTGTCGGTCACACTTTTTTATCGCAGTAATCAGTCCAGTGTAGGTACAAGTCCATGATTATGCGTTACCTTAGTGATTTTTTATGTCATGCCCCCTGGACACCCCACTGCTGCACTGTCTGTTTTGTTATGTTTTAAAGCATTACGCTAATGTACACATTATGTACCAAATTTGTAAATACATAAAAAGAAATGTAGGTACCTACCTCAATTAATTATTAGTTATAAATAACAAATTCTTAACTTAAAAAATCTATAAATGTATTATTACAAAATACATTTACGATTGCTTTAACTAACTGTAAGTGCCAAAAACATAAGTAGGTATTTAGTTTCACGACTTAGGAGTCACCCGGTATTGTAGCAAGAATAAAGCCTGACTACAGTTTTCGGCAAAATTATCTACAAGATAAAAAAATATATAATAGAGCAATCAAGAAAATCTTGCAAAAATATTGAAATGTGTCTTAACCAGCCTCTCCTCCTAACAAACAGTCGTTCAGCTAATTGTACCTGTTTGCAGCGATGCATACACTGGCAATGGGGTCGCAGCACAGGCTCGGCTGCCGCCCCCTTCCTTTCGCTCTGAAAATACACAAAACAATACGCGTGAATTGAAATCAATGCATAATCGTCACTTGTAGGATCAGTAGAGACAAAAAATGTTTTCGTTTATCGAAAAAAAAACTTTTTATTAATTTATGCAATTAAAATGATCTAAGATCACCATTTCTTAAAATCTCGTGTATTTTTCATTTATTGTTTTAGTTTCGGAGATAGCATAGCATGGCATGGCGGTTACATTACTTTGATAACGTAACATAACTATACAAACGGGGAAACAGACGAACGGGGCATTAACTAGTTAGACGAACAGAAAACCAGACGAAACTGACCGGGGATATCCCAGAAGTTCCATAATTCTAGTTCCACATGGAACACTCGGTACATATGTAAATGTCAAATAAATGAAGTTCCATATGGAACTACATACTAGGCTTTACATCTGGTTTTGTTTTTATTTTGGTTTTAAATCAGTTGAGTATCTTCGGAGCATACCCCGTTATCACTGTTATCAGTGTTGCAAAATCATTGAAAACGCTTGGGTTGACACTGCACATTTTTTTAAATATGAAACAACGTAAAACCTGAAGTGTCATATACCCCTCTTGATTGAGTTACCTTAAACGCAAGATGCCAATGAAGGCGTTATACCTAAACATGAGATTTGCCTAAAAAGATGTTTGCCCTAAACTAGGGATGCCTATGAAGCAGCATGCCTGAAATGTAAAATTGACTAAGCAGCAGATTGCCTGAAATACAAGATGACTGAGAAGCGGAAAGTTTCATATGTGCATAGACTGGAATATTGTTAGCGAAGAAGAGAATAACGGCCACTGCGGGCCTACTTATTTCATTGAAACCTATTAGTTTCATAAAATCCTATAATCTCTATAGAAAAGTAATAACATGAGACTTAATTATATTTTTTTATGAAACTTGTCCCGGTGGATATTTTACGATTTTTACTGGAGTGAGACGGTCGTCAGTTAGTTACAAACAAGTCGCAAAAGTAACGCGGGTGAAGTCTCGGGTAAAATCTACTAGATACCTATTTACTTTATAATATTATACCGGGCCGGGCTGACTCCTAAGTCGTGAACCTATATAATATGTTTTTCTGGCTCTTTACCGTTAGTAAAAGCACTCGTACGTAACACTGCAAAAATCTATAAATGTATTTTGTAATAATTAATAAAATTATTAAAAAGTACTCTGAGAAGTCTGTGAACTCTGTGAGCACTTAGAACACGCTTCAGGTTTGTACTTCTCCTTCACTCGCACTTAATAAGAGCGAATGAGAGACAAGTACAAACCCGAAGCACCGTCTAAGAGCTATCGCACTTCTAGCTTGGCGGTAGGAAGGGGGCAGCTTTGGCGTTATTTGCTTTGTAGGCATTTAACCACGTAGGCATTTTGATTTGTAGGCATTTTACCATTAAGGCATCCTGCTTTGTAGGCATTTGACCATTTAGGCATCCTGCTTTGTAGACATTTGACCATTTAGGCATCCTGATATGTAGGCATCGACTTTAGGCAATCTGCTTCTTAGTCAATTTTACATTTCAGGCATGCTGCTTCATAGGCATCCCTCGTTTAGGGCAAACAGCTTTTTAGGCAAATCTCATGTTTAGGTATAACGCCTTCATTGGCATCTTGCGTTTAAGGTAACTCGATCAAGAGGGTCATATACTTGACAATGTTAACTTATATAGATTATTATTATTATTACATGTATTCGCCTATTCCACAGATCGCCATACGATTAAATAAATGTGAAGAAGTGGCCAATTATGTAAAACTAGAGGACGCCCGCGACTTCGTACGCGTAGAATTAGTTTCCCGCTACTCCCCCCCATTTCTTCCCGTTGGGGGTCGATTTTCGGAAAATCCTTTCTTAGTGCTCACTTACATCATGAAAGGAACCCATGTACCAAATTTCAAGTTTCTAAGTACAGTAGTTTCGGCTGTGCGTTGATATGTCAGTCAGTCAGTTTAGCCTTTTATATATATAGATAAATCTATATGTACCAAGGTTGTACTTAGCAGAGGTAGACATTTTGTATGAATATGTACCAGTACTTCCATATGGTACTTCTGGGACATTTCCTTCAAAATGAATATCCCGGTAGATCCATATGGGACTAGAAAATATGGAACTTCTGGGATATCCCCAACTGACCTAACCCATAAGAATAAGTAGTATAAGAAGGGCATCTTCGGCGTCGTTGTATGGATTTGACGGCAAAGCCGTCAAATAATTACCTACAGCGCCCCACGCCCCGCCTTACCCCTCTCTCGTCTGTCGCAAAATTAGGGTTGTCACAAGTATATAATACTAACTGAGCCCGCAACCTCGTTCGTGTAGAATTAGTTTATTTACCTGTTAAACTATACGATAAAATCTCCCATTGCTGACTACTTACTTAATAAAACTAAAATGTCCGTACAATTTTAAGACTTTCCAATAGTTTCACTGACGTATGATTGTGACAGCGGATGACAGAGGCACAAGTCGGCGCTAACTAGTCTAAGTAAGAAATTAAGTAGGTACTTTTATTACAATTAAGGGCTGATTTTTCAATCCCCAGATAAAGCTATCCGGAAGGTAAATTTTGGCTCTGTTCTTTTCTTTCATATGACTTCAGAAAAGGATAGTAATACATTTAACTGACGGATAGTTTTATCTGATAAGACATACTTGTTTTATTCATTCACCCCCCAGTGAATGAACAAAACGCGGTTTTTAACAAAAAATAAGCGTTGTAATAGAGAATAGTCCAAGAAGTTGTGTTTTATTAGTCTGTCAACTCTTTATTTAGGATAGCAACATTATACAATCTATGGCTCGAATTTCGTTTCGTCTTGGCGTCGTAGTAAAAAAATCGTGGGTCGGTGTGGCTCGAAATAGAAGCAAAAAATATAAGGAACAAGGTGAGTACCGGTTTGGAAAGTTTGATATTATTCCTATTTATCTCATGCTCATTGGTGGTTTCACATTTGTATGTTGTGGTGAAAAGGGTAAAGTATAAATAGGCTGTGTCGGCTTTTGATAAATTCCAACCTTTTGATTTATTTTAAGGTGCTTACAGAAAGGAACCATTAAAGTACCTCACTCCAGTGAATGAACAAATGTTCATTCACTAGGACATATCTGATTTTGTATTTTAACATAGTTTATGCATTTTTTGTTACGAAATGATTATATTTATTCAATCAACACTAACATACGTTCATTTTGAATCACTGGTCCAGTATTGGAACAGAAATTTATGTTTAAATCTTTTAAAACTGTTTTGTATTAAACATACATTTCTTAGTTCATTCACTGGAATTTAATTGCCAGTAAATAAATTACAATATTTTGCCGTCGTTCATTCATTAACTTTCTGTTCCAATGAATGAACAGGATTTATTTTCTTAGTTCATTTATTAGATCTGGGAGCTAGTAAACGAACAACTTTAAAATTTACCAGTGTTTATTCATATTTTTTTGATAGAAGAGTTAGATATATTACTTTTCTACGACTAAGTTATTATAATTAATAAAACACAGCTGGAATTGTTTTATTTGATTCACTTAACAAAGATTTTATCAAAACTATTTTTGTTCATTTATCGAAACTAGGGTAAATCTTCAACAACTGGCCACTTGAGAAAATGTCATTTAGTTACTAGGCACCCATTATACAACGTGTTACAAAATACCCCGTAAAAAATATAATAAATTATCAAAGCCAGAAATATTGTCAACCCAGTACCTAAGCTGTCATGTCAGGGAACCGGAGTTAGCATAGATTATTTAACAGAGAGGCCAACCTACCAATTTAATAATTGTCAACTTTAATGGTTTTTCTGGTGTTCATCCACAAAGGTTCAATGCTGTCATTATGCTTAAGTACTGGCTTCAAAAATCGTCAAGACTACAAGAAAATATTATGTTGTCAATTTCAAATCTTCTTATCGATACTCTACAATCGTTTCGTGTTTTTTCCAAAATGCCGATGTTTTCTAACTTAGAATATTACGACTTCAAAACTCGACTTGTAATAACAACCTATCTAATCGAATTCTGTACATTTTGTTAGTATGTCTCTTGATCGTTTCACGAATTAGGTAAAAATGTACATAAACATTCTGCGTGGTTTACTCTTTAATTTTGCTGAAATAGGGTTTGCACATCAATGAAAACAATAATGGTCATACGGTGATAGTACGGTTGATAGTATGGACTTGTTATAAGGCACCATTTAACCCCCTTTCGGCTTTACGGGTATTTTTGTAACACCTTGTATATACAGACGCCGTTCGTAAAGATATTTTAGCAGTAGTCCCCATAACAACTCTGGATCTAGGTATTTTAGTTTAATCGCACAAATATCAGCATATCTTTTGCTTCAAACAGATTATTGCAAAGTGGCCAGTTACTGACGGTGGCCAATAATTGACGATTTACCCTACACGTCTTCTATACCGTCTACACTTTAAATTTTTAAAATGATTTTTATTTTACTAATATGAAGGAAATACCTAAATTCGCAGAGTTACGTCCATTTTAGCCAGAGCCGTCACGCTTTCCCCATGTCCGCATTAGTCCCGCTTCGGCAGTCGGACGGGGTGCCTGTGCCGCTTGCGTTTAACCTTTTGAACGCCTTTGACTTGATACAAACGTCGTCCTCTCACGCCAATGACAGCTTAAAACCACAGCTAATGTCAATCTTACATCACATATACTCGGGTCTATTTTGCACTGTAGGTATCTGTGACCACTATATAGGTCGACGGCGTGGTAGGCACGACAGTACACGACGACTTTGGCGTTCAAAGGGTTAATGCACGATTTTATAGAATTTTGCGATAATTTACTTTCTTTTAAATGGGGAACAAGGACTACAAAAAAAGGAACAGAAGGGGTTGACAAAAACACAATGCTAAACGCTTGCACGAAGAAATGGAGTAGGTTAAACTCTAATCATAGGTACTGATGCCGTTCTAACTTCCAAGAAATCCGATTTGACAGTTGTCAAAATGCCACGCGTACGGATGAGAAAAAAAATCGGTAGCAACATACGCTGATTTTCGAGACTGTGGTATCGATTTGTATTACTAAGGCTTTGTAATCGTTTAGTTGCAGTCTTAATATTATGGGTCAAAATCGGTTTATCGTTGAATAGGTATTTAACAAAATATAAAAAAGAGTTTAGCTAAAAAATCATATTCACAAAAAATTACATACGTTAAATAAAACAGGTCTCTTAGAACGATCCGAGCTTATTTTTACTACTTGCCTTACTAGGTGATAATTATCACAGAACATAGAAGCAAAACAGTAGAAGTGTCAAGTGGACGTGTAACGTGTGGCATAGTTATGCGGAGTTCCGCATAACCTATCATAATTTCGATATTTCTATAGTCGGCCCGGGGAACCTTGATCCCTATGACACTGACAGTTATTCCCACGACACAACGGCGTTTGGAAGATATCGAGTAGTGCGGAAAGTATCGATAAACAAATGTCGATAATCGAAACGAGTATACAGAATACATTAACATAGTACGCTTTCAATGTCCGATTTATAATCATTTAAGTAAGGTATTGACTATGTTCAACCTTCAAAAGTACGCGAATATGGAGTTGTTATGGTAAATTGATTTGTTTATAAGAGTGACGGAACGAATAGGAACAGACTTTATAGGGGTTCCTTTCATGATGTAAGTGAGCACTAAGAAAGTATTTTCCGAAAATCAACCCCCAACGGGAAGAAATGGGGGGAGTACCTAGCGGGAAACTAATTCTACGCGTACGAAGTCGCGGGCGTCCTGTACTTATCATATAAACTCCATGTTAAATTCCGCTTTGCTAGAAAGAGATATATAAAAAATCTTTTTTGTCTTATAATATGTTGGGTATTATTACAGCTACAGCAATTCAAAAAATATTTTTCTCAATAGTTTGTTACTTGAATCAGCCAAACTTGTCAAACAATGATTTTATATTAAGATACGTCATCTGCGCTCAAAAGCGTTGCTCAAAAAGGAAGGCAATTGCCTTACTACCGTTTGACTACCGTTCAGTTGCGCCACGGCCGTTGACACGCACGCATCAAAAACAGTAAAGTTAGATTAGATATCGCAGGAGTGCGATAAGGACGACCGTGAGCGGGCGAGCACTTGTCTTGGGGGGAATGGCGAGCAATTTGAAACAACTATTTATCTCTTTCTAACCATAGCGTTCGCTGCGGATTGCCGTCTTTGTCTGTAGAAATATGGTAACCATGGTAAGGTAGCAGCGCTTAGTATGAGCATAACGTATGTAAATGTAAAATATAATTGTTGTCAAATGTAAAATGTATTGTTTCTTTTTTTGTTAATAAATAAATAAATAATGTATACCTACGAATCAAACTGATAATAATTAATTAGAATAATTAGTAAACTCTGTGTAAAAGAAGAATATATCTTGTAAACACAAAAAAGTCTTAACTACGGAGGTTCAAAGGATTTTTCCGTCTATCCCACTAGTCCCATTGAGTTGTCCCTTTATGGGGTAACTGAGACCATTTCGTCCCAGTAGTGCCATGGGACAAGTGGCACTAGTACCTATTTGTATTTTATTTTAGTCCCAAAAGACCCATTACCGCCATTACTGTTTTCATATAGTATCGTTTTTCTTTAGCTCTGTCGTGTTTTCGCATTCTTCTTCATTCCAGAAATCAATTGCAAAACCAACATAACCTAAACCAACCTGGAACTTTTGGGACAAAAAAATAGTGCAACTTATCCCATGGGACTACTGAGACGAATTAATCTCAGTTGTCCCATAAACTCAATGGGACTAGTGGGATAGACGTGGAATTTTAGTTTTTTTTTAAAGGAAGAACGGTCGCGCCATCTACAGCAAGAGTTTTTCTTTTCATTGTTAATTTTAGCGCGGCGTAGCGTTTGCTCGCCAAAATAAGTTTAAGATGGTGAAGGAAGACGCCGCGATTCGCAGGGATATCTAGACTTTCAAAAATAAAACAAGACTGGGTAATAAAGGATTTTCTTACGATATTACTACCCTGATTTTTGAGGTTTAATGAACGCCTTTACCCCTTTTACTAGGGTAGTAATTATCATGGGCTTGTCCTTTGGAAAGGTAAAAAATACCCTAAGCGGTCTATTCCCATCTGTCTTCGCCCTTTAGTCCCCAGTGAGGACGAGTGGGAATAAACCCATTAGTTACCACTGGGGACAACTGGAAAGAAATCATTCCCATTTGTTACCAACACTTGCATTTATGATACTTGTTATAAGTGAAAATAAATATCAGGGGGACAATCTCACACAAATTGAGCTAGCCCCAAACTAAGCTCTAGGCTTGTAGGTACTATGGGTACTAGGCAACGATAAACTTATCTACGTATACAGATAAATAAATAGAAAACAACCAAGATTCAGGAACAAACACTCGCGCTCATCACACAAATATTTGCCCGTACCGGGGGTCGAACCCAGGACCGCTAGCATCGTAGGCAGGGTCACTACCGACTAGGCTACCGCGTCGTCAAATGATGTGCCCAAGTGAAGTGTATTAAAAATAAAATGGTGTTGACTATAAAAATATCAAAATAAATGTTCAGACTTCAGATTAAAAACAATTCCAAAAGATAAGCAATAAACGACAGAAATGCCGGCAAAAACTTAATACTATTTTTTAGACGGATGCATTATAATTGAGATGAATTACCTACAGTAAGTACATATAAAACTGTCAGTACTAGCTCAAATTTCTTTACAATTATTATTACACCTATATCTCTTACCATTTCAACAAAATTAGGATCTGTGTAGTTATTCAGTTCACTTGCTATTGGCATAGCTTCAGATAACTTTTCTTGCCCCATGGTGGCATTATTCACAGCTTGAGCAACACTTAACAAGTTGCTGCTGGCAGAGTCACCCTGATGCCTCTCAGGAGCAGCGTTAGCAGTAAAACCTAGCTTGGCTTCCAATTGTTCTATTCGGCTTTGCAATACGGCAATGGGGTCCATTATTTAAATTAATGAAATCAAATTACTTGAGAAAGGTACAAAAATATTGTAATAAAAACCGTGAACTGGTCAGTGCACCCGTAAGTAAAATAAAATGAATTCCGAAGCCAAAAATTGCAAATTGGAATGTTTTGACATCGACATTTATCTTTTTTTCCAGCCTGACCTAGTTTTGCATAGGCTGCCAGTATTGAATAGTATGTCAAGCAAGGTTCTAGATCATGAAGTTTAGATAAAAGTGGAGGTCACACTCTCTAGACCTAAATGAAGCTTCCTTGAGTGGACTATGACGTCAGCCTATCTCGCTCACTTAGGTCCTCCTCCTCTCTTTCTAACTAGGGTGTCCACACAATTATTAAGCAATGGAGACAAGTTCACAAAAAAAGAACATGAAAACCTGTCAATATTTAAACTCAAGAATTCTTTATCTCAAAAATGCTAATTCTATGAAGTTACCGTAGAAAACTTACACCTTGTGGTAAACTAGCGCAAGATTTATGAGATAGCAACTCAGGAGCCCAACGATAGTTCAATAAACTTAGCTTCAACTGGCTTCAGCGCATAGTACAGAGTGTGGCCCCCACTTTTATCTATAACTTCATGCTCTAGATACCAGATGAAATAGTTATTTGTGCAACAAGAGAGCAAAGTTGGTTTTTGCTGCGAGTGTTGTTTTTGAATCCCGAGTAAGCGAAGGATTCTATAAATAGAATCACG
Organism: Acleris cristana; assembly: GCA_948252455.1. Lineage (NCBI taxonomy): Eukaryota > Metazoa > Arthropoda > Insecta > Lepidoptera > Tortricidae > Acleris > Acleris cristana. The sequence goes on along the minus strand of OX411772.1, from coordinate 22,395,622 downwards.
AGCGTAGCGAGTGATTCTAGGTTAGAATCCTGAGCGTAGCGAGAGGGATTCAAAGACACGAGATGTAAATAACTTTGGTCTCGTGTGACACATACAACTTTTCACCTCAGCAGCGAGAACATAATCAAATGGTTAGTGTGCACAGACATATATTTTTATACTTATGACGGATAAATACACGTTTGTAGCGAGAAAATTGTAGTCCGGAGCTTCATAAAAAAACTTTTTAACCTTAGATGGCAATTCGTGCCCTACCGACACATTCTCTCCAAAAATGCAATAAGTTTGGGATAGGTTTCAATGTGCACGTCAACTTTTGTCTTTATTATGGTTTTCAACATTGCGTAAATAGTTAATTATTAGTTAGTACTCCACATTGTAGACGGTTGTTCCGTTTGTGATTGTGATAATTTAATGAAGTAAGTACGCTAACAGTACAGTGTTTGCACCCTTTGCAAGTCTCCATTGCTTAAAAATATCATACGCTTTTAGATATTTCTCGCGAGACTTTTCAGGCAGGAAACTTAATTCTGCATTTTTTACACGCTCTGCTTTAATGCTTCCGGTGTTAAATAGCAGACTTCGTCACTGGACTCACTCATATTTATTTATTATTAAGTACTTTTATAATATTCAACGTGTATCGAAAGTAGATAGCGTAACAGAACTATAAACAAAAGCAATAAAAATAATCCCGCTATTTTTTAAAGATGCGTTCTGAAACTGCACCCGCGGTTTATGTAACAAAATTAAAGATTGTTAAAACGATAAATCATTTTTTCTACTCGCGTACTATAAACCGCTAATATTGATATCGTTAATGGTGTCAGAATACCACCTATAGCGTAACCGAAGAGTAAAAACAATTCTATAATTAGCGTTGCCATGGTAATAACAGTGCTATAATTTATTATAGCATTGTTATTACCATGGTAACGGTCATTCCGGATATCAGTCTTGGCGTTTAGTTAATACTTGACATCCTAATAATTTGTATATAAACCGTTAAAAACATTTTAACACCAATTAAAATTAAGTATATTAAAAATAAAATTAATTTTGAGACTAAATATGTTTAAAATAACATTTTTATTCAATTACTAAGAATAGATGGTTAATATCCATCGATTTGTTATTTGGTTGCCATGGTTACGTTCAATATGGATATCAACAAAATGGCGTTTCGTTTGGCATTCCAACTTGTTTATGATAAATTGATAGAACTGTTTTTAGTAACTATTAAAATACGCGTGAAATTTGTTAACATTTATCAATAAAATTCACAAACTATTAATGCGCATCGGAATAGTTAAAATTTCTTTGATGATAAGTAATTTGTTAGCAGAAAAATCGAGTAAAGTGTACGAGAAAATTTAGCGATTGTTTATTTTTATCATTATCATTTTATGCTTGTACAAAAAGTTATGTATGCAACGGTTCACAATTAGCTCTTAAGGTACCTACTCGTGCCTGTATTTAGAGCGCTCGCAAGCTCGCGCTCTAACCTCGGCTCTCGTACCTTAAGAGGCTTCCTTTGAGGCTTCATTATGAACCAGTTACATAAATAACTATAGATGGGTACATGATTAACTGCGTATTTTTTTATGAAATATTCTGTTTATTTCATTATAAAAAATATAATTCGATTATAAAAATATAATAATCACATTTAAAACTTTTAAGTTTTTAACAGATTTTTACAATTTTACGGTTATAAGTGTATCCGAAATTTTTTATTGTTTGTTTCTTTTAGGGCCTACTAGGTATGGAATTTGAAAATCGAGCTTATAATCAACTTGTTTCTATCTCTCGCTTTTTTCGTATCGAAGTGAAAGTGACAGAACCAAGTGAAGTTCAATTCTATCGAATGTTGTGAGTAGACCCAGCACTGCTCACGGCATTTAAAAAAAATAATTAAAAAGATACTTTGCCTCTCGCTTGCAGCAAAATTGAATTTTGCTCACTGTTTTTAAGCAGCAAAACCTGCTTGTTTGAGCTGCTGAGGTGAAAAAAATATTACAATTTTTATTTTTGTTTCCAACGCTTCTTTTTCTTCGCACCGACCTTAGTTTTTTATTTCTGTTTCGCCTACTGGTTGACTGGTAGAGCATGCCATTGGGCATTAAGTCCGCCTTTTGTATTTTAGGATATTTTGTGCAAATAAGTTTAAATAAATAAATAAATAAAGATTGCGGAAATTATATGAACTGTCATTTCTATCGCAATCTTATTGCAATTCACGAAACACACTAAAAAGTATTAGTGGCTACACCATTTTAGAGGTAAGTATATATTTTTTCTGGTCAGAGGTGCTAGACAAGATGCATTACGCTTGCTAGCGTTTCCATTCGTTTCGTTTTTAATCCGATCGCGTCACTGCTAGATCACATGACTTTTCGTATCACGTCATCTACCAGTGACGCGATTGGTTAAAAAACGAAACGAATAGAAACGCTAGTAAGCGTAATGCATCTTGGCAAGGGCCTCAGGCTTTATAAGTGCCCGGGACGTACCCGAAGGATTTTAACAGCGTGTTCCTGAGATTATTTGGAGTTAAAAATGTCGTATAAAGTAGACTCGATTCGGTCTACTTTTTGAGGTACAGGGTGTCCGGCGGCAGATTTATGTTTTTAAAGTTAAATGAAAAAAATAACTATTTTACATTTCGTTTTAATTTATGTCTTAAGATGCAGTAAATTAATGCGGATTTCACTTTTTAAAGATGATGTCGTCCAAATGTCGTCCAAATGTCGTCCAAATGTCGTCCAAATGTCGTCCATCGAGCTGCCAACACTGCTCGAAACGGATCCTAGTGATTCAGTGTGCCACACGGTTTAGTAGGCTTGGGTCGATCGCGCCGATTTCCCCACGAATATTCTCTTTTAAATCTTCAATCGTTTGCGGATTTTTACTACAAACTTTTCCCTTGAGGAAGCCCTATAAAAAGAAATCCATAGGACTTAAATCAGGCAACTTGTTGGAACCATGTGTGTGACGAGAACGACGGATAGCTCCCAGTTTTGGTAAGAATAAATCCGTGATCATTCGCCCAAAATTCTCACTGTTCACTTTACTGCCTGGTCTCGGTCATTTTCAAAGAATAATGGCCCAATAATTCCGTTAGAAGACAAAGCACACCAAACAGTTACCCGAGGACAATGCAGTGGTTTTTGGTGTTTCTGTCGTGGATTCTGAGTGCTCGACGCCCAATAATGGCAGTTCTGAGGGCCCTGCCAATATGCACTACGCTAACTAGCGTTTCTATTCGTTTCATTTTTAAACCAATCGCGTCACTGGTAGATGACATGATACGAAAAGTCTCGTGATCTACCAGTGACGCGATTGGTTAAAAACGAAACGAATAGAAACGCTAGTTAGCGTAGTGAATCTTGGCTGGGCCCTCTGGGCTTATTTACGTGCCCATTCAAATGAAAATGGGCCTCATCGCTCCAAAACATTGAATTAACAGTTCGGAACTTTGCTAACACAACATCACAGAAATTTTGGCATGTAGTGAAATCATTAGAGTCTGGCAAAACAAAAATTAGAAGATGAAAAAATGGCGGCAAATTAAAAAATCAAGGTGTGCTATCCCTTACTTATACCCTGGTAAAAATATTTTTGATACTTGTTATAAATAATATACCATATATTTTTAAAGGCTTTTATTAGGTCCACCTGTAATTATTGTACTACAAAACTCTACCTGTACCTACTATGAAATAAATAAGATCGGAAAGTTTCAACAAACAACAAGCAATATTCATAAAACATAACTATCACTGTTTTATGGATAAATTAATTACATTAGTTTACATACTAATTCTACTTAGCAGTACTTTTGAAATAACAAATAGGAAAGAAGATATGATTTTAAATCGCTGTCCTGGAAAATGCATTATCGTATGTAAACACTCTTGTTTCTGCTTGGAAACAATGTTTTTCTTCTCTTGCTTTTCCTTGAATTTACATATCATAGTTAATAGCAGCTTACTCACATTACTTTTGATAGATTTTTTCATGATAAACACTTTAAAACGTCATTTTTAGGGTTCCGTAGGTACCTCAAAAGAGAAAAACGGAACCCTTATAAGATCACTTTGTTGTCCGTCCGTCCGTCCGTCTGTCCGTCTGTCAAGACCCTTTATCTCGGGAACGCGTGGAGGTATCGAGTTGAAATTTAAACCATATACTCAAATCTACAGTCCCTTGAAGCTGGGAAAAAATCAAACTTATACATTTACGTAAAAAAAAGATACGGCCGTTTATGTCGCAAAAAACGTGTATTTCGACACTCTCGAGGGAATCAAAATGTATAGGGTATTTCCCGTTGACCTAGAACTATGAAATTTGGCAAGTAACACCGTCTTTTTCTGCAAGTATAGGAAAAAATCGGAAATCTGTACATTTTTAATCAAATCACAAAAAAACAGGGTCTTTATGCAAGGAACGGCGTACAGTGCGACAAGAGCCCGATCTAGGTGGATAATATTATTTGACGCTAAATATAAGATCAAAACTCAACACATTGAAGCTAGAAATATCAATATTTATAAAAAGTTGAAAAACAAGCTATTTTTAACGAAAAAACTTAATATCCAGTATAATTTGATCTCCCTGTACGCTGATTTCCCCTAAAATGTGAGGTCAGCTTAAACTGGTTTTTGTATGACGTAAAAAGGGCGTTATTTGCTGTAATTTTCAAATTTATATTATTTTAAGTTGTATAGAAATTTTAAGGCCTTCACCATTCAGGCAATTAATACCTTTTGCGATAATGTCCCGAAATGGTTCTGTATTTTTCCACATTCAGCACATTTTTCATAAAATGTTTTTGGAAGTCCGAGCGATAATCAAGAAAAGTAGTCAAATAAAGCCCTTCATTTATCTTTTTTGCTGTACTTTAACCATTCTTCATAAAACTCCCTCCTCGGTATCAACGCTTCGTTTTCTTCAAAAAAGTCAAAAACACGAATCAGCACGAGGTTTCTAATTAAATGAATATAAAGCGTAAATATTAACGAAGCTATCATTGAAAAAAAATACAGGCTGGGTACATGCGCGCCGAGCAACAATGAGATGGCGGCGGCGCGCCGACCCGACAAGGTCGGCTACGCCGGCGTGACCATATTTTGATAACTTTTTAAGCGAAAGTTACATACATACATACATTAAATCACGCCTGTTAACCATACACATTAGTTATGATAAATGAAGTGCTAGAGAGCTACTCGCCAACGGATGGTGTTAGTAATCGTAAATGATGCTAATTTTGAATGTTACTTCTACGATTAATATAACATACATATTTGTGTAAGGGCATGCTTTGATGGTTCGGTCATTTGGAAAGGATGGATGAAAGAAGATTGACGAAAGAGATATACAGAGCTAAAGTGAGTGGAAGGGTCGGAAGGGGCCGCCCTAGGCGTACTTTTTCGAATCAAATCGGAGAAATACTGGAAAAGGGCGGAATTTTAAGTACCTACCCGAAACCGACGTGCGTGCATGACTCGATGCATGAATGTGGAAGAAGCGAAAGAGATTTGTCAAGATCGTAGCAGGTGGAACGAAGTGGTCTCTGCCTACCCCTCTGGGAAACAGGCGTGATTTAATGTATGTATGTATGTATGTACATATTTGTGTTATTCAAGGTACTGAGCGATACAGAGATATAACACGCTATACGGAGTTTTTTTTTTGGCGGTGTGTGATAGACGTTACGTCAGTCGCAGAGTTAAAAATCTGTGTTGAAATTTAGGCTAATCAAAATGGACCTTAGGTATTGCATAGATAATAAAGTACATAATAAAATGAAGAAAGTACTATTGCGTTTTCCAACCATTATTATCTTACATACGGAACCCTCGGTGCGCGAGTCCGACTCGCACTTGACCGGTTTTTAATTTTAACAGAAACGTCTGTACGTAATTCAAATTATATTAAAGCGAAAAAATTTCGTCGGTCTTAGGCAGGATTCGAACCTACCTACATCTTCTCTGGCAATCCGGGCCAATGCAGGCGCATTACCAATTATGCCACCAAGACCCTACTTAAGATCCACGAAATTAGCGATCGCTTACTTTATCATACTTGGAGGGTATGCTGACGCCATCTATCAAAAAAAATAACTGCTTGATTTTACATTTTTATTCGAAAGAATAGCCTTTTATAAGAAACTAATTTGAAGCATTTCATGATTAAATGTATTATTGATATTTAAAATAATTTATTAAATTAAAGTAACCTTACCTACTTGTAGCGACAAGATGACGTAGATATTTATAAAGAACGGGTATAAGACTTCATCTAAGACTTAGAAAGACGATTTTTTATTATCTGTGATCTGTTTTAAAAGTCATAATAGACGAACGTCATTCAAATATAATGTAAAGAAACAATCGCAATATGATATAATTTATTATTTAAGAGTATATAAGCATTCAACCATTGCTTATTATCTAGACCTCAGTTAATACAACACTTCCTACATGACCTTGTTTCTAGACTAGATTTACTCAACACAATCACATTAAATTTGTTGAAAAGGCGGATTCCATACTTCCAATCATGATTTTGTACAATAAATGTTGATGCCGTCTTTTTAAACCTCTTGTAAAACCTTACCACTCAAATGATTAACATTTATCACTCATAACTCAAAAGAGAAATGGTCTCATTAATATTTTAATTTCATCATAAGAATTACAGTCAATTCAATTCAATTCTTTATTAAATGGCCTCTGTCCATCCATTGAGACAATTCTGCCAGTGTCAAGGTTAGGAGTTACATATGGTAAGAATTACAGTCAATTTGTAAACAAATAAATTTGACATGACAACAGCTGTCTTCAAACGTAGGTGTCAGGTAGATATCTAAATTGTACTTATAAAATGAAAATTTGGAGAGGTCTTATAAGTTTTATGTAAAACCACAAAAGTGCTTGATATAGCGCAATTGGGACGGGCATTTAGGAGTCAAATGAAGGTCATTTCTTAATTTTAATATAATTAATTCATTGTAACATATTTTTTTAATCTAACTACTGGGATCGATTCGAAAAGCCTATTCCTCGAAATGGTTTTACATTGTTAAAAATGGGTGTATCCCAATTATGCCACCAAGACCCTACTTAAGAACCACGAAATTAGCGATCGCTTACTTTATCATACTCGGAGGGTATGCTGACGCCATCTATCGTTGACACACGAACGAAGAGACAGTGTTTAATTTGAGAATATAATATAAAATAGTAGATTAATAAGTAAAATAATGAGAAATCAATTAAATAAAGTTTAACTATGGGAATGAAAACGGAGTAAAATAGGTACAAAAATCGATCATGAAATAGACAAAAGTAAAAAGGAAGCCCACTGAACACAGATAAATCAAGAATTATCGGCGACGGTCGGCAGCGGAATAACCTACCCTCATTTACCTCTTCTCACTCTTGGGGTGTGACTGGATCACGAAACTAATTTACACTTATTTCTTTAAACGTGGATTTAGCTTAGTTGGTGAAATAAATTGTGATTTAATGGTGTTACATGGGTAGCGGAATAATGATTAACTACGATTCTACAGCAGTCCAATAAGGTAAATATTACAACGTTAAAAATAAAATGAAAGTCAAGCTTTGCTTTTTTGTTGGCATAAAAGAAATGCCTTAGATTTGACTTTAAACGTGTTCACTGTTTGCAGAGTTCGGGGAGGCGGCGGGAGGTTGTTCCAGCATTTACTGGCGGCGTAGCGGAAACACCCACGAAATGCAGCAGAGTGATGGCGGGGAATTACGAGCTGCAGCTGCCTTAGAGGTCGCGTGTCCCGGCTGTGTGCGTTACGCGCCCAGATAAGCTTCCCGTACAGGTACGTGGGCTCCTTGGATTTGACAAGACCGAACATTAGTGTGGCCAAATGATGTTTTCTACGCGTGTCCATCTTTAAAATGTTGTTACGGTTAAGAAATGGTGTAATGTGCGTACGCGGTGGAATCTGAAAGCAAAACCTGGCACACGCATTTTGTACCCGCTGTATTAGACGTTGTGTGCGTATAACTTATAAAATATAACTTTAAAACGTAGCAAATACCGCAAGCAAGCTTCAATTCAATGTTTCGTCTGTAGCTTTACCGATACTATCGATGATTCCGCCGATATCAGGGTTTAAACAGACACGTAAGCAAGCTTCACTCTCAAGACGAATAAATGATTTTGTTGTTGTTTTTTTAATTCATCCCATTTGGGATAGGCAAGGATCAAAGATCATACAGCCAATTCTTCTTTTTTGTATTTTTCCGATTTCAAGTCAAATAAAGGCCTAAGCCAGTTCTTCAGTATTTTTACACTTTAGTCATTTCCATTAAAAATAAGGCTATCGAGCCAATTCCGTAGTATTTCATTCCTGTATTTCCTTTCCTATATTATATCGTCATTTTCCGTTCCGTTTGAATCCATGTCAAATACTTTGTCAGCTAGGCTAACGTCACGTCCAAATTGTCAAATTGGGATACACTAAAAAAAATAACTGTGTTCGAACCGAACAAAAAGGTATTATTTCTATAATGTAAAGCCATAGTTCAACACTGGCATGCGGGCTGATATATAAAGAAAAAAGATTTGACGGTGACGTCAAAATGGTGTAACAGAAAAAAATGTGAATTAGAAAAGAATTGTTATGTAGCTGTTCACGAAATAAAAGTATTTAAAACCTAATCTATGTTTACATGTATAACCACCGTAACGGAAATATTGGCTCATACATGTAATTTGGTCCTTCAAGAAAAACATGTCTACGTTTTGAGACTATCGAAGAAGAAAATAATTTCTCATAATGAGTATAAGCTTTCGAGCTAAAAAAGAAGAGGATAATTTCTCATATAAGTATAAGCTTTAGAGCCAGCAGAAGATCTTACAGGTACCTATTTAAAAAAGTGAAGTATACCTAAAGCTTGCGCATATTTAAGGCGCGCTCAAGTTACATAACACAGCAAGTCTTTCAAGCGGAATACCAATAACGGATTGCCTGCACAGACTGCCAGGGCTTTGTTAGACTCAGGAAGCCAAGTGTCTTTTGTGACCGAGAAAATAATTGACAAAATTAAATGTAATGTATATAAAGCTGACGAATTGGTGACGGGAGTTTGCGAAGTTTCTAACAGTGTGTCAAAAAAGGCTGATTTTACTGTTGAGTCTTCTGTAAATAATTTTCAATTGCAGGTTTCATGCTGTGTCACAAAAAATATAACTTGCCCTCTTCCTCGGCAAACATTTGACAAAACGGGTTTTAATATACCGTCTTATGTCAAGCTGGCAGATGAACATTTTAACCAAACGGATGAAATATCCTTATTGCTTGGATGTGACATATTCTTTCGGGTGCTCCAACGTGACTCTCTGCCGCTGACTCCGTCTGGTCCGTTCCTGGTTAACACCAATTTTGGGTATATTGTCGCCGGGACGCTGCCAGTTTCTTCTGGCAACATTTCAGTTTGTAATTTTTGCACCACAGCTGGAGGTAACCCTATAATTTTTAATGATTTTGCCCCTAGTTTGGGCATTGAAAAGACCATTTCCAAGTTCTGGGAATGTGAAAAGGTTCCTGACCTTATTAAAGAATCTAGCACTGAACATCAACTAGCTAAGCAGGTGTTTCAGGAATCTGTTAAACTAGAAGACAAAAGGTTTACTGTTGGTTTGCCTTTAAAAGTAGAATTAGGAAAGTTGAATTTAGGTAATTCTTTTGACTCTGCGCTCCAACGATTTTTTAATTTGGAAAAGCGTTTTCTCAAGGATGATTCTTTGTATCAAAAGTACAAAAAGTTTATTCATGATTACATAGAGCAGGGTCACGCGAAATATTATGACATTGACAATTATGATTTGCAGTCAGGTATAGTTCATTTTTTACCACATCATCCCGTGATTAATCCGAATAGCAAAACGACGCCGGTTCGTGCTGTTTTTGACGGTGGTGCAATTACCAAAAGTAATATATCTCTAAATGACGTTTTACTTAACGGCCCGGTCGTTCAAAATGATCTCTTTGACATTTTGGTCTTGTTTCGAACTTTCAAGTTCGTGTTATTGTGTGATGTTAAGGCTATGTATCGACAAGTGCTTATTGAAGATAAATACCGTAGTTTGCAAAACATATTATGGCGCGATTCGCAAAACGAGTCTGTAAAATGCGTTCAGTTGCAGACTGTTACGTATGGCTTGAAAAGCTCTGCTTTCTTAGCTACCAGATGTTTGGTGGAGCTCGCACGCAAATATAAGGATAAATATCCCTTAGCTTCTTTTGCGTTGCTTCACACGAGTTATGTCGATGATATCCAGTGCGGCTCCAATGAGCTGTCTGAGTTAATTACTATGAAAAAGGAACTAATTGAGCTTATGGAGTTAGCTAGTTTCTCATTGCATAAGTGGTGTTCGAATCACAAAGATATTTTAAATGACGTACCAAAAGAATTGCATCAGGTTGGTGATAAAAAATTTGAAAAGGCCAATGAATATGTTAAAACCCTTGGTTTGACGTATGACGTAGCTGCTGATACATTGAATGTCCAATGTCCTGAAACTCATGTGCAAAATCGATATACGAAAAGAGAAATGCTAAGCTTCATTAGTAATTTTTTTGACCCTTTGGGTCTAGTCGGTCCTATTATTAGTCCAGGCAAAGATCTTGATGCAACAAGTTTGGTACGAAAATTTAAGATGGGATGATTATTTAACAGATTCACTTAGTACTAAGTGGGTTAGTTTCGCTAAAAGTTTAGTTGCGATGCCTTGTATAGCCGTACCTAGAAATATTAATGTGCAATTGACCAAATGTAGCTTATAGGATTTAGTGATGCTTCCAATATGGCGCATGGTTGCTGCTTGTATTTGGTAACTGATACGCAAAACAGCGTATCTGTTCATCTGCTTTGTTCTAAATCGCGTATCAACCCCAAAAATAAAACTCTAACCATTCCTAGGCTGGAATTGAACGGTGCATTGTTATTAGCAATGCTAGCTAAGAAGGTTCATTGCAACTTGTCTTTAAAATATACAGTAAAAACCTACCTTTACACTGATTCATTGATCGTGCTCTCCTGGCTGGACACTCAACCTCTAAAGCTTAATATGTATGTAGGAAATAGGGTTGAGCAAATTAAAAAATTGACTTCAGAATTTGAATGGCACTATGTAAATACTGCTGATAATCCTGTGGACCTCTTGTCTCGAGGTGTCAAACCCCAAGCGTTAGCTAAGTGTGATTTATGGTGGAAGGGGCCACATTACTTGCAAAACATTGATACAAATGCAAAATGTAAACTTTTATCAAACAACTTACCCGAGATAAAACCTCAACCAAAGGCATGTAATTCGTGTAGTGAAATAAACTCAGTTTATAATTGTATATTAAAATATTCAAGTCTTGATAAAATGACTAGAATTATGTCTTATGTGCTAAGATTTGTATATAACTGTAAAAAAGTAAATTTTGCCAAAAAGCGAAACAATCTATGTCCTGATGAGTTAAACGCTGCACTGCATGCAATCATTAAATTTGATCAGAACTATCATTTTAAAGAAGATATAATAAAATTGGAGTCTAATGTTCCATTAAAGTCTGGTTTGAGCAGTTTAAACCCTTTTGTCGATTCTACTGGATTGCTAAAAGTTGGTGGCAGATTGCACAATGCTGCTTTAGCTTATAATCAAAAACACCCTATAATTTTGCCCAAGGGTTCTCATATAACCAAATTAATTAAGTATTCTAAGAGAGCACTTGAGATTAAAACATGCAGGGCATACATTGGTTCGGGGCAGTTTAAATGAAGTTTACTGGATTATTAATATCAATAGAGAAATAAAATCTGTTTTGCATAAATGTATTACATGTTTTAAGTTAAAGGCAAAAAGTTCATCTCAGTTGATGGGATCATTGCCTCTTGATCGTGTTAATATGACGCGCCCGTTTCAAATAATCGGCACAGATTATGCTGGACCTTTTTATGTAAAACAAACTAGAATAAGAAATCCAGTTATAACAAAGGCGTATGTAGTAATTTTTATATGCTTTGTAACCAAAGCTATTCATATCGAGCTGGCTTCTGATATGACGACCAATACGTTCTTAGGGAGCCTAAAAAGATTTATAGCGCGTAGAAATAAGCCTTCTAAAATATATTGTGACAATGCAGCCTATTACAAAGGTGCTGAAAATGTACTTAAGGAATTATATGATTTACAAAATTCTAGACAGCATCAGGACTCTGTGATTGATTTTGCCAATTCAGAAAGAATATCTTTTCATTTTATACCGTCATACTCTCCGGTATTTGGTAGCCTGTGGGAGGCAGGGATAAAAAGCATCAAATATCACATGAAGCGAGTTCTCACTAACACAGTGCTCACTTATGAGGAGCTGTACACAATATTAGTGCAGATAGAAAGTATTCTAAATTCGAGGCCTTTGACCCCTTTATCGAGAGATCCTCATGATATGGCCTATCTAACGCCTGGACACTTTCTGACAGGTGCTTCTATGTCCTCATATCCCGAATTGGATCTCACGAATGTAAATATAGGTAGGTTAAGTTTTTGGAAGCAATGTGTTCAGCTTCAGCAAAGCTTTTGGAAGCAGTGGCATAGCCAATATTTAGTTCTATTGCAAAGTAGACCAAAATGGAAAAACGAGTGTCCTAATTTAAAGGTAGGTGCTCTAGTTTTGTTGAAAGACGTCTGCGCTTCCCCTTTGAACTGGCCAGTTGGTAGGGTTATAGATGTCCACCCTGGTCGAGATGGCAAAGTTAGGGCTTTAAGTGTAAAAACAGCCAGGGGATTCATTTTAAAAACAAGTGTTTTAAAGGTCTGTCCTTTTCCGATTGAATAGTTTATTTTAAATAATATTATAATGTTGTGTTATGTTTGTTTCTAGATATTATGTGCGGTTGGATTCTGCTGTACAGTTATGTTTAATTTTAGTTATATGTGTGGATTTCTTCTAGTTTTTACTGTTGTCTATTATTGTTTAGTTTATTTGCGCCCCCACCATGTTCGAGCCGAACAAAAAGGTATTATTTCTATAATGTAAAGCCATAGTTCAACACTGGCATGCAGGCTGATATATAAAGAAAAAAGATTTGATAGTGACGTCAAAATGGTGTAACAGAAAAAAATGTGAATTAGAAAAGAATTGTTATGTAGCTGATCACGAAATAAAAGTATTTAAAACCTAATCTATGTTTACATGTATAACCACCGTAACGGAAATATTGGCTCATACAAACTGCTTGATTTTACATTTTTATTCGAAAGAATAGTCTTTTATAAGAAACTAATTTGAAGCATTTCATGATTAAATGTATTATTGATATTTAAAATAATTTATTAAAATAAAATAACCTTACCTACCTACTTGTAGCGACAAGATGACGTAGATATTTATAAAGAACGGGTATAAGACTTCATCTAAGACTTAGAAAGACGATTTTTTAATATCTGTGATCTGTTTTCAAAGTCATAATAGACGAACGTCATTCAAATATAATGTAAACAAACAATCGCAATATGATATAATTTATTATTTAAGAGTATATAAGCATTCAACCATTGCTTATTACGTAGACCTCAGTCAATACAACAATTCCTACATGACCTTGTTTCTAGACTAGATTTACTTAACACAATCACATTAAATTTGTTGAAAAAGCGGATTCCATACTTCCAATCATGAGTTTGTACAATAAATGTTGATGCCGTCTTTTTAAAACTCTTATAAAACCTTACCACTCAAATGATTAACATTTATCACTCATAACTCAAAAGAGAAATGGTCTCATTAATATTTTAATTTCATCATAAGAATTACAGTCAATTCAATTCAATTCTTTATTAAATGGCCTCTGTCCATCCATTGAGACAATTCTGCCAGTGTCAAGGTTAGGAGTTACATATGGTAAGAATTACAGTCAATTTGTAAACAAATAAATTTGACATGACAACAGCTGTCTTCAAACGTAGGTGTCAGCTAGATATCTAAATTGTACTTATAAAATGAAAATTTGGAGAGGTCTTATATGTTTTATGTAAAACCACAAAAGTGCTTGATATAGCGCAATTGGGACGGGCATTTAGGGGTCAAATGAAGGTCATTTCTTAATTTTAATATAATTAATTAATTGTAACATATTTTTTTAATCTAACTACTGGGATCGATTCGAAAAGCCTATTCCTCGAAATGGTTTTGAAATTTTCATACATTGTTAAAAATGGGGTATCCCAATTCTTGATAATCTTGCTTGATTTGATCTTGAATCTTGATAGGTATTCTTATTTCTTGATCACATCACACTCATTCACACAAATAATAAAATTTCAAAGTCAATACTTTTAAAATAGTTATATAAATACATATACACTGCTGGGTTCACTAGTAAGTCTTCAGTACTGCGCGGGATTAATTCTGGAGTAACGTATTCTGTTAAAAGCGTTTCTATAAGGGCGAGGCGATGTAAATTATTGGCAGGGCAATCGAATATTATAATATGATCTAGAGTTTGGCTATTCTCAGTATCGCAGTCATTGCATCGTGGGGAGGGGACCATATTCATACGATGCAAATGTGCATTAAATCTTCCATGACCAAAACGTAAGCGGCACACAGTGGATCGAAATGAATAAAAAATGGACATTCGCATTTTTTTCTAAAAATCCTATTTTAAAAAATGCTTTTCGGTTGGAAATTATGTGAGGAATAAAAAATGTTATGTAACATTTTTCGAAATGAGGCTTATTTTAAACAGAAAAAAATAAAATGTGTTTTTTTTGTATGAAACTAAAAAATAGGTATCTTATTGTAAGAAAACCGTAACCGATCCCGCTTTCAAATCTTTAGAATATCATTGTCCTACTTTGGAACAGTAGAAAATAGTTAAAACCTTATCTCAGTAGGTGCCCGTTTTTTTTTTATAGTCCAATCAAAAGTCAGTAAATACAACATTTTTCTTAGTTATGTATTTTTTTATTTTCATTAAAAAAACGGTATATTCATAACAATTTAGTATAAAAATAAAATATTTATGACATTTTGATACAGATAAATACAAGTTTTTTCAAGAAATGGTTCTAAATTACATTGAAATCGAAACATTTATTGAGATGGTTTTACTAACTATGATAGTAGGTAACAATAAGTTAAAATATACTTGAAATCAACAATTACAAGTTATAAAAAAAATACATTGTATCTTAGATCTATTTTATTCACAACCTTCTTCTACACTTTCAAACATTTCTATATTTTCAGCGTAATCAGTGCCGAACAAAAACAAACGAAGACATATTGCACAATTTTTTGGTGTCATCTGATCCAAGATTGTCTTTTTTGAGGCCACCGTTAAGTAAAGCGACTAAGAAGACCCTCTCTTCTAAAGCTTTGGAATTATTAATAATAGAAAACATAACCACTGATGACGCTGAAAATATAGAAATATTTGAAAGTGTAGAAGAAGGTTGTGAATAAAATAGATCTAAGATACAATGTATTTTTTTTATAACTTGTAATTGTTGATTTCAAGTATATTTTAACTTTTTGTTACCTACTATCATAGTTAGTAAAACCATCTCAATAAATGTTTCGATTTCAATGTAATTTAGAACCATTTTCTTGAAAAAACTTGTATTTATCTGTATCAAAATGTCATAAATATTTTATTTTTATACTAAATTGTTATGAATATACCGTTTTTTTAATGAAAATAAAAAAATACATAACTAAGAAAAATGTTGTATTTACTGACTTTTGATTGGACTATAAAAAAAAACGGGCACCTACTGAGATAAGGTTTTAACTATTTTCTACTGTTCCAAAGTAGGACAATGATATTCTAAAGGTTTGAAAGCGGGATCGGTTACGGTTTTCCTACAATAAGATACCTATTTTTTAGTTTCATACAAAAAAAACACTTTTTATTTTTTTCTGCTTAAAATAAGCCTCATTTTGAAAAATGTTAAATAACATTTTTTATTCCTCACATAATTTCCAACCGAAAAGCATTTTTTAAAATAGGATTTTTAGAAAAAAAAAGCGAATATCCATTTTTTATTCATTTCGATCCACTGTGCGGCATAGAGTGACATAAAACTATCTACTATAAAAGAAAGAACTCTTTGAAAACCAGGGCTTGGAGATCTTCTTATTAATAGCTGCGTACCATTTGCCTTTTCTTTCTAGTGATGCAGTCCAGTCTTGTTCCCATTTGCTATACATTTGTTGAGAAATTTTAACAAGTAAATCATGATATGGTATAGCAATATTAAGCACACTTCCGCTGGCACTATCTGTAATGGTTCTACCTAGCTAAATAATCGACTGCTTCATTTCCAGCAACACCAATATGACCAGGAGACCACATAAACTGTACCACAACATTATCTTCTTGCAGCCGTAACCACAATATTTTAATATGATGTAAGATATAACTAGTATTTGCATTAAGTAAATCTATTGTTTTCTAATGCTTTTAAGACGCTTAAGCTATCAGATATAATCAACCATTTCTTATTTTCCTGAGAATGATGTTCAAAAATATGCTGCAAAGCTGCTGAAATAGCCAAAGATTCAGCAGAATAAATGCTTAGCTCTGATGGTAACTTGGTTCCGCGTCCTGTCTTACATTTTGAATTATAAATTGCCATGGATACCTCATTGCATTTCTTAGATCCATCAGTGTAAATGCAGTTATAACCTGAATACTTTGCTAACCTTTCATACACCTCTTCTTTGGTTTTGATCTTGCAAATAGTGTCAATTTTCATATTAGAAAACTTGCTACTGTAATTTCCACTATAACATGGCCAATTTTCGCTATCATAAATATTGTACTTATTTTTGTATTCTAATATTTCTGACAAGTCATGCAGTGCAAAAGGCATAGAAGAAGAATTACTTGTGGAAGTAGGAGTATAGATACTCTGAAGCTTTTTAACTAATGGATGAAACTTCAAAGAGAAAAGTTTAAGATTAAATCTGAATTTCAACATATTTAAAACGTAAGAGCAGGGTTGGAGTGTTACACTCCACCTGTAATGAATTAATGGGAGTGGTTTTCATACAACCAGTTATTATACATAAGTTACTGTTCTGAATTACATCTAACTTGTGAACTAA
Organism: Acleris cristana; assembly: GCA_948252455.1. Taxonomy (NCBI): domain Eukaryota; kingdom Metazoa; phylum Arthropoda; class Insecta; order Lepidoptera; family Tortricidae; genus Acleris; species Acleris cristana. The sequence continues at coordinate 22,378,467 of OX411772.1, read as the reverse complement.
TTTCTCATTAGAAGCATAACATAAGAAACCGTAATCAAAGTGACTTCTTACTAGAGCTTTATACAAGGTGTTACAAAAATACCCATAAAGCCGAAAGGGGGTTAAATGGTGCCTTATAACAAGTCCATTTACAATATTTGAGAACCGTACTATCACCGTATGACTTACCGGCAAAAAAAATAAAATCATTATTTTTTTCATTGATGTGCCAACCCTATTTTATTAAAATTAAAGAGTAAACTACGCAGAATATGTATGTACATTTTTACCTAATTCGTGAAACGATCAAGAGACATACTAACAAAATGTACAGAATTCGATTAGATAGATATTACAAGTCGAGTTTTGGAGTCGTAATATTCTGAGTTAGAAAACATCGTCATTTTGGAAAAATCACGAAACAATTGTAGAGTATCGATAAGAAGATTTGAAATTGACAACATAACATTTTTTCCGTCTTGACGTTTTTTGAAGCCAGTACTTAAGCATAATGACATCATAGTATTGAACCTTTGTGGATGAAAACCAGAAAAACCATTAAAGTTGACAATTATTAAATTGGTCGGAAGGGGCCGCCCTAGGCGTACTTTTTCGAATCAAATCGGAGAAATACTGGAAAAGGGCCGAATTTTAAGTACCCGAAACCGACGTGCGTGCATGACTCGATGTATGAATGTGGAAGAAGCGAAAGAGATTTGTCAAGATCGTAGCAGGTGGAAAGAAGTGGTCTCTGCCTACCCCTCTGGGAAACAGGCGTGATTTAATGTATGTATGTATGTATTAAATTGGTAGGTTGGCCTCTCTGTTAAATAATCTATGCTAACTCCGGTTCCCTCACATGACAGCTTACTAGGGCTGACAAGATTTTTGGCTTTTATAATTTATTAGATTTTTTACGGGGTACCTATTTTGTAACACGTTGTATAGGATTAGTAATGTTTTTGGGTCAGCTCCCCAAGATGTATTAGTGAGAGACCTGAGAACATTAGTAGCCCTAGAAGCTCTTTCTATTATAGTATTAACATACTTGTTCCAGGAAAAGTTGTTGGTAAATTCAACCCCTAAAATTTTTACAGTGGATGCTAGTGGTAACTTCATATTATTATTATTGTAAAATATATTTACACTAAATGGACGAATTTTATTAAAAACAATTACTTTTGATTTATCAGGATGAATGTCCAAATTGAGATATGAAAAATAGTTGTGCAATTTATAGAGAGCATGGTTTAATCTATTAACTAAATCAGAAACATATTAGCACCTGACGCATATACTACTAAATCATCAGCAAACTGAAGATTGAGTACATGCGATCCTAAAATGCTATTCAACTTATGTATATAGGTACAGAGTGAAAATTAAGGGGCTTAATATTCCCCCTTGACAAACCCCTTTGTGAGATAATCTAGGCCCTATCAAGACCTTATTTACTTTAACATAGACTTGACGGGCGTGAAGAAAGTGAAATATCCAATTAATAAGCTTTTCAGGAATATTAAGTGAGGCTAACACTGAGCTTAAAATATTATGATTAACATTATTAAATGCACCCACTATATCAAAAAATATTCCAATAAATCATGTTTTTTCTGCATTGAGCTAAATATATCTACCTAGTTGTAAATGTGTTAAACTCTCACGAGAAGACTTCCCTCTTCTAAACCCAAATTGATTTGATGGTAAAAGGTTATTATTCTCTACAAAAAATTCTAATCTGTGCTTTAGAAGCTGTTCAAATTTTTTTCCAAAACATGAAATGAGAGCTATAGGTCTATAGGAATCAGCATCATTTTTATTATTTTTATAGGGCTTCAGGATAGGAACTAAACAATCTATTTTCCAGTCATGTGGTATCAGGGATTTGTCCCATAATAAATTAAAAATGTTTAAAATAATGTACAAACTATGAGCAGAAAGTTTTTTAATTACTTTGTATGGCAGACCATCTAAACAACAGGCAGTATCCCGACGTGACATAACAGCTGAAACCAATTCCGCATATGTAAAAGGGCTCTTCATAAAATCTGATTTAGTACTATTGTTTATAGGCTGTGACTGATAAGGCTGTTCAACTGTATCTGCAGTATATTTCTCTAAAAACTGTGAGACCCATGACAAATTATTATGTTTAGAAGTTTCAACATAAGTCTTATTGAATTTTTTCATATAATTCCAGATCCTACTAATGGGAGTTGTTCTATTAAAGGATTCGCATAAGGACTTCCAGCTTAACTTAGCTTCAGTTTTCAACACTACCTGTCTAACTGCTTGCAATCTTTTAAACTCGAGGTAATTTTCCTGTGAAATATCATCTTTAAATTTAATGTATACATTCTTAGCATTTAAAACTGCCCTGTCACACTTAGTGTTCCACCATGGTAAAGAAACCCTTTTTTTAATTGATTTAGGAGTTGATTGACTTATGCGTTGATTTACACTATGTTGAGGTAGACACTGCCTTATTGCTGTATTAATAACATTTGTCAACTGATTATAAGCTTCAAGTGGTTCAAGATTATTAAATTCATGACTTGCAAAGATATTATTTGTTAGTTCAGTGTATTTTGCCTTGTCAACTTTTTTAAAATTGTGATAGGTAACAGGTAGGTAGGTTGTGGTAGGTAGTAGGTAATCCATAATTGCACTGTTCTACATCGCCATAACTGATCTCTATTTTTACAGGAAGATGATAACTACCTAAAGGGTCCTCAAAATCATCCCACTCACAATACAGAGCAAAACATGGAGAAACTATTGTTAAATCTAAAGCATTGGGTTGCCAAGAATGAGAGCCTACCGTTGTCATTTGACCGTCATTCAATAGAAATAAATAATTTTCGTCTATTGCAGCTGCTACGTCACGTCCTCGACCATCTATTGAGTTGCATCCCCAAATGGAATGCTTAGCATTAAAGTATCCAGCGATTAAAACTGGCTCAGGAAGGCTTGCAATTAACCTGTTTAATTTATTTTTGTTTAAATTTACGTTACTACCAGGGCAGTAAAGGCTAACTATTGTTAGCTCTTTATTCTGCCCATAGGAAATTCTAATAGCTATATTTTGCAATGAATCATCCCAGAATGTATCTATTTTACTAAACTGCAAACAATTATGTACTATAATAGCAACTCCATTGTGATCATTACCTGAATCTAATCTTACTACACTATAACCTTTAATATTAAAACAACTGTTGGATTTAAGCCATGTTTCACATATGATAGCAATGTCAATATCATTCTCCCTTAGAAAGTACTTAAAAATATGTACCTTATTTAATATACTTTGAGCATTCCACTATAATTTTTAATTTACCCATTATATGAGCTAAAATAATGAAGGCTTCTTTTTTGTTATGGTTTCAAGGAGAACATCCTTGATGCTTTGGGTACAAATGGGCTTATCATTTGACTTATATAAACTGACTATTTTAACTATTGATTCTATGAGCATGTTCATGATAAAGTCTGAGCTTAATAAGGAAATAAGCTGGTTGGGTTTAGAATTTAATTTCGGGAAATTCGGGTTATTAAATAAATCTGCATATTTAACTGTCTTTTTTTCAACTTTTTCCTTATTTTCTTTTATTTTCTACTGTTTTATAGGACAGGTTGAAGAAATTGAGACATGATTGCCTTGGCAATGACAAAACTTAGCGTCTTTTGCTTCTATATTGCATTCTGAGAATTTATGATCACCCTGGCATATAGAGCATCTTGTGGAGTTTTTGCAGAATTTCGCAATGTGCCCGTAACGCAAGCAACGTAAACATTGCAGTACGGGTTGAACATAATATGGTCGAACCTCAAAACGCCAACTGTTTAGGTTGACATTTTCTGGCAGGACTGGTGAAGAAAAGGGTATTCTGACTGTTTTTAAAGGATTGAACTGGTCTCCTGTCTTCTTCATGAACCGTTGCACACTTATTATGTTGTTGGAGCTGGACAAGTTCTTAAATATTTCTTTGTTACTTAAGTCTATAGGAACATGTTGTATCACTCCAACCGTTTCGGTCGAGGACGCAGGTATGGAACTTTAAGTTTTTGTGCCTCAAGAAATATTTTGTTTGTTAGCGCAGCGTTAGCCAGCGCTGGCCTTTCAAATATGACTCCAATTTTAAATTTATTCATTCTTTGAAGCTGTTTAATTCCTTTCAAGTTTCGTTTAAGGATGTTAGCTAGCAACATTATATTTTTGTCCCCAATAGCTTGGCCAGGCTCCAAGCTCTCTAGAAAGACAATGTATTCAAAGTGACCTCCGTTTTCCGGATAAAGTCGCACATAGTTTGGAACATTATACGGTAGGTACTTATCTTGATCTTCTGCTTCGGACACGCTCCCGAAGGAGTCATCCGAAATACTCCCTGTCTCTTCTGTCCCCTCCAGTTCGCCACGCTTTTTCCGCTTCTTCGCCTTTCCCATCTCGCAAGAGTAAACTACTCCTTAATATATTAATTTAAATTAGAGCGGCAAAAATTTCGTCCTATCAGCTCAAAGTTTCACGCGCTTTTCCCGAATAAATGACGTTTGACGTAGGTTGACAATCGACTTTTTTGTTGCCATGTAAAAATCTTAAGAATTCATCATTCTCATCTTTCATTTGCCAGACTCTATCTTTCAACTGTTGCACAATTTGAATTTTTAAAGGATGGAATTATAAATCATTTTTTTTAATTTCAAATTTGCCGCCGGACTCCCTGTATATCCATTTTTGTGAAAAAAACCATTTACGAAAACTTAGGTTCAACACACCCTTATAATTGCGACATTACCACTTTTAAGGCGAGTAAAATCATCTGAATTTTATTAACTAAATCAAATGAAACTCGCACGCAAAACTCATCCATAACTTCTACAGATATGGTTTATATTCGTCTGCAACGTACCCTGAACTTGTTGCCTATAATATTAGAGTGAAATCCCAGTCACCCCAGACTTACGTGATTTAAGGAAAGATTTTTTTTTTAGGATCTGTAAGTAGTAGGTATAACGTAGACTTAGAAAGGAATGAAAACGGAAGCGCCGGGGCCGTTTTACAGGGAGCAGGTATCAAAGGTGGGAAAAAAGGTGTTCCCTTGTTTCACAGACAAAAATTTCATATAATTTTGTTTCGCAGAAAATGTTTCATATAATATTTGGTTCTTGTAGGTATTTATTTTTATTTACAATATATTATTGTTTCAACGGCTATTTACTTCAATAAATCATATTTCACAGAAACATAATTTATCCAAAGAATGTTATAATCTCTTTTTTTCAATTAACGAAGTAATCAAACAGTAGTTTTTTTTTAAGAATGTTGTTTGATCGCCGTATTTTTGGTGTCCCCTTGCTTCATTGACACTCATTTCGTATCACTTCGCAGAGATATCGTTACATAGAAAGCTATTTTCTGCTGAACCTGTGTTGATTTCAGGTTATCTCACGGACCTAAAAAAAATACGGACGTAACGTTGCACCAAAAAGATGTGAAGTATGCAAGGTACACCATTTCGTTCCGTCATACACGATCTACCGTCTCACAGATGCACTATGTACCACCAACCCGCCGCCATTACGCGTCGAGCCACAGAACGAGTGACATTTAATTCTACGCCAAAGAAAATGTAAAACCGTGTAAAAACTACCACAGTAAATATAAAAAGCCACACGGTATGACTTATCACGTATAAGTGTAAAAACTGGTAATGCTGGTAACGCGAAACAAATTAGTCAGAAACTTTGTTAGATATTTGCTAAATATTGAAACGTCGTTTTCCTCGCATTCAAAGTGAAAAGTAAGGTCGCTGTCAATAGAACTTGCGAACTATGTAAACAAAACCAAAGGAACCAATTCACCATGATTACTCGATAATCACGTACTTTTAAGGATCAAGTGAGGTCTTTGCAACGATTCATACACTAAATCATTATATTTTTATTAAGTTTAAGATGAAATAACTATTCCTTATACGTTATTTTTAATAAAAACACGCGTGATGAATATTTGAGGTTATGTGTCAAACAGTACTAATTTGTTTAGGTACATAGTTCGCAAGTTCTATTGACGGCGACCTTAGTGTTTAACCCTTTATAAGGCAGAGGCGATTTAGCGACCACATATACTAATTTATAATTTCAACCTTACGTACTTCAGAATATGATACATATTCTGTTGTTTTTGCACGAAAAATCACTTGCTTTTAAACGATTCTCTAGGAAGTGTAAATCATGAAACTGTATTTGAATTTTACGTAGCATAACTGTATAACTGGGGCCTTATAAAGGGTTAACGCGAGACTAAATAACCATAATGACACTCGAACTATAGCCACTCTCGCTCGCGTGGCTAAACATCTCGTGTCATTATGGCTTGTTTTAATCTCTTGTTGAACTATCTTCTATTAGTGCTGCCCCAAGCTCAAGGAACTTTAAAAAAATGTCTCATTCCGTATTTTGTTAGCTTGGGGTATTACTAAATATTAATGTATTTCTTTTATATTTCATATTATGAATTTAAGGTATGTGTAACAGCTTTTTCATAGTAGCCGAAAAGAATTGAAGCAAACATTTTTTTCCATCCTTTGAGTGATCCACCCTAATACATATCTTCACGCCTGTCTCCCAATGGGGTAGGCAGACTATGGAGCGCCAGGTGCACCGGTCCAAACATACAACTTTCATTTCCTCTACATTCATCAATCTCTTCATGCACGTACGTCACGGTGCTTATTCAGTAGGTAGGTACATTGCGAATCTGATCACCGTACATCCGTCTAGGATGTCCCCTACCAACATCTCCGCAATACATATAACAATATAATAATAACAATTCTAACATATAACATTCTAGCATAATAAAGCATGTCGGGGAAGTAAAATTACCCGTTGTGGCTATATAGGTACATTTACTCAATAATAGATCTATAATAATCCGCTTAACCGATTAAACCTGGTATGTAGGTAGCTTGAGCTCGGGTTTTTTTTCATCCATCCTTTTTTTGAGTTACTTTTAATTAAAGCCCTATTGCTGAGAACTTCTGGGTAGCAACAACATCATTGCTATCTGCGGTAGTGTCCGGCTGTATTCTGAAAAATAATGTGTACATTAGAAATACCTATGTTCTGAATTCTTATAACATAGTAAATTATGTAAGGTTAAAATAATAATAAGTAATATCCTTGTATATAATTAATATCGAATTAGCATTGCTATACAACGAGGAAATTCTGCCAGCATCTGTGGTACTTCGCCACGGGGGCCCTCTCTTTTTTAGTTTATATTTAGTTTTAATTTCATTATACTATTTAGCTTAGTGATAATTTTTGGTTTAATTTATCTTTTAATTTGTCATAGCTTTAATTTTTAATTTTTAATTTGTATTGTATTATCACTGAATAAATACATATGTTAATAAAAAAAAAACCTTGTTGCATTATGTTTTATAATACCTACACTACAGGTCTTAATTATTTTTCACTTCTCATGCTCTTAAAATGTTACTTTAGTCTCTGCACATCGGGACTAAAGTTCCCTTTTTAATCTCTAGGGATTAAAGTAAAATTGTTTTAATTTACTTTGGAATCCCCTTAACATCCAATCACGGTGTTTGTGAATGGAGGATTTATTGCTATTTTCAGTCTTTTTGTATAGACCACAGAATAAAGACTACTAAAGGCAAAGAAGCCGTGCAATAAGATGAACGTTGCACCAGCTACTTGTCTCTACTTTATAGATTACATTTTGATAAGGGGAAAAGAAACAAAAACTAGGTGTCTTTTCTTCTTTAATCTGTCATGATCAGAAGGTGAAGAAACGTCAAATCAACGACCGGTCTTCTTTGGCGTTACTTTTTTACACACTGGTGCTTAAATGTCCAAATCACGCCTTGTGACGATCTCTTTCCAACTCACTATGAAAACCATAAGTAAAAGGAAGTCATCAATAATGTATTTTCTGCCTATTTAGTACGGTTTGTATGCCTCTAGTTTTTATTCTGTGGTATAGACAATTTTTAGCGCGTGAAAATAACCTCAAAATGACAACTGTGAAAAAATACAAATAAAAATGATTTAATTTCGTGAAACACGATTAATGATTACGAATATGAATATATTTAATTATATTAAGGATGAATTCATCTAATTATGCTTGGTCCAATTAGTTTTAAAATAGTTTTCATGTTTGAACCTGTTGGCTAAATATGCAAGCATTTAAAGCGGCACTTAACAAAAAAAAAAATAGATTCGAAAAAAACCGCGGAACAAATTTTTAAGAAACTTTCTTAATAATCAATATTGTAAATGTGTATAGAACTTCGTCAGTGCTGGATTGAGCAAGCCCGTCCGCTGGGTTTGTTTTAGGTTACAGGTTGTGGCGGTCTTTTTTCCGCAACTGAGCGACTTAGATATGCACCTATTTTGCGTGGGTGTTTATTTAGGTTATCCTGGTGGAGAATACGACTGGATTATTCATCTTATCGTCAACCCTGATGCATATGAGTACACGCATACGCATACTGATGTAAGTACTAGCATTTTAGAGGTTAGACGTGGATGCGCGGGGCCCGTAGCATTTGCTACTCTTGCTAGGTACCTACGTGGCTAATCCGGCACTGAACGTTGTTATTGTTCCTCGCATTCAAAGTGAAAAGTAGAGTGTTTAACGCGAGACTAAACAACCATAATGACACTCGAACTATAGCCACTCTCGCTCGCTGGCTCGCTCGCGTGGCTAAACATCTCGTGTCATTATGGCTTGCTTTAGTCCCTTGTTGAACAATCTACTATTGAACGCTCTTTATAGTGTTACCCCTGATTATGCCCTAAGCGCTGAATACCTTTTTACACATCACAATTGAGCGTATGAATGAATTCATAGGTAGGTGTATTTGTACTTTTAAAAATTACTAAATACAAATATAAAATAATGTTCTTTTTTTTCAGGCTAGAAGACACGAAAATTGTTACCGAGAGGTGGAGTTGCAAAACTATATAATATGTATATAGGTTAACTAGAGGACGCCCGCGACTTCGTACGCGTAGAATTACCTACTTTCCCGTTACTCCCCCCATTTCTTCCCGTTGGGGGATGATTTTTAGAAAATCCTTTCTTAGTGCTCACTTACATCATGAAAGGAACCCCAGTACCAAATTTCAAGTTTCTAGGTACAGTCTCCAGCAATAATATATTATCCAACATTGGGCGCAAAAATATCTGACACGCTCTTATTCCTCTAGTAATAAAGTCGTGTCAGATATTTTTGCGGCCAATGTTGGATAATATATTATTGCTGGTGACTGTACAGTAGTTTCTGCTGTGCGTTTATATATAAGTCAGTAAGTCAGGTTTGCCTTTTATGTATATACTCGTAGATGTAGCATAATAAGCTTGTAATCTGTAAAATAGACCTTATTACGCTATACCTGTTTTGTTGCTTTTGTACAGTTTGCTTTTAAATTATTTCAATTCAAAAGCAAACGATTCAATAGAACAGCGACCGTTTGTTTTTGTAAAATTTTCGGGGAGTCGCTGCTAAGCCTTGGTGCAAGGCACACCTCTTATGTTTTTCTATAGTACATTGTTGCAGAGGATAGAAATTACGTGATTTTTGGACGAGTCGTATAGAGCAGCGGTCGGCAACCGGCGGCCCGCGGGCCGCATGCGGCCCGCAAGCCCCTTACGTGCGGCCCGCGAGCCTTCCTGGCTATTTTTTTTGTAAAGGTCTTTATTCATAATTGTAATAATTTCTCACAAATGTTGAAATCCTTAGCATGCGTAATTGCGGCTGTAGATATCGCCAACCACGAAGATATTCATAGTCGGGCAGGACGGGAGATTTATTTGTAAGTATTTTTTGTGTATGTATGTATTAGAAATCGTCCTAAAACACACGAACGACGAATTATTAACACGTGCGGCCCGCATCAATTTCGTTAGCTGGGTAAATTTCAAATTAATTGTACCTTGACGTCAAAATGTTTGTCCACTACCTTAATTGCATAATAGTGGTGAAGTTTTCTATTTTGAACAGTTTTATTTATATTTGCCATGAACATTGGTTTATATCTTTTTACATACAAGTTTAATAATGCAATTTAGTTAAATGGTTTTGGAATAGGAGCTTACGAAACATTATTTATTTTTTTCCACTCATACAATTGTAGCATGTCCTTTCGCTACTTTTGTCAATAAAAGTGTTCATAACTTTTACATGTATAGGCGTACAGGCAAATTATGACCCTATATATTTTGATTAAAGGACAGGCTAACATGAATTGTGTTTAGTGTCCAATTTTAGCTTATCGGTGATTATGTGTAGTGATTCAAACAGTTGTCCAAGGTTTTGTTACCGGTGAGTTATATTTTGTGAGTAACGGCATTGTTGCACTTTAAAATGTCGGGAACTACCAAAAAAACATATTTTTCCGTTCTGCCAAAACTAGACTACTATTAAGTACAAAGAAAACAACGCTATCTTGACTATGGTTCCTGTGATTAAGGTTAATGTGAGTGCGGTCTTGATATTTTATTTGGAAATACATGTGAATAACACGAGATTTGATACGGAAGGTAAATGAAATTGTAAATTAATGAAAGCGGGTGCTATAGGCCTAATCATTGTGATCCCAAAGTGATAATTAGCTTGTTTTCACACCATATACTTTCAAGGTTATGTAGACTTAAGTGCGTTATAACATCAATTTTCTGCTTACATGTGACTAACATTACGTTTTTTCACCATGTAAAGACTCGTTCACATTGGTGATCGTTAATCACATGTTTGTTACTCACACATTTGTTACTAATATGTATGTTACTCACAATGTTCGTTATTCACACTTCTCTAGATGACGCTGATGACTAATGCGGAACGACAGAAAAAATATAGACTAAAACATGAATAAATGAGACTGATTTCATAGAATTGTATTTTTTTTAAACATCTTACCTACTTCTTAATGGGCAAAGTAGGGTAAATAAATGTCATGGGAAAATGTATTGGTGAGAACTTACCTTTATGTTACATGTGACAAACAATTTTACATGTGAGTAACGTTACATGTGAATGCCATGTGAGTTATGGTACAATTAATTTGAAATTTACCCAGCTACTATGTGGCCCTTGGCTGCTAAAAGGTTGCCGACCCCTGGTATAGAGGGCCGAAACGTAGTTGAGGCCCTCTAGTGTACGAGTCCATAAATTGCACTTTCTACCGAGGCAGACATAGTGCTTTTCACAACTACTGAGAGGAAATAAAATAAAAATTCATATTCAAAACTCAATAGTGTTATTCAATTGGCGTCGGTTTTCAAAGGTAGTATAGAAGCTGTATCACCGCCAATTTTACCATAGATAACTTTTTTTAATCTGAACCCCTATTCTCGTGGCACTCGAGATTAATAATAGTTTATTACATTCGAGATGAAGATGACAATTCCATATAAAATTGTATTCGTTTCGCCATATCTCCCATGTAATTTCATCTCTAGTGGTTCGAGATTAGGGGCGGAGTATGAATTACATTAAAAAAAAAAAGCAGTGACATAGTTTTTAGTCTGTGTATCTTTTAGCAAAAATACACCTAATATTTTACGACACAAAATGGTGCGTTCTGATTGGTCGATTTCAATTTTTCATTTTAAGGAGCTATGCCACAAAAATTGATTGATTGATTTATTGGTTATTAAAGTTGGACAACGATGTTCTCGACCAATCAGCAAACATGCCGACAAAAACATTCTTGGTCTGTCCTTATAAGTGACGTTTTGTGACCCCAAACAAGACCATCTATGGCCATATTTCCGAGCAGTGTTGTGAAAATTATTTAATCGAAACAGTGAATAAATAGTAGATTGTACAACAAGTGCATAAAACCCACCATTTTACACGAGACGTTTATCCATCCAAGCGAGCTAGCGAGCGAGAATGGATATAAAGTCGAGTGTTAAATGAGTTTTATGGACGACTTCGATTGCGAGGAAATGAAACAGCAACATAACAATTTCAAGTTGTAACACAAATATTACAAATTAATATGACACCTTACTTAGGTCGTTAAAAAGAATTTCTTTTTTTATATCTATGATAACTTATTGTCATGCTTTAAATATATCGATTTACTCAAATGTAAAAATATTAATAATAATAATAAATGCGACGAAATAAAAACTACAAGTTTATTTCATGAAGTTTTATTGTGTACTTTGGCTGTTGGTATCCTTGCCTTGGTCTTACAATACTAACGAAACGAAATAAAATTAAGAGGTTATTCTATGAAGTTAAAGTTGTTCGTGTGGCTGTTGGACCGATTGCCTTGGTCTTCGACGAAGATTTTACTTTATGCACTAGTGCATAAAATACGATTTTATGCAGCCTATACCCAGCATAAAGAAGGACTTTACGAGCATGAGAAGTGAAAAAAGTATTCTTAAACCAGCATTACCAGTTTTTACACTAACACGTGATAAGTCATAGGTACCGTGCGGCTTTTTATAATTACTGTGGTAGTTTTTACACGGTTTTACATTTTCTTTGGCGTAAAATTAAATGTCACTCGTGCTGTAGCTCGACGCGTAATGGCGGCGGGTTGGTGTACCTAGTACATCTGTGAGACGGTAGATCATGCACTTCCCGTATCACCGGAGCAGTTAGACTACTATATATAGGTACTCATACATATATTTACATCATCGTCATCGTCGTCGTCATCCTCATCGTCATCGTCGTCGCCATCGCCATCGTCATCATCGTCAACGTCATCATTCTCGTCATCGTCATCGTCATCGTCATCATCATCATCATCGTCAACGTCATCATTCTCGTCAACGTCCTCGTCATCGTCATCGTCATCGTCATCGGCATCGTCATCGTCATCGTCATCGTCATCGTCATCGTCATCGTCATCGTCATCGTCATCGTCATCGTCATCGTCATCGTCATATGCTACTATGTTTTTTTACACTTTTGGTCAAAAATAATCCATGTCTTTTTTCAGTGGTTACCCTTTGCTACACCCGGACCATGACTTATTATTGATGATTTTATTTACTAAAAGAGCCCACAAATGAGAAAGCATGCTGATGCAAGCATTAGGGTGACGGCACCAATGATGGACACTTTTAGCTGACATGCACCAGTAATGGACGCTTCACTCTTAATTCAAATTTCATACGGTCCTAAATTGATTGTTGCAAAACCAGTGAATAACCCTTATCTTCTGTAAATTAAGAATCAAGTGTCCATTATTGGTCCCTTGTCCATTACTGGTGCTATCACCCTATTATGGTGGTCCGCATTTATTTTTCATAGATAGTTTCAAAGCATCAAATACTTCGTGACACCCAAAGTCGCCAACTATGTATTTCGGTACACGGTTGGCGACTTTGGGTGTGGGTGTCACTATCTATTTATTTAATGCTGACTATACAGGTCAATTAACTTTTCTTTGTAGTTCGTCGCCAGGGTGACGTTTGCTGGGTCACTCATTAAATCGATGATATCAAAAAGATATAGTCCACTACCATTATTTTATGGTTTTTCTTCTGAGTGTGCTAGAATATAACATTATAACATGTTTTCTAGGAAACTCTATCACTGTTGTCTCCTGGCTTACGGGACAATAACAACAACAAAAAAGTTGATCCACCTATCTATACGTATTAAGTAGTAAGACTCTTGGGCTTCTATTAATAAACTGTACTTAAATATGATACCGTGTGTGGTCTTAATATGGACAAACGGACACTTGAGTGCGGTATTGTGTTGTAGACTTGAGTACCTATAGTTTATTAATACGGGCCTTAATATTGAAATGAATGAAAAAGTACGCGTTTCCTCTTCCTTTGTGCCCACCAAAATAAACAATAGTACATTACTGCACAGACCGGGAAATAGGCCGTTGCGGGACGAGTAGAGTTAGCGTGGCCGAGACGCAGTCGAGGCCGCGCTATATACCAGTCCAGCAACAGGCCTTCCCGGTCGAGGCTTGTATAGTGCGTTTCTCCAACAATGCGAGGAAATATAACACAAATTGTTAAAATATTAAACGCAGGTCAAAATTTCCTTGAAAAAAAAAGAACAGAAACACCTACGATTAAATAAAATCACACACTTTTAAACGTAATAAATTCAATTTGAATAAAATATGGTTTATATTATAACATTTACTTCGCGTTTATGTTATTTCGGCAATTTATTTTGTTTATGAATACAATTTCTATAAAAAAAACGTCAAACTATTTGATACACTTTTAAATACGCTGTAAACGCTGTTTGAAAATGTTTAACTTTTTAGTCTATGACATTTAAAAAGTAAAATATGCAAGGAAGAATTTTGATTGCGCGAGTGTTTGGCTGTTTGGAGTTACTTAGTTTATCCTAGTCCAAACATGGTTCTGAGAAGTTAAACACCAGGTACGTAATGAAATTTGTATACATTTTCGCGGCCACTGCCGCTGGTAAATAATATATATATTTTTTTAATTTTGCCTGGACCTGTAACTCAGAACTTCGCGGGCTGATTTGATTTTACGACGGTAAGGTTAACATTTCCGAGCATGTGGGAGAAAAATAATAAAAGTATCAAAATCGTTCATTCCTACATTGATCGGTAATACCATATGAAGATTTTTAGAATTTGCCGCTTTTCTCAGGTTCATCTTTCATTAGACAGACTTCTAAAATGGTACCATCAAGCTGGTATGATGATGGAGACGAAAGGTAGCCATAGGAATTTTGATAAGTAGTGAGTTTATTATCGATGTTTGAAGTACAGTCGCGATAAAGCGTGTTGGTTTTTTACTAATGAGTTACTTTGACAATTATTTCCTATAGCCGGGTTCCCACGGCCCGTGATGTTACAGGCCAGGGGCACGTTTTATAAAGCTACAAGTTACAATTTCACAGGTATAAACTGGCAACACTGCACAAATGGCTGGTCGTCATTGGTCGAGGTTGTGTCAAATGGAAACTTGTAACCTGTAAATTGTAATTTGTACTTTTATAAAATAGGACCCAGGCCGGATATCGCGCTCTGCTACAGGCCGCGACAGACACCGTCGCGCCGCGCCATCCACGGCCTGTTGTTTCACAGATCTGATCGCGCCGTACAGGCCGACAGACCGTGGGAATGGTCGCATCTGATGAGGAATGTGGTCGCCTGTCGTCGCCCGTTCGATCCGTCGTGAGTCGGTAAGTTCAAAGTCGCGGCGCGGCGCAACACGACGGTGCCTGTCGCGGCCTGTAGCGGCGCGCGATCCGGCCTGGCCTGTAATAACACGGGCCGTGGGAACCCCGATATAAGCCCTCATAGTGCCATAACTAACATTTATACAAGTTGTTAGGTATATGTACTCATAATGTATATGTAGGTATGTATGTAAAAATTAATTGCCACATCTATGACGGAGCATCACTTGAGAACGGCTCGACCGAGTTGGCGGTTTTTTCGTTGTTTTCGTAATTTTCTGGACAAGGTTTGTGTGAAACGAAAAATCGCCCGAGTGATACCAAGCACGAACACCTAGTCCATACTATCCATACTAATATTATAAATGTGAAATTGTGTCTGTCTGTCTGTCTGTCTGTCTGTTACCTCATCACGCTTAAACCGCTGAACCGATTTAGATGGAATTTGGTATGGAGATAGCTTGAGTCCCGGGGAAGGACATAGGTTACTTCTTATCCCGGAAAAATTGACAGATCCCGAGGGAGCAGCGATAAACGACTTCTACACGGACGGAGTCGCGGGTAAAAGCTAGTAAATAATAAATATTATTTACCTTAATTTTATTTACACGGGTAATTCGTTATTATTGTGCGGTTGGAGGTCTAATTCGAATTCTTTATGAACCTTTAGCTTGTCTTTATACATCCATAGCAACCGTTTTGATTTTTCTTGTTTTCAATATATTTTTCTTGTCACTATAACCAACTCTTTATTTTAACTTTTATAGTTATTTATGTAACTGGCACATAATGAAGCTTCTTAAGGTACGAGAGCCGAGGTTAGAGCGCGAGCTTGCGAGCGCTCTAATTATAGCCACGAGTACCTTAAGAGCTATCTATTTACCGTTGCATACATAACTTTTTTTACAAGCTTAGACTGATAATGACAAAAATAAACAATCGCTAACTTTTCTCGTATTTTTCACTCGATTTTTCTGCTAACAAATTACTTGTTAGCAAAGTCATTTTCATTATTCCGATTGGCGTTAATAGTTTGTAAATTTTATTGCTAAATGTTTACAAATTTCATGCAATTTTTAATAGTTAGGTACAGTCGGCCTTATAAGAAGCTGCACATTTTTGTACCTTGTAGCTTGAACGCCTTTAACAGATTAGTGCAGCAATTCACACATGACGTTAAGTGACAAAACACTAAAGTGTGCAGCTTCTTATAAGGCCGACCGTACTAAAACAGTTCTGATAATTTATCATAAAACTTGGAATGCCAAACAAAACGCCATTTTGTTGATATCCATATTGAACGTAACCATGGTAACCAAATAACAAATCGATGGATATTACTCATATATTTTTTGTAACTTAATAAAAATGTAATTCTAAACACATATTAAGTCTCAACATTAATTTTATTTTTCTACTCGCGTACTATAAACCGCTAATATTGATATCGTTAATGGTGTCAGAATACCACCTATAGCGTAACCGAAGAGTAAAAACAATTCTATAATTAGCGTTCCGCATTCCGGATATCAGTCTTGGCGTTTAGTTAACACTTGACATCCTAATAATTTGTATATAAACCGTTAAAAACATTTTAACACCAATTAAAATTACGTATATTAAAAATAAAATTAATTTTGAGACTAAATATGTGTTTAAAATAACATTTTTATTCAATTACTAAAGATAGATGGTTAATATCCATCGATTTGTTATTTGGTTACCATGGTTACGTTCAATATGGATATCAACAAAATGGCGTTTCGTTTGGCATTCCAACTTGTTTATGATAATTTGATAGAACTGTTTTTAGTATCTATTAAAATTCGCATGAAATTTGTTTACATTTATCAATAAAATTCATTTATCAACTATTATCGCGCATCGGAATAGTGAAAATGTCTTTGATGACAAGTAATTTGTTAGCAGAAAAATCGAGTAAAGTAGGTATACGAGAATAGTTAGCGATTGTTTATTTTTATCATTATCATTTTAAGCTTGTAGAAAAAGTTATGTATGCAACGGTTCATAATTAGCTCTTAAGGTACTCGTGCCTATAATTAGAGCGCTCGCAAGCTCGCGCTCTAACCTCGGCTCTCGTACCTTAAGAGGCCTCATTATGTACCAGTTACATAAATAACTATTTTAATATACGTAATTTTAGTTGGTGTTAAATGTTTTTAACGGTTTATTATACAAATTATTAGGATGTCAAGTGTTAACTAAACGCCAAGACTGATATCTGGAATGACCGTTACCATGGTAATAACAATACTATAATAAATTATAGAACTGTTATTACCATGGCAACGCTCATTATAGAATTGTTTTTACTCTTCGGTTACGCTATAGGTGGTATTCTGACACCATTAACAATATCAATATTAGCGGTTTATAGTACGCGAGTAGAAAAAAATAGTTTTAACATGGTAGCAGAGCGTGGTTACCAGTGAATTAAAATATTTAAAGTCAGAGTCAGCAACTATCCTATATTTCTAAACATTCCGGCAGGGAAATATCAATATGCAATCGCCAAAGTGTAAAATTGATATTGGCCAACTGTGGCCTGTGTATAAAGCTACAAATTATAATTTACAGGTTACAAGCAGGGATCTATAAGGATTTGTTTAGAAAAGCCGTATCGCTTGAAACTCTTGAAAGCCGTTCGATTTGCTTTTTTAAACCGCTATTTATAAGGGTTACCCTTACCAATCCGTTTTGTATAAGTCTTGTTCGATTTTGCCTTTAAAGCGCTATATTTTGAGTGATACCAATATCCCTTTAATTTAAAAAAGCCGTTTGGTTGGCTTTTTAAGCGCTATTTAAAGGATTACCCTTATAAAAAGCCGTTCGATTGGCTTTTTAAGCGCTATTTATAAGGGTTACCCTTATATTTGGTTATCAATTTACTGCTGACGATCTAAGCTTTAGTTGTTTAGGTTTCCCTTATGGTTACGGTTAGTTTAACAAATAACCAAGTCGTAGGTATATTTCCAAAGCGGTTTATACTTCCAGAGGTCAGTCTTTTAAAGGATTTTATCGGGGAATGGGTGGTCGGGTCCCTGGTTACAAGTCTCCATTTGACACAACCTCGACCAATGACGACCAGCCATTTGAACAGTGTTGCCAGTTTAGACCTGTAAAATTGTAACTTGTAGCTTTATAAAACGTGCCCCTGGAAGGCACGAAAAACTGGACGACATGGAAATTTAAGGCTACGCTACTACTAAGAGGTACGCCCGGTGGGTTGGATGCGGTTACGGGTACATTAGAGAAACCTGTGAAACCAACTACCGATCCCTACGAAATTTCTTTGTACCAAACGGCTCTTGATAAGTACAACCTAATAGATATTACCACATTACTATTAGGTACTTACTGCGAATATGTCAGACGAAACCCTTCAAAAGATCATGCGTTTCAACTCGTCTAAAGATGTGTGGGATGAATTGCATCGTTTATTCGACGGCACGTCTGAAGATAAAGGTTACGTCTTTGTATGGAGTTTTTTGGCTATAGGTAAAGATCCTTCACATGACATTACGACTCATGTCTCGAAAATCAAAACCCTTTGGTCAGATTTGAAAGCTGAACTAAGTAATGAAGATAGAGAAATATGACTTACCGGATATCCTCTTAATCTGTAAGATTCTTGACACTTTACCTGAATCCTATTTCTCTTTTCCCTCCGGGGTGTATTGGCCCAAGTGTCAGAATGTCCATTGTGTCAAAATGACAAGGAGAGGAGATAATATTGTTAAAATGCCCAGTTGTCATAATATCCAGGTGTCAAAACAACAAATTGTTTAAAAGTCAAATTATTAAAAAGTCAAATTGTCATAATGTCCAGTGGCCCGTTTCACGAAGCTACAAGTTACAAATTACAAGCGGAAGTCTCTTTCTAACTCGTACTGCTAGAAAGAGGGTTCCTCTTGTAATTTGTAACTTGTAGCTTCGTGAAACGGGCCACAGTTATCAAAAAATCCAATTGATAAAATGCCCAGTTGTAATGATATCCAGGGGCCTGTTTTATAAAGCTACAAATTACAATTTACATGTTACAAGTTTCCATTTGACACAACCTCGACCAATGACGACCAGCCATTTGAGCAGTGTTGCCAGTTTAGACCTGTAAAATCGTGCCCCAGGTGTCAAAAA
This sequence comes from Acleris cristana, assembly GCA_948252455.1. Lineage (NCBI taxonomy): Eukaryota > Metazoa > Arthropoda > Insecta > Lepidoptera > Tortricidae > Acleris > Acleris cristana. The sequence goes on along the minus strand of OX411772.1, from coordinate 22,359,136 downwards.
AACAAATTGCTAAAACGTCTAATTGCCATAATGTCAAGTTACCAAAACAACAAATTACCAATGTACATAAGGTATAATAAGGGATAGGTGGAATAGGGGCTAGGTAGGTTTAGGTTATGTTAGTTTTGCAGCAGGCCCGGAGGGCCAAACCACCCACTCCGTCGACACTGTCTAATTGATTTGAAATAAGAGTGCCGACGGAGCTCCGCGTGAGCTGGGTGGTTCCGGTGGCTCCGGGCCTGCTGCAAAACTAACATAACCTAAATCTACCCGTCGTCATTTTTATAACATCATGACGTAATGACTTCTTGCAAATTCTGACACTTGTACATATTGACTTACGGTCTTTATAACATCTGTACGTTATGACTTCTTGGACATTCTGACACTTGTACATATTGACTAAGAGTCTTTACAACATCTGGGCGTCATGACTTCTTGGACATTCTGACACTTGTACATATCGTTTGTCAATACAAACGATCTTTATAATATAACATCCGGACATTATGTTACCTTGGACATTCTAACACTTGGGCCAATACACAGGCACTCTTTTAAATCGAGTTGGATGCTAATGTCAAAGACGGACAAAAACGTAGAGAATCTGACGACGCAAATCTGTGCCTGTGAGCGTTCTATCTCGTTGAGAAACGAAGGTCCTGCAGAAGCTCTAATTGTACAAAGTAATAAGTTGAAGAAGAAATGTGGATACTGTGGTAAAGTCGGTCATAAAGTGAGACAATGCCATAAATGGAAATCTGACGGGAAGCCATCCAAGCCAGAAAATAAACAGTCAAGCAATCTCAATTTAATGCTATTGCCAATTACCATTACCACTGACATAAATTCAATGCTTACAAACTATGATACTACAATTTGGTTCGTCGACAATGGAGCAACTAGCCATGTCACTTGCCGAAACGATTTGTTTTCTAGCTTTGAACCTTTTATTGATGCTCGGACAGAGTGACTACAGCTAATGGAGCTAAGTACCTATTATCAAAGCTATTGGCAAAGGTACTGTTGATTTAAACGTTGTCATCAATGGCAGATATTAACACTCTGTGATGTATGGTACGTACCTGATATACCTAAAGCAAATTCTTTTTTATGTATTGGCCGCTCAAGATCGATTAAGCAACAGTGTATTCATTTCTGAAAGAAACCACTGTATCACAGTATATAAATAAACCAGTAATGAAACTAGGCCTACTTTTCAAGATAAATACCTACGCTCCAATTGAGCGTAAGGGTTGTCCACTAACATTTTGTAAAATTGAAAAAAGTTCTCGTTTATTTTAAAAATCTTTATTATCGTATTGTTAACTTAATGATAGCTCTTATTAACAGTATACATATTTAATATAATATAATACAATTAAAAGTTAAAACTAAACTTATTTAAATTAAAATAAAAACTAAGCTACTCAAATATTAAAGACGTAAATAATAATCACCACTATAAAAAGAACACCCCCTCTAGCAGGTCCGCTCGCGGCATGGTCCCTATGACACTGGCTGCGTTACCTCTCTGGATAGCTAGCCCAATCCTTTGGGAGAGGTAAGCACCAGCTCTAGGATCTCCGGAGGTGTCTATGAGCCGGGATGACAGGGCCTTAATAAAGCTTTTCATATCAGCTGACCAAGGTCCCATGGTCTCCACTGCAAGCGCCACAAATTCATAATTATTTAATAATGATGAATATTTGCGGCGCTTGTTGGTTTGGGCCTGATCAGCTGCTGCACCGGCCCGATTACGGGTTGACTGGACGTGGGACAGGGCGAATGTGTCAACACACGTCGCGTCCCACACCAGTGCCCTACCCAGTTTCCACGGCACCAATGTAGCTCCGTCTGGTCGCTTGCCATCGTCTCTATGTAAACCTGCTGGTTCCAGGACAGCTGGTACAGAGGCAGTGGCAAGCGAACGACGGATCAGATCATTAATTGTGCCATGCCGGTACAAACGGCCGGCACTTCTAAAGCATGAAAGGCCATGTCGTCCCAGCTCACTCACTTCCTTCCCGCACGTGCAAGTATGAGGTTCACAGATTCTAGCTCCAACCCGCAAACTTATTGCTATGCGCAAGCAGCTTGGGTCCAAGACTGTGCCTATATTGCGGGAAGGAAGAGCGTGGAGCCAGTGACCTGATTCGCCTGCAGAGACAGCGAGAAGACGGGCGCGATCTGAATCGTCCGGACTATTTTGTATGAGAGATGTATGAATTGATATGAGGCGAGGAGTATCCCATGCTCTTTGGATATGCCTCTTGACTGGCATATCCACTCCGGGACACGACTCACACCAAGCATCCCTGGCCTCCACCAGGTTCGCAATCTCAACGTCAAGTATCTGTGGGACATTTAAGATAATACTGACGAGAGGCAACGAACCATAAGCGGAGGACAGGAAAGCTGGTAGTGCCACGCTAGAAGAGCATCGAATACCAAGTCCACCGAAACGAATTGGGAGAACCGCTTGAGTCCAAGGCCTTGAACTAAAATGAATGTTTAATAATTTAGACAGAGTTGATTGAAGGGTAATGTCTATAGAAGCCATGATGTCTGGAAATTTCCAAATTGGACAACTCCGTAACAAATACATGAATTTTGGAGTGAAAAGACAAAAACGAATAATAAAAAGCGCCATATGGGGGTTTATTTCGTACAAAAGGTTAGAAGTATTTTTAAACAGATTTAATTTACAATTTATAATGGGATCGATTGCATCGTCAAAAATCGGTGAACCTAATAGTGTTAAAGATGAATTTGAATGGACCGAAATGTTGGGTGAAGCTGCATTAAATTTAGTGACGAAATCAATTTTTTTTTCTAAAGAAATGTGATCAGGTATATAAATTTCGCACTTAGTAAAGTTTAATGAGAGGCCTATATTAGAAAATTTAGTGATGATCGTTTGCAAGTCTTGTAGTACAGTTGACGCGTCCCCGCCAAGGGAACCGTCATCAAGGTACCACAGATTGAATTTAGAATTTAGATCTGAAATAATTGGATGAATGGCTAAGCTAAAAATTACGGGCCCGAGCGGGTCTCCCTGTTGGCAACCCATGCATGAAGATATGATTTTGTCACCGAAAAGTAATTTTGATGGTGCCCCATAGCATTGCCACAAATAGCTATATAATTCTGGAACTTCTTTTTTGACAGCAGCTAGAAGGGCACCACGATCGACCGAATTAAAAGCATTTTTGACGTCAATTTTTACAAATACCTCGTAGTCCGGACGGCTCAGAAAAGAGCGCGCAGCATGGACAGCTGCCTCACAACCTCCCTTGACGCCAAAACCCAGCTGCCGGGGTTTGAAAATGTTTGACAGTCTATTACGATATTTTCGGCAGCAAAGTTTCGACGCCAAACGCCTGAAGGTGCAGCCGACGGCAATAGGGCGGATACCACCATCTTTTTTGGCTAGAGCCACAAGATTGGCGCCATAGAGGAGCGGGACAATCTCGACATTCACGCGACCTGACAACATAAGATTAATCAGAGCGGTGACGTTTTGTAGTAAAGCCTTTCCCGCATCCCCTAAGGACGAGGTGGTCAAATCTTTAAGATGTTGTGGTGAAAGTCCGTCTAAGCCGCCGGCTGAACCATTAGGGAATGACATGATAGCCTGCTGGACGGCATCTTCGTTTACAGATAATACAATGTCATCAGACAAGGGAGGGTCAGGAAGCAGGGAGGAGGCGGGGGGAATTGGGTGCTTCTCTCTGAGAGCAGCAAAGGTCTCAGCGGAGTGCGTGGCCAAGTCGTCATTCGAAAACAGGAGTCGGGCAGCACTGCTAACATTCCCTTCTGAAAGTTTATTTTCTATTTGTTTCACTTTGGAACATTGAAAATAACTTTTACTACTTTTAAAATTTGGACGCATTTGTGTATCGAAAGGTCTGTCAGAAGATAAGGTGTTGTTTTTAATTTGGTTTGTAAGAGAGTCTTTTTTACTTTTGTCCGCATTTTGGAAGCAATCGGTTGAATAACTAAGAAGTTCAAGATGGCGGCTACTTTTTCTCATTCTGCCAATAGATTAGGTGTCGGAGTCCATACAAATCCCCAGATATCGATTTTGGAAGCAATCGGTTGAATAACTAAGAAGTTCAAGATGGCGGCTACTTTTTCTCATTCTGCCAACGGATTAGTTGTCGGAGACCATACACATCCCCAGATATCGATTTTGGAAGCAATCGGTTGAATAACTAAGAAGTTCAAGATGGCGGCTACTTTTTCTCATTCTGCCAATAGATTAGTTGTCGGAGACCATACACATCCCCAGATATCGATTTTGGAAGCAATCGGTTAAATAACTAAGAAGTTCAAGATGGCGGCTACTTTTTCTCATTCTGCCAACAGATTAGTTGTCGGAGACCATACACATCCCCAGATATCGATTTTGGAAGCAATCGGTTGAATAACTAAAAAGGATGGCGGCTACTTTTTTTCATGCTGCCAACGAAATCATTGTCAGAGACCACACAGATCCCCAGATTTCGATTTTGTAAGGAATACTTTTGTGGCATCGTTCTAAAGAACGAACGTAAAATGTGAAAGAGCTCATTCGTCTCGACGCGACACTCGCGACTGACAGCACCGCCAAATCCTCTTAGCGGTCTCGTAGAGGCGTGCGTCTGTGTGAGTGCGTCGTTTCGAGCGTTTGTTCGTAGTTTCATTACTGGTTTATTTATATACTGTGACTGTATGCTGAAAGTTGGAGAACAGTTAATACTGACTGTTAAAAGAGTCAAAAATGGAGGGTTGTATAAACTTAATGCAGAGACTATTACAAAACCAACACCATATTTGAACGCTTTGTCAACAGATAATTTGTTACAACTTTACCATGAACGGTTCGTCCACCAGAACAAGAAACATGTTAAAAACGTTATGGAAAAGGATCTCGGTATTTAAGTTTATCTCTAGAATCTATTCTGATTTATGTACTGGATGTAAATATTATGGAAAAACACACCGGCAAGCATTTGGAATGAGAGAACGAGCTGAAGTACCTGCCTGCGCAAATTATCACACACGATGATATACATCAGCGGTCCATTTAAAAAAAAAATATTACTAAATGTTGCTTAATTAACTATAAGATTTTTTATAACTAAGTACCTATTGTTCATTGACTCAGTCAATTATTGTACACCATAATTTATGATAGGTTGTAGTGATGCACACACACATGCATTTGACATCTGTATAATATTATACTTAATACCTACAGTCATGCAATAAAAATATTTTGTTTTTCATTTCCCCAATCCTTCAATAAACTTCGCTACTTCGTTCTATTCAAAGACGATTTCAGCAAATATCGACACGTTTATTTCATGCGACAAAAGTCGGAAGTTCACCTAAAGCTTCAACAAATGTTACAAGAATGTAAAGTGGCCGGACATGTTGTCAAAGAATTGCTAAGCGACAATGGAGGTGAATTTAATGATGAGAACGTCAGGTACATTCTACAAAAAGCTGGAATAAGCCATACACGCCGCAACAAAATGGCCTCAGTGAACCTTAGTCGAAGCAGCTCGCACATTGATGCGTGCTCATGAAGAGTTACCCCAAGCTGCATGGGCAGAATTGATTAATACTGCATACGTCTTGAACAGAACTGGCCCAACTTCAGAAAATGGTAAATCGCCATTTGAGTTGTGGTTTAAGAAGAAGCCAACAATTCGTCACCTTAAAATAATTGGATGTGAATGTTACGCTCATGTACCTCAACCAAAGCGAACAAAGCTATCAAAAAAAGCCGAGAAGTGCATTATGATTGGATATGACGGTGACGAGGGCTATCGTTTACTGAGTAAAAATGGTAAACTCATAAGGTCAAGAGATGTTACTTTTAATGAATCAGTACTGACACCAATTGGCCAAGCCGAGAATTCAAAAGAACAATCCTCGATTGAAATATACTTTCCTCTTTCACCACCTCCGATGTTTGATGCCAGGGAGGATAATCACACCGAAAGAGTAGCCCTGATGAGCCTAGCAGCCCAGATCGCACGCCGAGTAGCCCTGATGAGCCTAGCTGTTCAGATCGCACGTCGAGTAGCCCTGATGAGCCTAGCTGTTCAGATCGCACGTCGAGTAGCCCTGATGAGCCTAGCTCGACTATTCCTCCCACATCGTCGGATTCAATTGTTAGTCAGGAAGTAGAAAGCAGCCAAAATGACGTTACTGAACCATTTGAACGTTCATTAGAAGCATCACTGCCAGGGTCACCTGTTTATGAAGATGCTCTAGATGATAATATTGATAATGAGGTACCAGAAAACTTAGATGATATAGCTGAAACCAACAACAGAATGACTACGAGATAGAAGTTAGATAAGACCACCTATTCGATTTGGAGATTATGCCATGATATCAGCTGATGTTCTTAATGGGATCAATGAACCAAATTCTTACAAAGAAGCAATGATTAGTTCCCACAAAGGTCAGTGGGTCAAAGCAATGGATAGTGAGGTGAAGTCTTTAAAGGAAAACCAAAACCTGGATACTGGTTGATCTTCCAAAGGATAGAAAGCCTATATCTTGTAAATGGATATATAAAATTAAAACCAATGCAGATGGCTCACTAGACAAATTCAAGGCAAGGCTAGTTGCTCGAGGATATACACAAAAAAAAAGGCATTGACTATGATGAGACTTTCAGTCCAGTTGTGAACATGACAACAATAAGATCTGTCCTAAGCGTTGCTGCAAATGAAGGATTAAAACTCACACAGTTTGATATCTCAACCGCATTCCTGTATGGTTCATTGACTGAAGAAATCTATATGAAGGCTTTTCCGATGGATCAAAGAAGGTGTGTAGACTGAAGAGAAGTTTATATGGTCTAAAGCAAGCACCTCGGTGTTGGAATAAATGTATGGTGGATTATCTACAATCAATTGGATTTAAACAATGTGATACAGATCCCTGCCTATTTATCCGAAACCGTGGGAATAGCAAAATTATGCTTACTCTCTACGTCGATGACGGCCTTGTAGCTGCAACAAATCAAGATAATTCTGAAAAAGTCATTAGGAAGATCCCACTACACTTTTCGGTAATATCTCGATAGAAAATCCAAATTCTAAATTGACTGTTAAACCGGTCTCTGAGTCTGCTTCTTACAAACTTGTAGAAAGTAAACTTAGTGATGGTGATATAAGAGGGGCTGCACGAATTTTATTTTCCACTGACACGATAGCTCTTAATTCCTCTGAAACTCGGCTTTGAGAAAAAAGCATCCATCTCCAGCCGCTGACGTCCAATTCTCTGAAGCACCGAGGGAACCAGTTACCGCTTTCGAGGTTATCGCTCTAGACGTGACTGCAGCCGTTATGTCCTTCCCGAGTGGCTCTGCGGGTGGTTTAGATGCTCTCACACCGCAGCATTTAAAAGATCTACTATGCAATGGCTGTGGGGAAACTGCCGAGGCACTTTTGAGGGACCTGACGGCTCTAATCAACCTTTTGTTGTCTGGGCGAGTAAAAAACGAGGTAACTTAGGTTCTCTATGGTACTAACCTGTGTGCCCTTAAAAAAAAAGGACGGCGGCATCAGACCGATTGCAGTTGGAACAACGTATCGCCGCCTCGCAGCCAAAATTTGCTGCAAAAAAACAGCGCCTGAGCTATCGGAGCTATTTCAGCCGATACAGCCAGGCTTTGGCTCGCGAGGTGTCTGTGAAGCCGCCGTCCATTCTATCCGTACCTTTTTGGACCAAAATGGTGGGGAGGTGCTGCTGAAGGTGGATGTGAAGAATGCTTTTAATTCTGTGGATAGAGGAGCCTTACTAACGCAAGTTAAGGACAAAATTCCCAGTGTGTACGACTTTCTTTGGCAATGTTACGGTTCCCCTTCAAAATTAACATACAGTGGCAACGAAATTTCTTCAGCGGTAGGGTGCCAACAAGGGGATCCCCTCGGACCGGCTGTTTTTAGTCTCGCCATACACCCCATCATCCAACGCCTGCAATCAAAGTTTAACGTGTGGTACTTGGATGATGGGACTTTAGGTGGAGATGTCAATACAGTTCTCAACGATCTCGCTCTTTTAATAGCAGAGTTTCGCGTAATTGGTCTGGAGCTAAATTTTACCAAGTGTGAACTATTTATATCGGGCAATTTTGTGGCAAAAGAATCTGTAATACAAAAATTTAATTGTTTGGCCCCCAATATTAAAATTGTAAACAGATCTTCACTTCGTTTGTTGGGCTGTCCTATTCTCGATGAATCTATACCTCCTTTTTTCGAAGAAAAAATTCATTTTTTTTTGCAATGTTCAGATCGTTTATCCAAAATTAGCACACACATGGCTTTTACAATTATTCGTTTTTGTCTTTTTGTTCCTAAATTTACCTATTATACCCGCTGTTGTCAACTCTGGAAGCATACAGAGTTATTACAGAGAATTGACAGCATCATAAAAAACACTTTGGTTTTGATTTTAAACATAAATTTAGATGAACGAGAGTGGTTACAGGCTTCACTTCCTGTGCGGTTCGGTGGTTTAGGCATCAGGTCGGTTTCTGGTGTCGCTTTCCCGCGTTTCTGTCCTCAGTACATAGTACTCAAAATTTAATTGCAAAAATTCTTTCGGCTTCTCTTTCCAATTATTTCATACCTCATTTTGACGAGGCCCAAGACGCGTGGCTTTTAGCCTGTCCAAACACCGAGCTTCCAAAAACTCTTTCTTCACAGAGGCTGTGGGACGGACCGCTCTGCGAGCAAGTACGGAATAAACTGTTACAAACGTGCAACAGCTCCGCAGATCGTGCCCTTCTCCTAGCGGTCGGAGTGTGGGAATCGGGTTTGTGGCTACAGGCGCTTCCATCGCCGAACACAGGAACGTTATTAGATTATTCAACTTTTAGAATTGCAGCTTCACTCCGCTTGGGTGCACAATGTTGTTCTCCTCACCGCTGCCAGTGTGGCGCTAGCGTCGATCGGCTTGGTCACCACGGTACGGTTTATGCTGTACACGAAGCGCGCGTAGATTTTCCCGTCACTCCAGCCTTAATGATGTCATCCGTCGGGCTTTTACCACCGCCAATTGTGTGGCTATTTTGGAACCAAATGGTCTCATGCGCGACGATGGTAAAAGACCTGATGGGATGACTCTTGTTCCGTGGAAGTTAGGCCGGCCTTTAGTTTGGGATGCCACATGCGTGGATACCCTTGCGCCGTTACACCTTCCCGGAACAAGTACTAGGGCTGGTTTCGCGGCAGATTCAGCGGAGACCCTCAAAAGGCGCAAATACAGTCAACTTGATAGAAGTTACATACTTATTTGAGCCTTTTGGGGTCGAAACTTTAGGACCGTGGGGACCAGGAGCACATCGTATTTTTAAAGATATGTCAAAGCGCCTGATCGACGCAACCCGTATCCATAATGCTGGCCTGTACTTGGCACAAAGATTAAGCATTGCCATTCAACGTGGCAATGCTGCCAGCATTTTGGGAACTATGCCCACTGGTAGCGGTTTGTTAGATTAGTGTAGTTTTAAGTAAGCTTGTAAGTTCGTTTTGTATGTGATTTGTATGATTAAGTTATTATTAAGATATTTAGGTGTCTTGTAAAATATTTTAAAATGGTTCTTCAATTAAATTTGCTATTTTTTATTAGAGAGTTAAAAATAAAATTCAAAATCACTATAAAAGATGCAATTTATTTTCTTGGGTTAGAAATAAAGGACGAAAATGGTGATATCCTCCTGAATACAATTGAATTGAATTGAATAAAATACGAGTGTCACAGAAACACTACGCACAGAAAGTGTTAGATCGCTTTGGTATGAGTGATTGTAAGCCCACTACAACCCCTAAACAGAAAGATAGTCTGTCAGAACTGGATAAAGAGTTAGTACATTCTACTACGTTTCCGTATAGAGAAGCTGTGGGTGCACTTGCCTACCTGACTGTTGGAACCAGACCTGATTTAGCATACGCTGTAAGCGTTATATCCCGTACTTTAGAGAACCCTTCCAAAGAAGTCGTCCTAAAGCTAAAGCGAATTCTGAGATATATCAAAGGAACACTGGAATTTGGAATAGTTTTTAAGAAGGGGTAGGTACAAAACTGGAATACGGGAATGCTACAGCGATTCTGATGACGGTGGAGATCAAACTACTGGACGATCAACATCGGGCATATTATGCTTATACTCTGGGGGGGCAATATCTTGGACAAGCCGACGACAAACTTGTGTAGCAATATCAAGTACTGAAGCCGAATTGGTTGCTGCAAGCGAAGCGGCCCGGGAGATTGTCTGGATTCCAGACAATCTCCCGGCCAGTCTGGATCAAGAGACTCTTTGGTGAAATATCTAACTTGAAGGAGATACCCAAGTTAAGAGTTGATAATGATGCAGCCATAAACATCTCACATAACCCAGAGCTTCACAGAAGAACCAAGCATATTGCAATTAGACATTTTTATGTCAGAGAATTCGTTGCTTGTGGTGAAATATGCGTGGAGTATGTTTATAACGAAAGCATTACATAAGCCACGGATGGTATCAATCGCAATTCAGATTGGTTTGATAGTGTAAAGGTTAACAAAAAGGGAGGACGTTAAGAAGAGTACTAGTATAAATTTGATTTTGATTTTTGATTTTTGATTTTGAAACCTACATACATGTAATACCTCTTCATTCTTTTTTTAAACCTTGTCTTTATACGTCCATAGCAACCGTTTTGTTTTTTCTTGTTGTCAATATATTTTTCTTGTCACTATAACCAACGATCTTTATTTTAACTGTTAAATTAGTTTTAACATCCTTACACCTCTGTATATTAGGTCGAAACTCTTTCTCCTAAAGCTCGAAGGGGTTGGGAGCATCCCTTATAGCCCTGCACAGCAGTTTCTTCTTTCTCTTTTGTCTTCAAGCGGGAGGTGATAAAGACACACTTGACATTCTATGTTAAACACCTTCCTTGTAATTAACGAAGTCTTTTTTGATAAGTGAAGCATTACAAAACCAATACTCACGCTTAAATTTAAGTTTTTTTCAAGATTAATGTTTTATCCTAGTCTTATCGTCACCAACACGACACTCGTATTAACTTATCGAATTGAGATGTCAAAAGAAGTGGCGACCCATCATGACCCATGTTACGCAAAGTCGATAAAATATGACGTTTCTCATTATATCGTTGTCAAAAATGGATAATGCAATGTAACCGATGCCACCATGTTAGCTTACGTCGACAATGTTAACATTGATAACATGTCGATGATCTTGAGATAAAAACGTTTTATTGCGTGGATAAGTGTCACCATAATTGGCCCGCAGGTATAGTAAGAATCGTCAGCCAAATAGTCCGGCGCGGAGGCGGCGCTGACATTTGAGGTTTCAAAAAAGTTGAAGTAGATTTTTTTTGTCATACATTAATTTGTGTCATCCTTGCTAGGTAGAAATTAAGATATTTGTCTTTTCGATCAGCATTGGACGAAAAAATATTGGAGATAAAAAAAAAACATGATAATAACGAAGTAGTAGGTACTTAACCGAAGTACATGTAGGTATACAGAGGTATTTTGTGTCATCTCTGTCCACGGGTATCCTTATATTTAACCTGTACCTATCACGTCGTCCGACTACCCCGATTTTTTTAATACTTTAATCAATGTGCAAATAAAAACACTTTACAACGGCATAGGTAGGTATTATGTTGAGTAATTCATTATGTTGATTCGAAAGCTCACTTGTAGATATATTTTTTCCCTTACTACCAAACACAGACCTTCATAATAATTAAACTTGCAATAAAATAAGCCTACAGTAATTAAAATGTCCGTATTCCGTACAATTCCAAAATACGAGTTCCACGGATGTTCCTTACATAATCTCGTCTGTCAAGATGTTTTGGCGTTTCGGCAGAAAAAGCCTTGGCAGACTTATGTATTCCTGAAATGGGGGTTCATACCTATCGACTGGAAATACTGGAATTGGTTTCGTTCTGGTATCAGATGGGTATATTTAGGGGTCGGGTCCCGATGGTCACCTTTGAGAGCGTCTGCCGAGCACTTCCGGCAAAAAAAATACTAACAGATTTCGCTTTTCTGTATCTACCTGTAAATTTCTAACTGATGCCATCATAACTATTATTTGAGTATCAGATGGGTAAAGTAGGTAACACCCCCTTTTTCGCACCGGAAATGACTTTCGTTTTTTACTTTCGGCAAGTTCTGCCGTGGAAGACTATCAAATTCGGACTTAGCATCGCTTTTATGGGAAACCATTGTGCATTTCATCGCGGTATCAAGTCGGTACGAAATTTAGCAGTCGGCTCTCCTTCTATGAGCCCTACGGAACGATTGACATGTGTGTGCCATGGCAATGTTATGTTTTATGTTTATGTAGCTTTGCGCGTTGCGCGCGCATCGCATCTGCCCGTCCCCACCGATATGGCGGATAGGCAGTAAAGGGAAGGATGTTAATCGTCTCTTCTAAATCAGAGAATAGTGAAACTATCCAATGGCATAAATTGAGTGTCTTCTAAAATCGAACATTGTAAATAGTTCCGTGTATATATACTTATTTTATTTGTGGTCCTTGTGTTCCAAATTTCGAGTGGACAGTGATTTATTTTGAATATTTATTTGATTCCGTTTTTTTATACAAATACAAAGCACGGCTTTGTTCATATTTATTGATCTCTCATCTTACTAAAATCAACAAAAAAAAAAATCGATTTCAATTGAAACCTTTGTGTTTGGTCCGTCACTGAGACTACCTAACAGCTTACAATATTTTGGTTCTATCTAGCGGCTGTCATCGCAGTTTCGATTTTACTAGCTGTCATTCATAAAGACTAAAAGGCACCCAATAAACGAGAATCAATGGTTTTAAGCGTAGGCTTCATTCGTCGTACGGAGTGTTACAGGATCATGTAAATCTGTGAACAAATAATAGTGGCTTGGTGGAAAAACGACATCTTTTGTACTTGTCCGAGTGCATTCTCATCAAAGATACGTTAGGTATTAAGTTTGAGGAAAATTGTAGTGAAGTGAAACTGAATGCTCGAGCCCCACGGTAGCCCAATGAAGTGGCCGGGGTCGGGAGCGGAAGAAGAGCCGGGCGAAGCAGGGCTCCAAAGCGCGCGCGCACAGGCCCGCTCCCAGTCCCAGGACTCCCAGGACGACGCCGCCGTGCACTACGTGTTCCACCGCGAGCGCGAGCCGCACGACGTAGACCGGCCCTGCCTGCCGCCCAAGCAGCGCTGGGCCGTTGGCGACGATACCTGCCTCGAGGTTTGTTCCCTGCCTAACTTACTTCTGAACTTTCATTTTAACTTTGTTTTCCTTTAATAATCACTATTGATTACTCAGGACAATCATTTATATAGTGATTTTGTTAACATATGGGATAACAACAGCAACAATAACATCTAAAAAAAAAATTCTGTCATAGGTTTCCCACATTTTGTCATGAATGATTTGTGTTTGCTAGGTGGAGTAAGTAACCTCTGCAGGGTTTTCTTCATTTTTAAATAGTCGTAGGTAACAACTTTGTGTCATGTTTGAAAGAAAAAAGAAATTTTAATTAGAGGTTTAGAGCAAATCAAATCAATATCAAAAATTGAAATATCTTCTTTTATTTGCATTTCCTTGATATTTTTGACTGTAATTTAGGTAATAACACTATTCTATTACATAAATTCATTGAAGAGCAAAAATATTCAATAATAAACGAGATACTGAAATTGAATACCCGTATTTTTGTATGAAAATAATTCCGGTATACGATCCCTGGTTTAGAGTAAAAGTTTAATAAAATGTGTTCAAACATTATGTAAAATTATGTTTTTAGGGTTCCATACCCAATGGGTGTCAACGGGATCCTATTACTAAGCCTCCGCTGTCTGTCTTTCTGTCAAGGGGCTGTAAGGATGAACAAGTACGGAACTATAGTACAGTAGACAGTTGAAATTTTCAATGTGTTTTTCCAAAAAATTCAATTAAGGGAGTGTAATGAAAATAAGTCATATTCATTACACAAAGAAAAAATTAAGGTCTTTTTGATTGAGTCCTTTACTACATACAATATTTTTGGAATTTACGCATCTAATGTTGGCTCTTATGCTTCTAGTAATAGAGATGTGTCACATTATTTTGAGCCCAATGTTGGATGGGTCGTTTTTCTTTTTACCGACAATAGCCTGTATCTCATCTTATGAAGCGTCTGATTAGAGTACTTATTGGTAATTATGTTTTTTGTTTTAATTATACATACATATTTTTATTTATCTATTAGTACTATATAATCTTTCTCTTACTTTAACCCAGTTTTTTAATATTGTTTTTCATAGAATGCCGTGACAGAGTTGTCACTTAAAAATTAGTCTCAGCTGAAAACGGTCACTGTGTCACAGTGTTTCTGGTAAACCAGATTAAAAAGAATAAAACATTATCTGCAGGACGGGAAGCATTACTTAGGGTTAAAAAATGCTACTATTTTCAATTACTGAAACCATAATAATTGATAGTAAAACAGAAAACAACAGTTTATTGTTGGTAAAAAAGAAGAATGACCCCATTAATATATATTCTTGCCAGTAACTGTACTCATGAGATTGAAGTTCACAATGATGTTTAGTTGTCTTTGGTGTGTGAGAGAAGTTTTTTGTATTTATCAATGTCATGGCATTCAAAAGGTTAAGGGACACAAATCCTAAGATTTTTATATCTCCTTGGTTCTTAGATATTCGGCATAATGAGGCAACTAAAAGCTGACATTACCAATATGATAATCATAACCTGCATGTGTAACTAAAATTAAATCGTAGGAATTTCCCAATCTTCTGTTGTCAGTTTGGCGGAGTTCCTATCTGAATTTTATATTATTACAATATAAAAAACCCTTTACGCTCATCTGCATATCTAATACACTGATCCAATCTTACTATGCAATTTGAACACTTCCATTTTTACTTAGGGATGATATTGGTGGATTGGATTAGCGAGTGCGTGTTAAGTGCTTAATGCCTGATTTACACTTTGCCACTTAACAGCAAATGTATGAACTTCGCACTTGCACTTCGCAAAACGTAAATCAAGCATAATGGGAGTTCATGAGGATATTCTGAGTATTATTACTTTTGATTTGTTAAACATCAATAGGGAATATTGATATTCATGACTTTTTCACAAATTCAATAAAAGCTGATTCACGTTACATGAATCATGTAACAAGAAATGAAAAAAAAAAATTTTTTGAATTGCTATAGAAATAACCAAGATATAAGCCAAAAAAGAGTTGTTCCTATCTCTTTTTAGCAAACAGAATTTAACATGGAGTTTATATGGCCGACGTGTTACATGACGTCACACGCCGTATCGGATCTCTCCGTCTAATCGCTGTCTAATTAAGAATAGAAAAAGAAAAAAACATTTGTTCGTTGCAAACAGACAAACAAAACTCAACAAAATACTGACATCTAGACAAAAATACCTGTTGTCACGAAATGGTTCCAACTCAGCGTTATTCTGGCGTTAAAAACCAGCGTTATTATCAGTTTAGAATGCTTGAATTATCCATATTTCTTGGCTGATTTTAATTTAAATTTCACTTTTGGTGATATGTATGTGTATTATGATATTTTCATATGTTAACAAATGTGATTTAAAAAATCCATGCCTTTTTTACAAAAAAAACAAAAATATAAACACTTTTTTATGTCCTGTGTTATAAATGTTATAATAGTAGAATACCTATTCCAGTGTGATTACTGATTATTTAGAACCTTTATTTAAGAAATCCTTTATCGCGAAAGTAAAATGCCAGTAAGAACATGAGTATTTTTTTTAATTTATATTTTATACCAACAAAATTTATTTTAGGATATGGTTCAACAAAGTCGTCAATCGCTGGTTTATTTTTTTAATATTCAGTTGCTGAATATATGATTTACTTTTCTCCCACATGCTCGGAAATGTCAACCTGTCGTAAAATCAGCCCGCGAAGTTCTGAGTTCCAGGTCCAGGCAAAATTAAAAAAAGTAAAGTTATTATTTACCAGCGGTAGCGGCCGCGAAAATGTATACAAATTTCATTACGTACCTGGTGTTTTACTTTTTAAAACCCTGTTTGGACTAGGATAACTAACTCCAAACAGCCAAACACTCGTGCAATCAAAATTCTTCCTTGTATATTTTACTTTTTAAATGTCATAGACTAAAAAGTTAAACATTTTCAAACAGCGTTTACACCGTATTACACGTTCGGTACGGTATCGGGTCGAATCAGACCGATATAAGTATGGTTAACTACAGTTAAATATTTTGCCGCCGTTAAGGTGTTAAAAGTATATCAAATAGTTTGACGTTATGTTTTAATAGAAATTGTGTTCGTAAACAAAATGAATTGCCGAAATAACATAAACGCGTAATAAATGTTATAATTTAAACCATATTTTATTCAAATTGAATTTATTACGTTTGCTTGTGTGATTTTATTTAATGCTTTGTTTCAGTACTTTTAATCGTACGTGATTCTGTTCTTTTTTTTCAAGGAAATTTTGACCTGTTTAATATTTTAACAATTTGTGTTATATTTTCTCGCATTGTTGGAGAAAAGCACTATACAAGCCTCGACCGGGAAGGGCGGTTGCTGGACTCGTATATAGCGCGGCCTCGACTGCGTCTCGGCCACGCTAACTCTACTCGTCCCGCAACGGCCTATTTCCCGGTCTGTGCAGTAATGTACTATATCATGCTTTGTTGAAAT
This sequence comes from Acleris cristana, assembly GCA_948252455.1. Taxonomy (NCBI): domain Eukaryota; kingdom Metazoa; phylum Arthropoda; class Insecta; order Lepidoptera; family Tortricidae; genus Acleris; species Acleris cristana. The sequence goes on along the minus strand of OX411772.1, from coordinate 22,342,391 downwards.
GGTGTACTGGTACAGTAATGTTTCTGTAAATCTTTTTTCTTTCTTTCTGGAACTTGTCATGTGCTTCATGCTTTCTATCTAGTTAGCACGCCCCTTGGGCAAAGGCCTCCACCAGTGTTCTCCATTCCTTTCTGTCTCTTGTTATCGTACCTACTCCATGCCCGTCCAATGATTAATATTTAGGTCTTCCTTTTGATCTCTTGTCATCTCTGGTCTGAGGTATCAGACTGTCACTTTATTTGACCATCTATCACCTGAATTTTAGTGCAGAATGTCCAGTCCATTTCCATTTGAGTTTGCAAAGAGTTGTAGGTAACTCTTTAGACTACCCTACCCTGGGAACGAAGGCGTGAGTTTATGTGTATATGTATGTACAAGCTATAAACTTGAATTTTGGCCCGCAGCTGTTTTTGAAACACGGTCCAGAATGTGGTGTTGAAAATGAAAGTGATTTGATTATAGCAAACGAGGTGTCATTATGAAAGGGCTTAATATTATGTACATTACACACCTATTTTTTTTATACCTTTTGATGACGTACTTTTTTATTTATAGCCAAAAATTTACAACTCTAAAACCGTCCCCCCCTTATCTCTGAAGTTTAAGGAACGATAGATCTTGAAAAGTCCAACATTCATTAGCTTACTCAATATGGAAGATCAATTTGCATGCATAGAAAATAAAGTTTCATTTTATTTTCTATGCATGCAAATTTTATCATAAAATCGGAACTTTCTTAGTACCTACCTTTAGTACCAATTTCACCAAACGATGTTAAATTTAATCAATGTTAATCGACCGTTAGTTCATACATTTTGACAGCTGTTGACGCTGGTATCGTCTGTTAAGTGGTTAACATCATTTGGTGAAATTGGTACTTAGTTACGCCATCTCTTAGCAAATAGCCAATAACTGCTATCCTCGTTAGGTTTTAATCTAATACTAATATACTAATACTAATCTATCTCTAATATATAAAATTCTCGTGTCACAGTGTTTGTAACCAAACTCCTCCGAAACGGCTCGACCGATTCAAATGAAATTTTGTGTGTATATTCAGTAGGTCTGAGAATAGGTCGTAAACTATTTTTCATAACGTTTTTATGAAAAAAATAATACACCCAGGCGACGCCGGGCGCGGACAGCTAGTATTATATAAAAGGCAAATCTGACTGACTTATATACACACATCGGTAACTCGTGGCATTTAGGTAGCACTTGACAGTTTCTAACAGACTAGTGATGTGACAATGTTCTTCCTATACCTACGAGTCGAGAAAAAGAAACTACTAAAAAAAGGAATTTTAATCATTTAATATATGACATTCGTGATAAACAATTAATATTTGTTCTAAATTTTCACTTGTCAGTCTACGTCTTCTATTTGAGAAAATCCACTTTGTGTCAGAAAATGATCTTTCAACCTCCACTAACGTAATAAGTAAAAAAAACATTTTATTGTAAAGTTAGCGGATTTTTATTAAAATTCTCTTTAATTTCAACTTCTTTATTTTGTAATAATTTATTGATATTTTTTGTTGTAAGATATCCTGGATTATTTGATAACACTATTTTCAGCTTTTGATATACAAGTCTACCTTTTTGGTGCAGTCTCAGTAATGAAAGTGACTTTTCAATTTTATATACGATATTATTTTATCTTATCTGAAAAGACACTTAGAAAACGTGTCTCATCACTAATATTTTTTTTGCTGCCTAAGTGCCACGATTTACCGATGTGTAGTTATATATCAACGCATAGCCGAAACTACTGTACCTAGAAATTTGAAATTTGGTACAGGGGTTCCTTTCATGATGTAAGTGAGCACTAAGAAAGGATTTTTCGAAAATCGACCCCCAACGGTAAGAAATGGGGGGAGTAGCGGGAAACTATTTCTACGCGTACGAAGTCGCGGGCGTCCTCTAGTAATATTATTATAAAGAGGTAAAGTTTGTGACGTTGTAGGGAATAATCCACAGAACAGAAAAAACAGTAGACGTGTCAAGTGGGGGTGTAACGGTGATACTTTTACCAAAAACATCCGCGTGTGACGTTCGAATATAAAAACAAAATGCCCTCTTGCTCGATAATCAACTGTTCAAACACCACCAAAAATTTAGGAGCTGTAAATCAAAATATTTCCTTTCATCGGTAAGTACTCTTTGCCCTAAAATCTCTGTTATTATTTATAAAACAATGTATTTTGTTGCTCCGTATTAATCTATATATATAAAAGGCAAAACTGACTGACTGACATATCAACGCACAGCCGAAACTACTGTACCTAGAAACTTGAAATTTGATACATGGGTTCCTTTCATTATGTAAATGAGCACTAAGAAAGGATTTTCCGAAAATCGACCCCCAACGGGAAGAAATGGGGGGGAGTAGCGGGAAATTAATTCTACGCGTACGAAGTCGCGGGCGTCCTCTAGTTTGATATAAACAGTAGCGGGCGACTCTGTGTCTAATGCTACTTTTTCATTGCGGCTTTAATTTGACGCGCCAGACTTGGCAAGCATTGAAAACCAGCAACGAAAATAAAACAATCCAAACTGTCGAGCTCGTGCCGAGACGCGTTCAAGGTTGAATTCTCATTTTTCTGTCAAAAGTAAGGTATAGTGTTGTACCCTGCGATTTTCAATGCCGATTTCTTAGTCGATTAAAATCGAGTTTGAAGACGGATAAAATGATAATTCTTTTATAAGCTTTTATTTTACTTGCAATGTATGTATGTCTGTATGTAAGTTTGTATGTATGTACGGGTTAAATCTTGCAAATTAAATTTGACCCACTTCCCGTTAACCGAATGCGCTGAAATTTCGACCACATATGTAAACTCGATGACAATGCAATATTATGCTATCTAAGAGGTGATTTGATTATGGAGTCGGAAACTCGGAAGGTGGCGACGGGATCTCCGCTATTCTTAACGTAAACCCACCCCGTGTTAGAACTCAATAGTTTGGTCTCGATAAGCAGATAAAGACTTTGAAAAAAAAATACAGTCGGCAAAAAAGGCTTATTTAGACCTACCTACTATTATGTAGCTGTGTGATGAAGTAGTAGTCAAAATGAAATATGATTACCAAAAGGATAATAATTATAGTTATATTGATAATTTAAAAATATAGTTTATATATTGCAATTTGGGTGCAATTCAGTTTCAGTTATCCGAAAAAATTGGGTTGACGCAACGTGTCGCGCGTCCTCTCCCTTGTTCGTTGCGATTTGTGGTTGCGATCGATGACACGATTGGAAAGGATTCTGTTTATGTTTTGCACATCACTAAAAGAGTCGCGTGACGTCAAAGTACCATCGCAAAATGTTACACGCTCGGTTCTCGTGTAAATCGACGAACTCTTTCCTTCCATCTCGATATAGTTCTGTGGTTTTTATGATAGTTTGAGTATTGGCGACAACAGGTCTGATACTAAGCGAAGCTCATGCCACTTCCACTGTTTTTTTCTATTCCGTGGGGTAATCTCAGGATCTACTGAACCGATTTTGAAAAATATTTTACCAATAGAAAGCCACGTTATTTGTGAATGTCATAGGCTATATATTTACCCAAAATAAATATTTATTGCCCAATGGAGTGGGCACGGGAATAGCTAGTCCGTCCAAGATAAAGTCGTGGTAAATAGTACATTACTGCACAGACCGGGAAATAGGCCGTTGCGGGACGAGTGGAGTTAGCGTGACCGAGACGTAGTCGAGGCCGCGCTATATACGAGTCCAGCAACCGCCCTTCCCGGTCGAGGCTTGTATAGTGCTTTTCTCCAAAAATGCGAGAAAATATAACACAAATTGTTAGAATACTAAACACAGGTCAAAAGGGTATAGCCGGGTTTGTATGGGGCACTGGCCCCAGAAGCCAAATCGATTACCGTTTTGCCAGTTGATAAGCCCAGATGTAAGATGCCATTTCAAAAAAAAAACCCAAATTGCTGCAGGTTCTTGAGAAAATAAAAAAAAGGAAATTTGTTTTTTTTTTTTTTCTAAACTGCAGAACCGATTTTTTGGAACTTACACACATGTAAGTATTTTCAATTTAAAAAAAAATCATTTCCGAGATACCCACCAATTATGGTTATATTATGTACAAACTAATATTCTATAACATATATTTTTTTCAAAATTATTCACTTGTAGCCTTTGTAGCAACGGGGTAAAAATACCGTGTGAATGTGAACAGACGCAACCGGGACTACTCGCCCGGTCCCGTATCTGGCGATTTACCGCTCTGTACGAATTTGAATTTCGAACGTGACAAATTGCTAAAAAGGAATAGGGAAAAATTCCACACAAATTGATCTAGTCCCAAACTAAGCTCTAGGCTTGTACTATGGGTACTAGACACCGATAGAGTAATCTATACATCTATACATATAATAAAGTTGTAGAAGGGAAAAAATCTGTACATTCGAGATATTTACTCAAAAATACTATAGGGGGGGCCCTCAGAATGAGCAGCAGAACACGTTTCTACAATTTTTAGAGTTGGTGTCTGTTTGTCTGCTTAATTTTGTTTCTCCTCGCATCAATTTTAATGCGGTTTTCACTAAAACATTTCAGTAAACGGTGACCAGGTTTATATATAATAAAAAATTAAGATATGACAATGAAAGTGGGGGAAAAGAGGGGTTAAAGTTAGTATGGAAAAAAGTTACCGGATTGAGCTGGTTACTTGAAACTTTGTATAATTACTCTTCGTAACAAATTAAACAATACCTGTTTCAGGATTTCTAGATTAAAGTTAAAACCACTAGGAAATTATCAAATTATATGTCAAAATGAGCGATGTCAGATTGACGTTGACATATCCGGATTTGATAATTTTTTCCGCCATTTTCAAGACTTCGTCTCCTGAAATTGGTGGAATCATCGATAGTATCGATGGAGCTACAAACGAAAAATTGAATTGAAAATTGTCCGGACTTCGTCAAGGCTTATCAATATTACCATTTTTACAGTACTCCTTCTTCTTAGTAGCTCTGGGCCGGTTATGGCTATCACACTTGCACTCGCATCTGACAATATGTTTGTCACTTTTTTTTTATAGAAAAACTAATATTGCCGTGTGCTATTAAGAAACTGGTCGTACTGTACAGTTGTTATTTAAATATTAGGGCGGTTAATATGATCATTTGATTTTTTTACGGGTAGTCACATAATTTTTGGCGGTTGATTAACTACTGTGCTACTATGAAAAATATGAGGGTAGTTTTGCGTGCGGAAATTAGCGTTAGTTTTAGTTATAGGTTTAAACGATTACACGTTGTAAAATCAAGTTTTATGGAAACGAGCCGGGGGGTGCGGGGGCAAAGTGATAAATAGGGGGCTCGGAGGCGCAGCCCCCGCCTTAAAGAAAGGACCTTACCGACATCCTTAATAAGAGAGATAGGTAAGTTTTTTAGTCTTCATGTTTCCTCTAGAGCAGATAATAGGAGCTCTGATGATTTTTCGTCCGTTTCGTTTTGCGTGCGGAAATCAGCGTTAATTTGAGTTAAGTATTCGAGTCTAAACGATTAGATATTACATTAGGCATTGTGAATATTAGGTTAAGTCAAGGCAAAGGTTTACACAGGAGGGGCTCGAGGCCGTAGCCCCCTCCTTTAGAAATACACCGTACGGACGTATTTATATGTTACTAGAGGACGCCCGCGACTTCGTATGCGTAGAATTAGTTTCCCGCTACTACCCCCATTTCTTCCCGTTGGGGGTCGATTTTCGGGAAATCCTTTCTTAGTGCTCACTTACATCATGAAAGGAACCCCTGTACCAAATTTCAAGTTTCTTGGTACAGTAGTTTCGGTTTTGCGATGATATATAAGTCAGTCAGGTTTGCCTTTTATATATATAGATAGAAGATAGATAAGATAGGTAGATTTGAGCTTTCTTTTGTCTTTCAAAGTAGAAAATAGGAGTTCCGTTGAGTTGTCTTTAGAACACTTAATTGGGTTTGACGGATCTTACCATAATATTATAAACTGGCCAGAGCCACGACTTCGTCTGCGTTGATTTCGATTATCGTTATTCCCTCGGGAACTTTTTAATTTTCCGGGATAAAAAGTAGTCTATGTTTTAATCCATTGTATAAGTCATATCCATTCCAAATTTCATCCAATTCGGTCCAGCTGTTGCAAGAGTGCATAATGTACACATACTTACTATAAATTTCGCGCTTATAATAATTAGTAAGGATGAGAAAGTTTGGAAGTTTGTTAATCACGCTTCAACCACTGAACGTATCCAGATTAAACTTGGCACACATATAGGTTAGGTTCTGGAATAGGACTTAGGATAGTTTTTATCCAATAAAACATCTCATTCCTACGGGAAATCAAATTAATCGTTAAAAGATGTGAATTTGCTCACAAAGTTTACATGGACGAGTATAAAAATTAAAAAGGTGAAATCTCAGGTACCCATGTGTGAGTAGTGTGTTTTTATTTCTGTTTACGTTCGTCATCCTGTAATCCTTTCAGTTGTATCCACTGATGTGTGCGTACACGGAAGTTACTAAAGAAACACACTTTTAGTATATGGATACGAACTAGATGGCGCTAGCTGGGTATCGTATTGTTGCTCTGGTGTGGTCAAAGTCGCTGCCCGGGGTGGTTGAGCGATTTTCCCTATACAGCGCAATTATAAGCTTTATGGTTAGGCTAAACTTATATTATTCATCCTGGTAACATCAAATTCTGAAGTCCACGCAGACGAAGTCGCAGGCAGAAGCTAGTACATCTACACTAATATTATAAAGAGGAAAGATTTGATTTTTTGTTTGTTTGTATGTTTGTTTGTTTGAATTGAATAGGCTCCGAAACTACTAGACCGATTTCAAAAATTCTTTCACCATTAGATTCCTACATTATCCCTGATGGACATAGGCTATAAAATAATTTCCAAAAATTTAGGGATCCGTATAAAAACTTTGATAATGTAGCCCAAGGTGTGAAAAAAAAACCTTATATCGCATACACTGCGGAAACTATTGACAATAGAGCAAAGTGATGTAGTACCGTTTTAAAGAAGACATCAATATCTACAAAAAAATGTGCAATACCATATGTCTAACTATTACAGTTATGTCACAATAACTACTTTTTCATGTTAAAATATGCAATAGTTACGCCGGTACAAAATAGGCCACGTTATTCGCACCTTGGTATTAATCCGTATCAAAATAAATCACTTCTTATTCAAGTTTATATCAGTACCCGTAAATTACTTTTTGAATTATTCAAATCGGACATACCATTCAAAAGATATAGTGAGTATAATTATAATCAAAATTGAAAGAAACAGCGCTCTATTTAAGTTGGCTCTAAGTGACAAATGGTTTTATCTACAACAGAGAATAGACAAGTAAAATTTGGCTAATGGTTCCTCTATGTATAAATGAGTACAACATCACAGAAATTAAAATTAACCAAAACCATCCACAATTTCATGGATAAATCCATGCTACTAAATATACAAAAACAAATTTTGTCTATTCAAAAATGTGTCTGTTAGTGGTGGTTGGCTACTCTGTGGCAACGTCGACAATGTCGTCTCCATTTACTTGCTGAGGCTCTACTTTGAAATCCGTAATTCGAACTTCGTCTATTGCTATCCCTTTTGCTCTCGACGCGTCACTAATTCGCAAGTAAGTGACGGAGCGATCCGAAGTTCGAATTACTGATTTCAAAGTAGAGCCCCTGTTTCTGTCAGCTGTCACGTGACTGTCACCTGTGAACTGGGAAATTGGCGGTCAAGAGTCAACGCTGCCAAAATATCCGATTTTTTTTTTACACTTCTTCACTATCACGTCACTATCACTACATACATAGTATAAAACAAAGTCGCTTCCCGCTGTCTGTCTGTCTGTCTGCCTGTCTGTCCCTATGTATGCTTAGATCTTTAAAACTACGCAATGGATTTTGATGTGGTTTTTTTTAATGGATAGATTGATTAAACTTGGCGGCCGCTATGATCGTTTTCTTAAGTTTTCTGGGGTGGCGAATGTTGTCTGGGGTCGGTTTAAGATGGCGGCCGCAAAAGCTATCACGTTCGTGTTTCATGTTTTCGGGGATAGCGAATTGGAAAATAATGTCAGATTCGGAATTCAAGATGGCGGCCATGATGGTTTTCGAAAAAGTCGTCATGGGTATCGTTTCTTAGGTTTTCGCGGATGGCGAATTCAAAAATGATATCAAAATTGGAATTCAAGATGGCGGCCGTGATGGTTTTCGAAAAAGTCGTCATGGGTATCGTTTCTTAGGTTTTCGCGGATGGCGAATTCAAAAATGATGTCAGATTCGGAATACAAGATGGCGGCCATGATGGTTTTTGAAAAAGTCGTCTTCGGTATCGTGTTTCATGTTTTCGGGGATGGCAACTTCTCAAATGATATCAAATTTGTAATTCAAGATGGCGGCCATGATGGTTTTCGAAAAAGTCGTCATGGGTATCTTTTCTTAGGTTTTCGCGGATGGCGAATTCAAAAATGATATCAAATTTGGAATTCAAGATGGCGGCCATGATGGTTTTCGAAAAAGTCGTCATGGGTATCGTTTCTTAGGTTTTCGCGGATGGCGAATTCAAAAATGATATCAAATTTGGAATTCAAGATGGCGGCATGGTTTTGGAAAAAGTCGTCATGGGTATCGTTTCTTAGGTTTTCGCGGATGGCGAATTCAAAAATGTTATCAAATTTGGAATTCAAGATTTCGGCCATGATGGTTTTTGAAAAAGTCGTCTTGGGTATCGTGTGTCATGTTTTCGGGGATGGCAATTTCTAAAATGATATCAAATTTGTAATTTAAGATGGCGGCCATGATGGTTTTCGAAAAAGTAGTCATGGGTAATCGTGTTTCATGTGTTCGGGGATGGCAATTTCTAAAACGATATCAAATTTGTAATTCAAGATGGCGGCCATGATGGTTTTCGAAAAAGTCGTCATGGGTACCTATTGTTTCTTATGTTTGGTTAGATGCTGAATTCAAGGTGGCGGACATGTTGTTTTTCGCTAAAATACTAAGGACATAATATTCGCACGAAGGGTCGCACTTCAAGCAATTCATCGGTTAATTTATTGAAATGTAAGAATATACCGTTGGTTTTCCGAATAAAATAAAATAAAATAAAATAAATAAATAAACTGTGAATAAGTACTTTAGGTGTTAGTTGTTTATCAATAGATTTTGAAATAAAATAAAAAATCTGTAGTAGTAAAAAAATCAGTTCTTAACAATCTAACCCTAATATTCTTATCTTATCTTATCTTATCTTACTAATTTCATAAATGAGAAAGATTGGATGTTTGGATGTTTGTTACCTACTTCATCACGCTTCAACCATTAAGCGGATCAGGATGAAACTTGGCACACATAATAATTTAGGTTCTGGAATAGGACAGGGTAGTTTTTATTCCGAAAAAACATCTCATTCGTACAGGAAATCAAATTAATCGTTAAAACCTGAGAATTTGCTCACAAGGTGGCGCCACTTTCTATGGACGAGTATCAAAATTAATTAAGAAGGTGAAATCTCATCTAGCCATGAGTGGGTAGTTTGTTTTTATTTCTGTTTACGTTTGTCATCCTGTAATCCTTTCAGTTTGTATTCATTGATGTGTGCGTACACAAAAGTTACTAAAGAAACACACTTTTATTTCACCATATACAAACTAGATGGCGCTAGCTCTGATTTAAAACTGTATCGAAGTGTTGCCTTGGTGTGGTCAAAGTCACTGGGTGGATAAGCGATTTTCCCTATACAGGGCTATATTTCGTTCTCGGTTCGGATAGGACGAACTTATGTTATTCATCCTGGTAAGATCAAATTCTGAAGTCCACGCGGACGAAGTCGCGGGCAGAAGCTAGTACATAAATACATAGAAAGCATCCATGACTCAGGCACAAATACTCGCGGTCATCACACAAGTATTTGCCCTTACCGGGATTCGAACCCAGGACCGCTAGCTTCGTAGGCAGGGTCACTACCAACTAGGCTAAACGTGTCGTCAATTAATACATCTCGCGACAATAATCAATATTGTAGGTAGGTACATCAACCACAAACTTAACTGACCATCAGTAGACCATAACATTGACATAAGACCTATTTATGGCCAACTGTTCCTGTCTGTACTATAGACATTTTGTTTTGACGATGCTCTTATGTTATTTTATTTTTATTAGATTCTAGTAGTTAGCCATTTTAATTCCAATAAATGTATGGTTTATATACCCCGCATACTCACGATCGGATACGCGTATCAAGATCGGTAAGTATGGACGTGTTCTTATACTGTATCATGATACGGAGTTATGATTTGATACGTGATACGCCGTGATCGCTCTCGAGGTGGTTTTTCCCCGACCATCAAAGGGGATACGGATAGCGTCCACACTTAATGATACGATACGCTGCTTCGCTACGGTTAGTATGGACGCATTTTTTCACGCGACGATGGTAGTGATACTGGGTGCCCAAAGTGAGCGTCCATACTTAGGACACGCGAGCTCGATACGATACGCGTGATCGTGATCGGCAAAATGATACAAATGTGGACCCAGCTTTTACCGATCTTGATACGCGTATCCGATCGCGAGTGTGCGGGGTATATAATAAACGCGAGTCAACATCGATCCCGAGCGATCAGATACGGCGCGCCGCATGATCGCGCTGTTTTTGCGTCCACACAAGCTATCTTTACGCGTCGATGCAACGCGACGGAGATACGATACGACGAAATGATACAAATGTGAACCCAGCTTAAGGGTATCGTTTTCTTGCTTTTGAGGTACGGAACCCTAAAAAACTTTCCGAATGCAAGTCTTCCATAGATTTTGTATGGGTCGCATCATACAATCGTAAATTCCGTTCGGAACGCGCTCAGTTTGCGTCGCACGACTTTATTTTCTATGCAATAAGGTCCATTTTGACTAGCCTAAAATGTAATACAAATTTTTAAAGATTTTTGGTGCCTTTTCCAAAACTGTATATTTTTTGGCTATAAATGAAAAAGTGCGCCACGGTAAATTATAAAAAAGTTTTGAAATGTGCAGATGACACACCTTTCATATGATATCCCGTTTGCTTTCATCAAATAACTTTCATTTTTCAACCCCCCATTCCAGACCCCTTTTCAATCATTTAGAAATATAATTTCACATTGTTTTAACTAAAAATTATTAATAAACAAATAAAAAAACCTAAAGAAAATAACTAAAAAGTATACCTACAAATAAGTTTTATTTTTCGAATGGGACGGAAAAAGTTTTGAAAAACCAATTTACTTCGGCGCCTGCCGTTGGTACGTATGGGAGAAAGATTCACGACTTCTAAATAAATAAATAAATAAAATAAAAAGGACGCATGCGCAATTTGATAGTCAAAGCAAATTTAATCCCCTATCTTCAGAAATAAGGTCACATACAAACGAGGTTCTATGAGACATACGCCCTTTTTTCTAAGGAGGGCAGTATGTACCTATACAATGCTTTTTTGTTATTAAATGTTTTGTTAGCACATTTTTTCAATGCAATCAAGGGACTTTTAAGGACATCGGCTCAGTAGAAAAAATTCCACCGACTGCATAAAAAAATATACCTACTAACAAAAATTAAATATCAAAAAAGCATTGTGGTGGTACATACATAGTCGTAAATCTTTCTCTTATACGAACTAACGATTGATCGGCTTTGACTATGTCAAGTAGGCACCTAAGTAAACGGGTCCGTAGCATAATATCAAAAATCAAATTTCATAAGTACGAAGTTCCTAACACAAAATTTCGAATATCAAAATGTCTTATGTACGAAATTCCTAAAATTTTAACCGAATGATCTAATTTTCGAAAATCAATATTTATTTGTACAAAATGCCCAATGTAATGACGATACTAGAAACTCAATATTTCTAGTCTTCAAAATCGCTACGTACAAAAAGCCTAGTGACAATTCTTCGAAACTATAAATTTAATGCTAAAACTCCAAGCCTAAAGAACGTAGCATAACTTCGAAAATTAAAATTCCTAATGAATGTACGTAATTCCTAAAAAAATGCTGGAAAGTTATTCGAATCTTATTTCATTATTTCCATAGAACTAAAGGTTGAACACGCCAAAACGTGGGCACACATATGTACTTATATTTTTTTTATTTACGAGTATACAAACTATTTAGTAATATATTTATAAACTCCATAGTATGATGAACAAAAAATATTATGACAGCATGTCACTTCGTACATTCGTTTTCATAAGTTAGTTTCATTTTGGCTATGCTGCTCCAAGTGAATATTTTTGAAAAAAATATATGTTATTGAATATTAGTTTGTACATAATATATTCAAAATTGGTGGTTGTCATATCACGGAATTTTTTTTTTTTTAATTGAAACCTTGTGAAAATTTTACTTCTTATAGAGATATTTGGAAATCAATTTTTTTTTCATTAATGCAACTTTATAACTTACATAATGTGTGTAAGTTTCAAAAAAATCGGTTCTGTAGTTTAGATGAAAAAAAAAATAAACCAATTTTTGTTTTTTTTTACTTTTCTCAAATTTTTCAATTTATGAAATGGCATCTTACATGTGGGCTTATCAATTGGCAAAACGGTAATCGATTTGGCTTCTGGGTCCAGTGCCCCATACAAACCCGGCTATACCCTTTCCTTGAAAAAAAAAGAACAGAAACAGGTACGATCAAAAGTACTGAAACAAAGCATTAAATAAAATCACACATTTAAACGTAATAAATTCAATTTTAATAAATTATGGTTTAAATTATAACATTTATTACGCGTTTATGTTATTTCGGCAATTTATTTTGTTTATGAACACAATTTCTATAAAAAGAAACTATTTGATGAGTACACTTTTAAATACGCTGGAAACGCTGTTTGAAAATGTTCAACTTTTTAGTCTATGACGTTTAAAAAGTTCATTGTACGAGTGTTTGGCTGTTTGGAGTTAGTTATCCTAGTCCAAACATGGTTTTAAAAAGTAAAACACCAGGTACGTATTGAAATTTGTATACCTACATTTTCGCGGCTGCTGCCACTGGTAAATAATAACTTTTTTTTTTGCCTGGACCTGGGACTCAGTACTTCGCGGGCTGATTTTACGACAGTAAGGTTTACATTTCCGAGCATGTGGGAGAAAAGATATTCACTAAAAATACAAAATAGATGTACTTTTACATGTTAACTACCTACGTTACATTCACGTTTTCTAACCATAATATCTTAAATATGTAACCTTCGGTGCGCGAGTCCGGCTCGCACTTGACTGGTTTTTTTACAAGATTTTATTTAACTTGCAATGTTCATAATGCGTATTGTCCATTTTGTCCATTTCAAAATTTGACCTATTAAACCATGTTCAAATTACGTTTTTAAACCCGATGACGGAAGATGCAATATTAAAAGAAAGTATCAAAGAGGTTATGTGAAAATGGGGTCGGAAGGTGACAACAGGATCTCTGATAGTAGAGTTCATAAATATGTGTACACTTTAGTACCTTGTCACTTTAAAGGCTTGGCCAGACTGTCAGCGGGACGGTGGCGGGGCGTGATGAGTGAGTGATGCGGGCGGGACGCTCGGTCACACAGAGCAAGCGCGCTTCGCGCTGGCCTCGCGCCATCAACCCGCCGGCATCAAGCGCGCGTCGCGCGCGGTTCCCGCTCGCTCTCTGTGGTTTGTACATGCGTTGTCTGACGTCACACTGACTTATCGCGCCGCGCGCAAGTCGCGGGCGCGCGGCCTGCGCGCGACGGGCTGCGCTGGCGGGGCCCGACAGAAGCGGAGCGCGATGCCGACGGGGCGCAGCCTGTTTGACCACGCTAGCGGGTTGTATGGAAATATCGCGCCGCGCGCCCGTCGCGTGCAGGCCGCGCGCCCGCGAAGGTGCTGTGTGGCCAAGCCTTAATCGCTTTGATAATTCATGTATGGCTGTTTAAACATGACATTAAATAGACAAGGTACTAAAGTGTACATATATTTATGAACTCGACTGTACTAAACGAAGACTATATTGGTGGGTCTACGTTACGAATAGGTATTTGCATTATCGTTAGTTTGGTCTTGATGGTCTTGAAAGTCATATGAAAGATCAGAACACAAGAACAAAATGCCGACCCCTCAATAGAGGTAGTAAGAAAAGTTAGTGGACACATTCTTATGGTCTAAGAGCTGGCTACGGAAATAGGTTTACAATTTATAGAGCAACGAAATCCCTCTATCCTATCATTTTATTAATCCGGGCGCGTGCAGCTGTTCAGCGGTGGGTGTGGGAGTGGATGGGCAATAAAGGGATTGTAAAATCAATCGAAGGTGTGCAATTTATAGAGCTCTGAGTTTGGTGTGATATAATAAATTATGTATTTCATTCGAATATAGGTAACATTGCCAGGCGTTTTAATTGACAAGATTTCATATTTTCTAGACTTTAATTTTATTCGTTCTATAGCTATACTGTTTGGAAGGAGGAAGACACTAATAGTTTTAATTTATAGAGCTCTGAATTTGGTGTGATATAATATGGGTATCATTTAACCGATCAGCAAGATATTCTTATTTTGGTGAACAGAAAAATGTATTTGGTCAGCCAAAATAGCTAGTTGGTAAGCAACTTATGGTTAGCAAACATTTATAAATCTGTCTGCAATTAATGATATAATGAACTGCTCAAAATTATTTTGGTCAGCAAATTAAATATTTGAGCTGCATTGAGTGACCCACATTTAATCAAATTTTGGTAAGCAATCAGTAGGTAAGCAAAATATTTCATTTTGTCCATCAAAAAAAAGGGGGCAAATTTACTGCTGTGCCGGCAACGCACATATATGCCGGTTAGGGTGTAGCAGAGGGTAACCACTGAAAAAAGACTTAGAATGTTTTTGACCAAAAGTGTAAAAAACATGATATGATGATGATGATGATGATGATGATGATGATGATGATGGTGGTGGTGATGGTGATGATGATGATGATGATGATGATGATGATGATGATGATGATGATGATGATGATGATGATGATGATGATAATGATGATGGAAATTTACACATTTAACAGAGTCGACGGAGCTCCGCTCACGCGGATCTCCTATTTCTGGGTTGTTCTGGCCCTCCGGGCCTGATATAAAAACGAACCTAACCTAACCTACCTCATATTTATGACACAAATTTTGGATAATCTAGGGTGTGATTAGGCTATTTGACTAATTTTAGAAAACCTTATTAAATGATTCTTTATTACATAAGAAGCACACTACATTGATATTTCCTTGAGATTCTACTATATTATCAATAAAAATCCATTTAAAAGTTTAAATTTCCGAAACCGCGCCAAGAACGCTGCTTCTATCGTGGCGCTGGCCATGTGACAAGTGTGACGTTATATGCAAGTAAACAATGAAAAATCATTTGAAGAGATATGCCCTTATGATCTGTGGTTACTTGCGTGTGACGTCACCTGAGAGTAACCACAGCTACAAAGCAATCGCATAGCGTTTCTGCCACAGATAAAATTTCAAAATATATTACATTTTTTTTTGTGTAATTTCCAAAAAAATATGCTTAATTTAGTTTAAAATAAAGTGAAATATGTTGTTTTACGCTATTATCTAATAGGATGACGACAATTTGATGCATATTTTCAATGTTGTCAAATAGCCTATTACTACCTACTTACTAGCCTCAAAAATACCAATGCTTGGGTGCTCGCGTCACGTGGTCTGATTTCGCTCCGCCCACAAAAACGAACACGGCTGATTTTTCAAACTAAACGCAATCCACTTATTTATATAGATAACCATTATTTTAATATGCACACCTCTCAATTAAACTGCTTACAGACATGTTTACTCTGCTTACCAATTGTAAAATCTTGCTGCCCAAATAATTATTTTGCAGCTCGACTGTTTATTAGGCAGACTGAAATTGATTAAAATGTTACTCGTTTATTAGTACATTACTGCACAGACCGGGAAATAGGCTGTTTTCTATAAAAAAAACCTCAAACTATTACGCTGTAAACGCTGTTTGAAAATGTTTGACTTTTTAGTCTATGACATTTAAAAAGTAAAATATACAAGGAAGGATTTTGATTGCACGAGTGTTTGGCTGTTTGGAGTTAGTTATCCTAGTCCAAACACGGTTTTAAAAAGTAAAACTCCAGGTACGTAGTGAAATTTGTATACATTTTCGCGGTCAGCAGGTTTGTTTTGTGAGCAGAAAGGGCGTTTCACAAAAAGCCAGACTGGCTGTTCACAATGGAGTGCTAGCCCCTACACTGATGTATGGTAGTGAATGTTGGGTGTGGCAGGACAAGCATGAAAGTCGTATAAATGCAGTTGAAATGCGCTCTTTGCGTAGTATGTGTGGTGTGAAACTGACTGATAGAGTAAGAAATGAAGAAGTCAGAGAGAAATGTGGACTAAAAGAAGATGTAGTGACTAAGATTGAAAAGGGCATGCTTCGATGGTTCGGTCATTTGGAAAGGATGGATGAAAGAAGATTGACGAAAGAGATATACAGAGCTAAAGTGAGTGGAAGGGTCGGAAGGGGCCGCCCTAGGCTTACTTTTTCGAATCAAATCGGAGAAATACTGGAAAAGGGCCGAATTTTAAGTACCCGAAACCGACGTGCGTGCATGACTCGATGTATGAATGTGGAAGAAGCGAAAGAGATTTGTCAAGATCGTAGCAGGTGGAAAGAAGTGGTCTCTGCCTACCCCTCTGGGAAACAAGCGTGATTTAATGTATGTGTATGTATACATATAAATAACAGTTGGGAGACAGCTTGCGAATTGCGATGCAGTAGGAATATTTTGTGATCTTTCTAAAGCATTTGATTGCGTAGATCATGCGACCCTTATTTTAAAATTAGAACATTATGGATTGTCCAATAAAGCTTTAAATCTTATGTCTTCTTATCTAAGTGATAGAACTCAAACAGTTGTTGTAAACAAAACGCAATCTGTTGGAGCTTCAGTAAAAATAGGAGTGCCTCAAGGCTCTATTTTAGGTCCTTTTTTATTTTTGGTTTAAATATAAATGACTTACCACCAACAGTAGATAAACTTTGTGACATTGTACTTTTTGCTGATGATACTCCACTTATTTTCAAGGTAGATAGAAAATCCGTAGACTACAGTAGGATAAACGCCACACTAGATAAAGTATTTAATTGGTTTACTAACAACAATTTGCTACTAAATGCTAAGAAAACTAAATGTGTTAGGTTCGCTTTGCCTAATGTTAAACCGGTAGATTCAAGTATTTTTCTAGATGAGAGTGTCTGCAAATGGTAGATAAGGCAGTTTTCCTAGGCATAACAATAGATCAAAAGCAATGGAGTCCCCATATAACTGTACTGGCAGGTAAACTAAGTTCGGCTGCTTACGCCGTTAGGAAAATTAGACAACTAACTAATGTTGAGACAGCTCGCTTAGTTTATTATACTTATTTCCATAGTGTTATGTCGTACGGTATTCTAGTTTGGGGTAAGGGCAGCTGACATACAAACTATATTTGTGATAAAAAAAAGGGCCATTCGTTCTATTTACAACTTAAATTCCAGTGACTCCTTAAGAGACCTTTTTAAAGAAATTAATATCTTAACTGTAGCGTCTCAATTTATTTATGAGAATATTATGTAAGTATGTTATTAAGAATTTAGATTTGTTCACCAAAAATTCGGATATACATAATTTAAATACTAGAAATAAAAATAAAATCGCTATTCGAAAATTCCGTGTCCGTAAAGTATATAAATCATTTGTTGGTCAATGCATTCATTTCTATAATAAATTACCTGACGTAGTTTTAAAGTTACCCTTTTCAGCACTTAAAAATTACTTGAAAAAGTCTTTAATGTCTAAAGCGTATTATAGGGTCGAGGATTATCTAACAGACAAAAATGCATGGCCTAAACTCGAAACTTAGTCAATAATAATTTGTTCAAATGTAAAACCTTTATCTTGTCTAGGGGACACTGTTGATGTAGGAAAACATGTCGAAACTTTCATGTGGTCGTCTTGTTGTTTTTTGTTTTTTTGCCTTATTCTCCCTCTATATCTCTCCTAATATTTTTGTCATGTTTTCCTGCTGAACTACGCATGATATTTGATATTATATTTAAATTAATATTTATAGCTTTATATAATACAAGACTAAGTTGTATCATTGTAATAAGAAATATGGTTAAAAAAATGACTGACTGCTGAGTTTTTTGCGGCGTTTCTTCTCGGCAGTGGTCTCCTCTTGGGAAGCGCTGGTAGACTCCTGACGTGTAAAAGTGCCCGTGCGGCCTACTTACTGAATAAATGTCTTTTATCTTTTATCTTTTATTTATTATTCAATTCATTACCTATCGTAGCTTTCACGGAGGAAGTATTTAAAAACCAGTGCCAACGCATTCATACTAAATTTATGAGATTTGTACGCGTGCATCTTTTGTGAAATTATATCTTAATAAGGTATGGCGAATTAACTAGTAAAACGAAGATATTATCTTTTCGTCTGGGACCATAAAGTTTCAATGCCTAACAAGCTATCTATCGCTCTACTTAGCACGTTCTCAAAGATCTTCGAAACAATAATGGCCAAACGTCTTACTTCATTCTGTGATAAATTTGATGTGTTTGATGAACGGCAATACGGGTTCAGGAAGCAAAAATCTACAATTCTAACAGCTTATAAATTTATTCAAGAAGTCTTAGGAATAATAGAAAGTAAAAAATATGCGTTCGGATTGCTCCTGGATATGAGCAAAGCTTACGACCGAGTCCAGCACGATATCCTCTTAAATAAACTGTATGGCATAGGTATTCGTGGCACCGCTCACGAATGGTTTGTTTCTTATCTTAAGAACCGCCAGCAAATTGTCGAAATTGAATTCTTTGATGAGAAAACTAAAATAGTAAGAAAAGTCCGATCATCCACAGTACACGCTGCATGTTCTATCCCACAGGGAAGCGTATTAGGATGTATTTTATTTATTTTATATATAATCGACTTGCCAAAAATACTAAATCAAAACAATATTAAATCCTTACTTTATGCAGACGACATCTCAATCATCTTTTCCGGCGACAGCAGTAATCAAATTACAAATTCCCTAGACCTGGCTAGAAGATCATAATTTAAACATAAATTTGCAAAAAACTAATTTAATTCAATTTAGACCTTATCAGAAATCTGCTTTGGAAATTGACTATCACTACAAAAATAACGAACTAGATCTGAAAAGCACTTGCCCATTACTCGGTCTAAACATCGATGAGCACATAAACTGGAAAGCCCACGTCGAAAAAATATCTTTCAAATTATGTAGATTTGCCTATGCCCTCCGGCAAATAAAAATTAATACGGACCTAAAGACGGCAATCTGCGCTTACCATGCTTTTGCTCAGGCATGGCTCCAGTATGGCATTATATTATGGGGTAATAGTGTAAATGCCAAAGACCTATTTTTACTTCAGAAAAGGTGTATTAGAGTACTTACTAATATAAGAAATGATGAGAGCTGTAGATCATACTTCTCAAAATTAAAAATACTAACCCTGACATCATTATATATTTTGGAAGCGTGTAAATTTGTTCGTAAACATAAAAACTTATACACTAGATCTGTAAATGTCTACTCGGAGGCACACAACTTACGGCACCGGAACAGATTGGCTCTTGCCATTCCCGTTAAGCTACAAATGTCAAGTAAAGGTCCCCACGCGATGTGTATCAAAACTTTTAATAGAATCCCTAACCATATATCCCAGGAAGAAAAATACACCACTTTTGTAACTAAACTTAAATCCTACCTTATAAACACTAGTCCATACTCTCTGCAGGAATACATGCAATACTAAAGATATTAAATATATATTTATCAGTTTAAGTAGTTAAGTTTAGTTAAGTTGATTTTTTTAAAAGTCCATTTGTGCTAAATTGTATGTAGTTAAGTTATAGGTATACTCGTAAGTTAATTTTATTGCTACATCCTAGTAGGGTCCATGTTTTGTACTGGCTATTTAAGACATAACAACTTGTAAATACCATGGTTGCAAGAAATAAATGAATATGAATATGAATATGTCCTTTCTAACCGTTCGTTTTTTGTTTTAATACCTCGCTGTTATATTTAGTCCCCTACCCACCCTATCGTGACGTCATCACGACAAGATTGCGGAGTCTACAATTCTACATCTATTCCCTACGTGATGTACCAATATGTTTGCAAAACTTGAATCTTTGTATTTTGTTTCAGAATCAAGACAAGTGGAAGAACCCTATTCCTGTGGCTATAAATAACATGCATCAGGGCCAAGTACAATTAAAAAATACTCAATCTAACCAACAGCAGTTCGTTAACCAAGCAATTGCATCGTCTGTAGGAAACTTAGCAATGAATCCATCAGTTATTGGTACTCATCCTCCACACTTGACATCAAATTTGGTTCATACACAACTGACACCAATGCAGAATCACAATATGGGAAGTGGTCTCACTATACAGAGTAATGCGATGATGTTACCACCTCTCCAAGGCATACAAAATGCTCCTCAATTAGGCCAGCAAGGTCTATATGACTTGCATCAACATCAGCATAACCCAATGCAACCAATGAATGGTATGGGGAAAAGCGCAGAACACCTCATGTTTTTAAGTCAGGCGGGAATGCTTGCACCGGGTACAAATCAGTTCATGCAACAGGGACAGAACCAACTTGGCTTGACGCAGGTTGCTGCTATTAGGAATCAGGTAAGATTTAGAACTCGTTATAATCTTACAAGTTTTGTTGGTCTTTGGTTCTCGGTCTTTCTATGTTAAAAAATATCTTGTCCGTCATTGGTAGTCTTTTTTTAAATCTACTGAAGTTAAAGGGTTTTTGCTCGCGGCCCTATTTACGCTAAGTCAGTTCAGTAGTGAATAAGTAAATAACTAACTCCCTCAAGAACTTTCTTAATAATCCCGTAACTCATTATCATTAAACACTGTATAAACATATTGTGTAAGTAGTTACCGAGCACGAATACTCGTGCGATATACCTACTCAAATATTAGTAAAATTTAAAACATCAAAATTTTTAGGGTTCCGTGGCCAAAGGGCAAAACGGAGTCCTTCCTCTAGCACTCTGTTCTTCGTTCGCATGCGACTCGTCTCTAGTTCGTGAATCGTGAAGTTTGTTTATTGGTAAAGATTTAGTAAATAAAAATAGGCAGATGCGACATCGTTTTTGGTCTGAAAAGTTCGTTTTTATTGGGCGTTCCAGTCAAGTTCATTTACTTACCTATCGATTAGCTAATTGAGAATGCAAGACCAACAAGAAGTTATCCTACAAAATACGATGTTGTATAATTGGGTCGGGTCCCGTTGGCCTTACTTGCATTTAGCCTTGGCGAGCAGAGCACCTTAGTTTTATTTTGTCCGGGTAGCAAAATGCCTTGGTCTGTAAAACGCCCTCATTGCTATAAGGCATAGTATAGACGCAATGACTTGGCTGTAAAATGACTTAATTTCATAATGTTCTAATAGGCAAATGGTCTCGATAATCTTCACATATCAAGATAATACAATCAAGACCTAACACAATTGAGTCATTCTGCTTACTGGTGCATTTCACGACCTAGACGTTTTGCTAAGTAAGTCTTCTTGAAACTAAGACAATTTTGTAACTATGGAATTATATAACCAAGTCATTTTGCATACTTGGTCAGTGTACTACTGAGCCGTTTTGCTTGCTAAGGCTAAATGCAAGTAAGGCCAACGGGACCCGACCCGTATAATTCTGCGCTTCATCGGGACATGCTTTTTCATCACTCCTGTTTGGAAAGTTTAATTTGAATGGGTAGATAGCCGGGTGGAAAATTGCGTTTTCATCTCTAGGGTGGAAAGTATTTTTTTTTTATGTATACGATTGGCAACGGAGTCTAAGATAAGTAATTGAGCTTTGGTCTTTGATTTTGTATAAACGGCCATACATTGCAACTTTAAGGGGTAAAATTGTAATGATCATAGTTCATAGCAAGTAATAAACACTTCATTACACACGTGCAAACTTTTTAGAAGAGTTTCATACTTCAAACTAATACTAGATAATACTCGTACTTTTTCGATTCCGTCGAAGTTGACAACTATCTAGCAATTGTTATCGTCTTGTCATATGTATTCCAGCGTAGTATGTTAAAGAATTTTAAACTGTATGCCTATTGCTTTAAGGTACATTTTCCTTAAATGTTCAGATATTTATGATCACCCTGTCTGTGCAGATAACTTTGACGAGTTGTGCTTTCAGATATTATTGTCTCGTTGTGTGTTCAGATTTAATTGAAAAACCACTGCTCATATATTTGTGGCGAATTGGATGTTCAGATGTTATTGACCTTATTTACCGTAAAGAATTTATTGAAATTTATTGCTGCTCAGAAATATTTGAGTACCTCGGCCGCTCCAATATATCTGATGGCGACTGTACAACACAGGAGGTTGAACGACGAACATCCGTTCGAAACAAGAATTTTAACCTTTATTACGTCACGAATATATTTCATCTCTTTCTTTAGTTAGGGTAAGCATGAGATGGAAGTCATTTGTGACTTGTGAAAGAAAGAGATGGAATATTTAAATACGTAATAAAGGACAAACTTCTTCGTTCGGCTTTCAACCTCTAGTTTAGTATATAAGCTCCTTGGTAGTGACCAACTCGATTACACTTTTCTAATGTTGGCAGTATGTGTACTTTAACGTTTTTCAGAATTTAGAAAAAAAAAAGTTTGCAATAGAAAAAGCGGGAAACTAGATTAAATATATTTTATTTTCCTCACAGTCGAAATGAAAAGTACACTGTCTAACTCACTTCGTTCGAGCGTCAGAAATATCTCGGGTGAAATGGGTCATTTTCAACCCTTGGTTATCAATCTACTATTATAAGTAGGTACATGAGCTTAATTTTATATGATTGATTGATTAGTCATACATAGAGCAGATAATTCATTGTTTTCGAGGGTGGAAAATACGCAATTGGACTACACCCATTTTTAGCAATGTATGAAAATTTTAAACCATTTCGAGGAATAGGCTTCTCGAATCGATCCCTGTAGTTAGATTTTAAAAATATGTTGCAATGAATTAATTATAATAAAATTAGGAAATGACCTTCATTTGACCCTTAAATGCCGATCCGAATTGCGCTATATCAATCTTTTTTATGGTTTTACATAAAACATATAAAACCTAACCAATATTTTATTACCCGACTGCGTCAGAAGGAGGGTTATGTTTTTCGAGCGTATGTATGTCTATTTATGGGCACGCTCTGCACCCTCAAGGGTTTGACGGATTTTAACATACGAGGTGTCATTCGATTCGTCTTAATTGACGAAGTGACATAGGGTATATAATATTTCAATGTTTACGAAAAAAAAATGGAGGGGAAATGAAAAAAAATATTTTTAATTATAACAATATGAGTATCAAATGAAAGCTATTAAATAGCCCATTCCAAATTTATATTTATTATAACACTCTGATGCTACCACTTTGACAGGAAAGTAAAAAAAATACGTAAATGTTAAGTAATAAAGTAATAAACTCCTTTTGCTGGAAAGAGAGTTTAGCTTGTAATTTGTCACTTGTAGCTTCGCGACATTAAAAAGTCAAGCTCCGCTCATATATCGCTTAGTAATAATTAATTAAAACACTATTTTATAAATAAAAACTAAAAAGAGTTAAATAAATTAAATTATTAAAAATAAACAAAAAACCCGACTGCAATAAAAAAACAACTGAAAAGCGAATAGCAAGCTAAATATACAGGGTGTTAGGTATATAGTGGATAATCCTTGAACTACGGATAGAGGGCACTTAGGACGTTATGAAAAAGCTAAAATAGCTTTAGTAAAAGTCGCACGGTTTTCGAGATTTTTGGACATTTTTGTTTTTTTTAAATTGACACCCTTACTCGACTTTTTGGTCATGGTTATTGTACGAAGATTTTTTTTTAAATTTTCTTTTTACCTTAATAATGTTTAATAGTGGTGCTATCAGATAAACATTACCAATATGGCGTCACTACCGTGCTTTAATTTAAAAAAAAATGGCAAACTTGAATTTTGCATCTTCGATCGAACGTTTACCAAACTTTGAGATGTTGCAGTGAAAAAAAAATACACTACCATAAGGCTGCCCATGAGCTTAAAAACATGCCCATTTAATAGAGATTTTAAAAACAGTTAATATTGTTTTATTTAAATTTTAGAATAAAAAAATAACTTCAGTTTTCCGCAATTGAGTCGATTATTTCATATTAAATTTGTGCTCTATAATTCCAGATAGAGTACCTAAATAAGAGTGCTGAAATAAGAATACTGGCCACTAATTTTGTGAAGCATTTTATTTAAAACGATTTATGTTCTGGGCAAAGCATTACAACCTTTTTGTTTCAATAATAACAATACTGGGCACTACAATTTTAAATGCCATTTATTCGAAATTTAAAACATATCTCGATCGCTTTTTGTTTTCTCAGCATTTTATGTCAAACTTTGGTGTAGTGGCCAAAGAAAAGTTTGTCATCATTAGATACTCTATTTGGAATTCTAGAGCACAAATTTAATATGAAATAATCGACTCAATTGCGGAAAACTGAAGTTATTTTTTTATTCTAAAATTTAAACAAAACAATATTTACTGTTTTTAAATCTCTATTAAATGGGCATGTTTTTAAGCTCATGGGCAGCCTTGTGGAAGTGTATTTTTTTTTCACTGCAACATCTCAAAGTTTGGTGAACGTTCGATCGAAGATGCAAAATTCAAGTTTGCCATTTTTTTTTTTATTAAAGCACTGTAGTGACTCCATATTGGTAATGTTTATCTGATAGCAACACTATTAAACATTATTAAGGTAAAAAGAAAATTAAAAAAAATATCTTCGTACACTAACCATGACCAAAAAGTCGAGTAAGGGTGTCAATTTTCAAAAAAAACAAAAATGTCCAAAAATCTCGAAAACCGTGCGACTTTTACTAAACCTATTTTAGCTTTTTCATAACGTCCTAAGTGCCCTCTATCCGTAGTTCAAGGATTATCCACTATATACCTAACACCCTGTATAATCTATAGAAAATTGTAAGAGCAATGTTCTTATTATAACTAGGGTTCGGAAAATCGGGAGCTAATATACCTAAACTTCGGGCTCAGTACCTACATCGCGTAGATGTTGAGTAATATGGAAGCGGACTTAGTTTAATTTTACTAATAAATTTTCCGGGATTTCCCGGAACATCGGAAATTAGAATAATAGCTACCAATGTATGAAAGTATTTAAATAGACTCATTTTATATATGCTGTGATCAAAATTTTATGTAATTCGTGTGATTTTCATTTAACTGACAGTACAGTATTAGCAGACATCAAACGAAAGTTGTATTGTTACTTTTCGTAAAAGTAATGGTATAAAGGGACGTATCTTCGTTAAACCAGTAAATCAAAACAAAATGTACATTGTACATTACATGCTATGCAAAAGTAAACAGGTAATCAACAAACCGCGGCACACGTGGTATATTTTTGTATTTCCGTCATTGTTTGATGTTTAGCAGGTAAATAAAAAAGGACAGCAAGACTGCAATTGCCTGACATCGGAATCTATTGTTTTAAGATAAGAACTTTTTGAAGGGGTGGGATACAGATAAGAATGTCGCTTAGTGATCTAGGGAAGTTTATGATTAATTCGTTGCTGTGTTTGACATGCTTCGGGTGTCAAATGTGTGCTCTGTTTTTACGTATTCTCAACGGTTACGAAACTAGTATTGTATCGGTTAGTAATTTTCTGCATGATTTCATTCTTATAATAGAACGGATTAACACGTGCCTTTTTGATACATTTTGTATGTCGTTAAAACATCTTGTATGTTGAGGAAATTCGCTAAAAAGGCATAACCCAATGACAATGGTACGTATAAACTATTTTCTGATGTTGCATACAATCCCGGAATCCCGGAATTTCAATAATAAAAAATATTATTTTTGAGAAGTCGACTCCATACTTGCTTAGCTTTTTCCGGAATTTTGTTAGTTGTTGGTATAATAGCTCCCGATTCTCCGAACCCTAATTATAACAATTTAAATTTAACTTGAATATTGGAAAAGGTATTGCAGGCGGGGACAAGCAATGAATTTCAAAAACCATTTCTTAAAAAAATAAAAATCATTTGAACTAGCTAATCTCCGCCTGGAACACCTTTTACAATACCTATTCAAGTTAAATTTAAATTGTTACAAATATCAATAAGTTCATTACACTTACAAATTTCTATAAATTATATAGCTTGTTTTTCGGTTTTCAGTTGATTTTTTATTGCAGTCGGGTTTTTTTTTACAAGTACAATTTAGATATCTAGCTGACAACTACGTTTGAAGACAGCTGTCGTCATGTCAAATTTATTTGTTTACAAATTGACTGTATATTCTAAGAGCCCACGACACTAAACCTAGTTCGATAAGACTACCAGATGAAATATATATAAACAGACATAGGAATCCAGGGGACAAAGTTTTATGACAAGTAGGGAGTTCCTATATATGTAGATGAACTCAATTATCGAAGCTTGTTCTATATACTAGTGATCACTCGCAAGTTTTGTTTGTAATAATATAATTTTATTAAAATTGTAAAAATTAAACAAAATAATAACATAATTCTCTTCTTCTTTTTCAAAACCGATTTTTGGATTTTTACTCATCCAAATTTTTTTCTCTGTACTGTCCCGTCTACTAATGTTAAAATAAACGATCAGAATTTGTTGAAAATTTTCGGACATTAAACGTCTCCGTCTGGGCTGATAAATCTATTTAAGGTGGCTAAATAACTCGGCACTCTGGAAGTCCTGTATCGATGCTCGGGGTATCCATCATCAGGTTTCACTAAAAGCATCCCCTGGCGAAGAACCAAGGCCTCGAAATAGCCTCTTTAGTATGAAAAACGCACTCTGACCCGTTTTTTTGCCCCAGAGTGCGACGGCATCAACATTTATTGAAGAAACTCATGATTGGAAGTATGGAATCCGCCTTTTCAATAAATTTAATGTGATTGTGTTAAGTAAAGCTAGTCTGTAAACAAGGGTCATGCAGGTATTGTTGTATTAATTGAGGTCTAGGTAATAAGCAATGGTTGAATGCTTATAGCTCAAGCTCGTTTTGTAGGATTTGTCTCCGACAAGAGTCATCAATGGCAAGCTCTCATTGATGCTCTATGTGATAAACTTAATTCGGCCTATTACGCCATGGCCCCCTTGCGTCAAACACTGTTCTGCACTGCACTGCACAATCTTGTAATGGCCTATTTTGCTTACTTCGATGCGCATCTACCGTATGGAATCGGCCGTTCATTCTACAAAAGAAGGTCATACGCCTAATTTGCCGCGTTCCCCGTGATGAGCCGGCAAAGCAGCTCTTTAACAACCTGAGCATCATGACATGACAGTGCCGTCTCTTTACATATTTGAGGTTGGCAAATATGTAAGGAGCAATCCTAATGAGTTTGCACCCAGTATAATGAGTAATGACATAGTAACTTAATAATATTATTCACAATTGTAACTTTGACTATGTATGATTATTACAAATAAAGAAATCTTATCTTATCTTATCTTATAATACTCTGAAATAATTAAATCGTATTGCGATTGTTTGTTTACATTAGGTTTGAATGACGTTCGTCTATTATGACTTTGAAAACAGATCACAGATAATAAAAAATCGTCTTTCTATGAAGATACCCATTTTTAGGGTTCCGTAGCCAAATGGCAAAAAACGGAACCCTTATGGATTCCTCATGTCTGTCTGTGTGTCCGTCCGTATGTCACAGACACTTTTTTCCGAATCTACATAGAAATATATAGATGTATTCTGTGAACCGCATTAAGATTTTCACACAAAAATAGAAAAAAAACCACTAAATTTTGGGAGTTCCCCATACTTAGAACTGAAACTCCAAATATATTTTTTATCAAACCCTTACGTGTGGGGTATCTATGGATACGTCTTCAAAAATGATATTGAGGTAAAATGTGTGCCCCCCCCCCTGTAACTTCTAAAATAAGAGAATGATAAAACTAAAAAAATATACAGGGTGTATTGCACGTCGAGTGCCAAATGAAAAGGGTGGGTAGCTAGGGTCATTTGCAACACGTTTTGGGCCAATTAACACTCATGTGTTTTTTTAATGTTTTTTTAAATAAAATCTCGGTATCTTCCAAAAGTTGACCATTTTGTTTACCTATCTTTTTTTTTAAATGTGACAGCACAAAAGTTTTTGTTTTTTTTTATGTCTAATGTATGCGTATTCTAATGAAATGTTATTTTTATTCATATAGTAAACTATTAAAAAAATATTAGCCGACAAAGTGTGAAGGACAGAAAATAAAAATCGTCAAGGTCAACTTTACGGCACAATTTAAAAAAAAGTAGTAGCTCCTCAGATCTTCCAACATCATAAAAACTTCTCCAGTTCCTGACCATTCTTACGGTATACCACATGTCTAGAATCACGTTCCGTTTTTCGGCAAAATATGGTTTCAATCTAAAATGGTACTTTACATTACCTAGTACTTCTTTGAAACTACCTACGTGAAAGTAAGGTTTGATAAATGAATTGAGACTATTTTTTTACTACTAATAAAAAAAACATAAAATAGTCATCTGAAATTATTAAAAACCTAACAATAGTATTCATTTATTTCAATAACTTAGTACCCGATAGGCACGCAAGTTACGACCAAAAATAACGATATTTTTCTTGACTTTATTGCATGGTAAACTACCTATGTAATTTAAAAATAAACTTAATAAAAAAGAAAATTAAAAAGTTATTTGCGCGGGATAACATTTAACTAAACAGAGATAGGAATTATTTTAATTTTATTGTTGTTATCGACATTTATTGACATGGCTACATACAGCAACGAAGAATACGCAGATGTTTTAATGGCTTACGGCAGAGCTAATTGTGTGGCCCGAGAAGCAAAAAGAATTTACCAGCAATTAGAAACAATTGTATCCTGGTAGACGGTTACCTAGTCGTAACTTGCGTACCTATCGTATACTTAGTTATTGAAATAAATGAATACTATTGTTAGGTTTTTAATAATTTCAGAATACTATTTTATGTTTTTTTATTATTAGTAAAGTCTCAATTCATTTATCAAACCTTACTTTCAAATAGGTAGTTTCAAAGAAGTACTAGGTAATGTAACCCACCATTTTAGATTGAAACCATATTTTGCGAAAAACTGAACGTGATTCTAGACATGGTACCGTAAGAATGGTCAGGTACTGGAGAAGTTTTTGTGATGTTGGAAGATCTGAGGAGTTTCTATTTTTTTTTTAATTGTGCCGGATATTTGACCTCGACGATTTTTATTTTCTGGCCTTCACACTTTGTCGGCTAATATTTTTTTATTAGTTTACTATATGAATAAAAATAACATTTCATTAGAATACGCATACATTAGAGATAAAAAAAATACAAATACTTTTGTGCTGTCACATTTAAAAAAACGATAGTTAAACAAAATGGTCAACTTTTGGAAGATACCGAGATTTTATTTAAAAAAAATATTAAAAAAACACCGTGGGCAGGATGAATGTTAATTGGCCCAAAACGTGTTGCAAGTGACCCTAGCTACACACCCTTTTCATTTGGCACTCGACTTGCAATACACCCTGTATGATGTACCATGCAAACTTCCACCGAAAATTGGTTTGAACGAGATCTAGTAAGTAGTTTTTTTTTTAATACGTCATAAATCGTAAACCGCAATTTAACTTTTTTTTTTGTCTTCGCCTGAAGTGCCAAAGACAAAAGTCCTTGCTTTTGTTTACTGTTTTTTAAAACATTACTTTTGAGAAAAAGAAAAAGGGCAGAGGTGAAAATCCCTTCCGGAGACCTGGGAATGGAGGGCCCAGGTACTGCCGGGCTCGCACACCGGCTAAAAACACCAATGCCCCTTTTACCAACTAGAATTTAGACTCCCGCGGATACTACCCCAGCCAGTGCTGAAAGGCCGGAGGAGAAAGTCCTTCTTCCGTTTACTTATCCGCGGGGTTTTTCCAAAAAGGGGGATAGGAGTGAGGTTGGGATGGGGGGGAGACTTATATCTATGTGAGTCGCGGAGTAGGAATCCTGACGCATGCATGCTTACGGACTACGGGCTTCCTTTCTTTTGCCCGACAAATAGGGTTGGGTCGGAGATCTTTTCTGGACCGCTTGTGTGGCTGTGGACACCATCTTTATGGGTGGGGCTACCCTTTTTTGAGGCTTGGTCTTTTGCCTGGAGATACTATTTTTGCGCGTGTCTCCTTGCGCTGCCCTCTTTTGTGACCTCTTCAATTGCAATTTAGCCTAAACATCTGCTATAATTAAGGGGGGAGGGGCAAGTGTTAGTTTGACGAGGGACCGGTGAATCGCGAGCGGAGCCTTACCCCAGCCAGTGCTGAAGGGCCGGGAGAGAAAATCATTCTCCCGTTTAGGAGGCCGCAGGATTCCCCATCCCCCGTCCTACCAACACCCCTTAGGTGTTCGGGTGGTGCGTGCGTCAGGAGGTTGCTTAACATAGGTACACTTAAGATCAGAGTTAGCTAGGGTTTAAACAAAGAGATTGTACAGGGGTGCTTAGGGAATGGGGTGTTTGGGGTTGGAAACGTTATACTATTGCATTATCCTACAAGATTAGGGGTGCAGGGGGAGAGAAGAAAATAGAGTTTTCTTGGAGGGGGGAGGGGGGACAGAATAGGAGAAGGAGGTTTGGGGGGTAGGGGGGGCGGGGGCGGAAGGTCCACTCATTAGAGAATGGTGCACTCAGGATCGCACCCGGCCTGTGGGCCTGGGCTCGAGACTGACCGCCTCAGACCGTGGAACTCGTCAAAGTTCCTCCTGGTTGCGTTTTTCTGTATTAGCCACCTCGAGCTCAACTCTGAGCGGGCGTTCACCAGGTCTCGCTCTACCAGTTCCCGATCCAGTCCCTTCTCCAAGCAGAATCTGAAGTAGACCCTCTCCAGATCCTGGTCGTCGCCCGGCAGTCCCCCGTTTGACAGCACTATCCTGTTAGCCACGTATGAATTGGAGTCTATGGCAGCGTCCCTGTGGTGTCTAAAGAAGGCGAGCTGAAGTCTTGCTCTCTGGTAGACGCCACTGTTCGACAGGATAGCTGGTTGCTATCCTATCGGCGAAGTCGCTGCCATAGTCCTAACCAATTTCGTTCCCTTTGCTTACAGGGGGGGTTTCGGCTTCGGTTTCCTTTTCCTGGTCCTGGGTGTTGGTTCCTGTCGACCTCATCGTTATTGACTCCAGGACCAACTGTCCGTTGAAGGAAACCTCCCTGGTTGCCTCCAGGTTTTTTGCGACCTTTTTAACCCGTCCGCTCGTATGAACCTTAACCGCCTCTTGGCTGGTGTTCTCCGATGCAGAGTTGTCCTCTGGGCTTGCCTGGGAGGCCGTTTCCCTCACGAACTTTACTTCCCTCAGCCGATGTTTGTTGCGACGTTTGGTAGGTGTAGGCGTCATTCCTGAAACAGCAAGGTTTGGGTTGTATGTGGGAGAAGAATGCTCGGGTTGGGGGGATACGGCGAGGGGGGGGATACGGCGAGGGGGGGATACGGCGAGGGGGGGATATGGCGAGGGGGAGATACGGCGAGGGGGGGATACGGCGAGGGGGGGATACAGCGAGGGGGGGGGGTAGGGGGGTATGAGTACGAAGGTTTGGAGGGAAGGTTGGGGGAGGTCTGTGGGGGTTGTTTCGGCGTGGAATCCTGCCCCGGTCCTGTGCCCGAGGGGTTTGCGTGGTGTCAAATTTCAGCGTAGCGTTTTCCAGAATAGTCCGGGTACCGAACTATTTGTTCCTTAAACACGCTACGCGTACCACTTTTTCTATGAAACCCTTCGTGCTTTCGCGGTTGGCTTCTGTTCCCAGCAGGGCTTTCCAGCTTGAGCTATCCGGAGAAACTTTGACCCCGGTCTTTTGCTCAAGGTCGAGCCTTTCCATGCGGAAAGGCGGGCAATCGCAGACAACGTGCCAGATGTCGTCGTCAAGGGTCGGGTCGCAGACACACGAGGGTGTGTCTTTGATCTTAAAACGGTGGAGATAGGCGGCGAAGCCTCCGTGACCAGTAAACGCTTGAACCAAGAAGTTTGTGAGTTTGAGTTTCTTTAATATGCTGTTCGCATCTCTCACAGTTGTAAAAAACGTCTTGGTTGTCGCACCTGTCCCGGATGCGTCGTAGCGAACCTGCCACTCTTCGACCGTGTTTTGTCTTATCGATCTCTTGGCGTAGGACACCGGCACCATGTCGTATTGGGGGGCGGTCTTATTTCTAAGGGCTGCTTGCTTTGCCAGTTCGTCTGATCTCTCATTTCCTGGCGTTCCAACGTGAGCTCGCAGCCAATAAGCTCTTGTTTGGGTTGCGGCGTTTTTGATCTCTTGGACCAAGGGGTGTGTCGTGTCCGGTGATTTGAGGAGCTCCAGTGAGGATCTTGAGTCACTGAGGATGCTGACGCTCCGCGCCTTGTGCATCCCTGCGATCTGTACTGCCCTGAGAAGGGCGTACAGTTCAGTTTGAAACACGGTGTTATAGGGCGCTAGCTTGAAGGTTGAGTGGCGGATTTCTCTTCCATTTTCCCACCATGTGAGTGCCGCTCCCGTCTGGCCCTCAATTTTACTCCCATCGGTGTAAATTTGAGGGCCTTCGAGGTCGTATCCATCGACCACGTCTTGGTTGAATTCCTCCAAGCAGACGTAGTCGATGGACACAACCCTTGACGGGTGCGGTCTCTTCAGGGCGTCAGTTTTTTCTTCAATTTCTCTTCCTGGTGGAATGTGGTCCTCACTGTAGCCCTTTTTGACCTCGTAGAGGCTTGCCACTTCGTGAATACGCAAATCCAGTGGGAGGGTTCATCAGCGCCGATGTCAGAGAGACCGTCCTGTACGCTTTGCAAATCTTCTGGGCGAAACCACGCTGTATTGAATCTAGCTGGTTTCGCACCATCAACTTGTTGGTAGACTCGTGCCATGCGCTTGCTGCGTACAGAACGATCGGCTCTATCACCGCCACGTAGATGGTTTTCACTATCTCGCTATTGAGACCCCGTGACACCCTTGCCGCACGTGACAGCTGTCTGTAGATATTCGTTACCTTTCGGCACGTTTTTGTGTGCGTTGAAGGTCAACTTACGGTCTATGGTAAGTCCCAATAGTTTGATTTCGTCGACAAGCTCTACTGCGGTCCCAGCCATTGAGATTCGGATGGGGTCCCATTTCAGCTTCCTCGTTATCACCATGGCTCCCGTTTTGTGAGCGGCAAAGTTTAGCTTATTTTGGGTACCCCATTCGACCACTTTTTGGAGAGTCCGTTCGGCTTTTGCTTTTACTGCACCTGAGTCGTTGCCAGAGAACACCAGAGTGACGTCGTCAGCGAAGGCCTGACAATGGGCGTCCGTGTCGTTGAGCATCTGTAGGAGATCGTCTAGAATTACATTCCAGAAGATTGGACCTCCTATAGAGCCTTGGACACATCCCTATGTGGTGGGCTTTTCGCTGATTTCGCCCGCGTAGTGTACCCTTATCATACGGTCGTCCAGGTAGGAGCAGATTCTACATATACAGTCCAAGCCTTAGTCGCTTTAAAATTGAACATCACATTAAGCCATGTTTGAGTCATGTGGAGGACTTAACATTGTGGACCGGTTAGCACTGTGGACGATATAGGAATGTGGACGAGTAAGCACTATGGACAATATAGAATAGAATAGAATAGAATATAATTTTATTGCCACACATTTCTTGTTACAATGCTTTACAGAAAGTTGAAAAAGTATTATAACAAATTTTCAATAAACTAACGAGAAAAAAAATCATTGTGGCAAAAGGAGCAAGCTCAGCATTTGCTGCGAGTGCGGCCAGGTCGCGTCTGCACAGCGCTGGTTTTCAGCAGGCCCCTTTGCACTCTGTACCACTTTAACATTTTTTGGGTAAATAGGTAAAATTGAAAAAAAAAAAAAGTAATGCTACATATTTGACAAAAAAGTTCCCCAAGTAGGTATACCAAAAAGAGAAAAAGAAACAAATCAGAAAAAGAGAGAAATCATTGAACACATCTTCTTTAAATCTAAATAGGTGCTTCTAATTCTAACTGCTTGGGTAATAAAATATTACGCATTTGATTTTTAAAACTAAATCGGGATATTTTTTTGCGTAAAGGTGGAGGTAAGTCGTTCCATATATTCGAAGCTGCGAATCTGAAGCTACCTCTAAATCCAACAGTTTGTGCGGCGGAAGGGCGAGTTTGTTTTTTTTATATATAAATGTGGACATGATAGGAAATTGACGATATAAAAATTTGGACGAGTTAAAAAGGTGACAATTTAGGAATCACATGCTGACGACATGGCATTGTGGACGAGTTAAGAAGATAAGGAAATAAGACTGTCGACTAAGTCGCACTGAGCCCATTGTCACACTAAGACTTGCCGTCGTCTGTCCCTTTCACAAAAACATAAAAGTTTATTGTGATAGAGCATAAATAGGAAGAATTTAATTTCATCAAAAATCATGAAAAATCAAAATAAAGGTCCACAAATTTTGTGGGGAAAGTATTTTGAGTTTACAAGCGCACGGAGTCTGATATTTAAAAGATGTCTATCCTTTTGTCGTATAATTCGCCGCCACGGCATGGAACCGAAACAATGATCAAGTATGGTTTTTAAAAATAATTCAGGTAGGAAGGAAACCTTCCTGAGTCGAAATTTATTATTTCAACATAAATAATCTTAATGAGTTACTGTTCACTTTCGGGTTTCTTTATTGCTTTTTAGGGTTCCGTAGTCAAACTAGGGACCCTTATAGGTTCGCCATGCCCGTCCGTCCGTCCGTCCGCAGCCTAGCTCAGAGACTCTTAGTACTAGAAAGCTGTAATGTGGCATGAATATACATATTAGTCACGCCAAAAAAGGTGTAAAATAAAATCTTGTTTTTTTTTACCTATTATTAATATTACACGTAACGTGGGGATGTATTTTTTTCTCGTACTGTAGTGTCGTTGGATAGGTATTTCAAAAATATTGTGGGTTTTTCAAAACAATTTTTCGATTAAGGTATCCGTTTATGAAATATTAAGCTTTAAATTGTCCCCCTCCCCCTACAGCCAAAACTACAAATAAGATTATAGGGGCAATTGTGCCCTTGGTCTACCGAAGGTGCGAAATAGTAAAAATCTGAAAAATATCTTAAATGAAAGCACATATGTAGAATGAATTTAATAGGAAAACTATCACGACTAAGTAGACTTCATTGGTTCTTGAGTTACAATTACAAACGGTTTAAATGTTTATACCTACCGAAAACTTCAATCAATCAAATAAAATTTATTGTACCTAAATACACATCAAGTTCAGTGGACATACATATGGAATATTGTTATTTTCATTCGATAAGAACTAGGTAGATGATACTCATTAGAGGTGAGACGTACTAGGCAAATCACGTACTGATTCTTCCGAGTACGCGTCCACAAAAAGACTAGGTCCAAAGACTAGTTCCACGAGTATTTAGAAGTACGCGGCTTATGAGTAAAATATTTGATTCGAGTCTTTCCGAGTTGCAAGTGTTGCGAGTCTTAAGTATTAAGTAAGAGGTTTTTCTCGGTACGCGGACGCTGACGTCCGTCCCGGGTTTTAGTGACTGAGAGTTTGAGAGTACATATTTAATATATATTTCATATAATAACTCGAAAACTTATAAAAGTAAGACTCAGTATTGAATTGACAGAAGTTTCAGTAAAATGTAATATTATGTTTTGTGTCAATATTATGGTGGTTACAAAAAATGGTCCACACACACGCATTGAATTGGGTTAAAATGATCCATACACAATTCTTGAATTGAAAAAAGTTAGTTCTTTTATATAATCTTTCTTCGCCCGGTGAAACGAGTCTTTACCTACTCCAAATACACCGCGCTGTTTTCGCATCCTGATCCCGATACGTGTAAAGACTCTGTACGCGTTGGCGCACTCTGATGGGATCGCGTATTTGGACGTCTAAGCAAAAACCTATTCCAAAAACCTATTCCAGTATATACGTCTCACCTCTAATACTCATGCACTTAAAACATTTTCATAAGAGATTTACACTGGTCCCTACACTAGGCGTAGCTTGTCCTGTAGGTAACCAATACAGAAATGAGTTTGCAGAAAGTTGCAAAAAGCTAATAAAATACACAACATAATTACATAAAGGAATGAAGTCTAATGTATCATAAATTATACACTAAAACTAGAACTAAAATTACAAATGCATAAGCTTGAGTATGTGTGTGCGTGTATGTGTGAGTGTGTGCGTGTGCGATGTGGGTGTTTTAAGGGTGTAAATGTATGTTAGTGTCTTTGAATGACAGAAAATTTGTCCGTAAATGCGTCTCTCAGGTTAAATGCAGAGTTTAATTCAAAACTTTTACAAATTCTTCTACATCTTCGTACGAGAGGGTGATGAACCATGCGGGCAGTTTATGTTTAAGCTCTCTAACGGAAATATTTGTTAAGGGAAATTTAGCATTAACTTTATTATAAAAGAATGGGTGGAGAAAATTAGTTTTTTTTTTTCAATGACAGCTAGTCAAAGGCACAGGGACCCTAAAAGTGTGTTTCATTAACATTGCCTTGTAATTTGGCAACCCTACGACCCCTTCATGCACCTTTAAAACAGCGCGCGTGACAAATATTTTACGAACGCTGAGAACCTCCATATCCGTGTACACAAGCCTGGTACTTATTTGCGGTGTTGGTAAACTGACCGCGACTTATGTCGATGTATGGGGATAAGGCTGCGGCTCCACTGAGGCGGAGATGAGCGAAGTGCCGCTCGACGTGACCGCATGCGCTTTCTATTTGTTAATATTGGCACAGCTCCGCTCCGCTCGTCTCCGTCTCAGTGGAGCTGCACCCTAACAGTTTTCCAACGGCAAAGTTAAGTTCGTCGCGAGGTCTAATTTGTTTGTAGTAACGGCTTCGGAACCCTTCACTGAGCATGGTCCGACATGCTCTTGCCAGGTTTTATTTTTCTCAAATCGTCTCTGGATAACCTAATTTGATTTTAGATTTCTAGTTTTGTATGATTCTTTCCTATGATCCTTTAATCATAGTTTCCCATCACGAAAGAAGTTAGGTACGGTTTCTAATGTAGTAATGTAATGTAATGTATGTTTCTTAATCCCCAGATGGCCAATTCAGTTCCGTATTTACTACAAACTAGATCAATTTTCGAAAGTTTTGGGAGGTTATGCCCCGTGGTAGGTAACTACATTGGAACTATGGGGTATTTTTTTAAATCAGTGCACAATTTTTTATGTTTGTTTTGCCGCAGTGTTAGTCCAGGGCAAGTATTCTAGGCGGTAAAAACATGTTGTTCTTGACCTGTTATCGTATTGTCAACGTTTTGATAGCTCTTATTTACTCAGTAATGGCGGCTGAATTTAAAACAATACCATAACACGTCCAAAACAATATGGTGTTTCTCGTTTATAATATAAAACAGGCCCAGAGAAACTTGTGTTGTTATTTTTTCTCTAGCTTAGGGATATTGCCAATTGAATGTTAACAACATATAAGTTATTCAGGGACCCTCTAATTCGGGAGTGCGAGGAGAGGGTCGTAATCTCAGATAAGTTCCAGATACAATTTAAAATTTCAAGTGTAGTTCGGATCTGCACCTACTATAAGTTTAACTTATTGTTGTAACGTAACATAATATAGCGTTGCACAACATATTGTACAAGAAAGTTAATGAAAGGTGGGAACATACGCGAACTCGTCCAAAAAGACACAGCTGTAGTGAAAAACATAGGACATTTGGAAAACTCGGAATCCACAACTATTTCCAAACACTGTGTGACATGTCTATAAATTAACGTTTTAATTACAAACCAATGTGTGTCAAATAAATTCAAAACTATTACCACTTACTAATAAACGTTGCGTAACGGTGGTATTGCTATAAGTCTGTTCCTATTCGGACTGCCAATGACAATAACAAGTATACCTAACTGTAATTGTCTTTAGATAGAGGATGAAATAGCGATGAAAATAATGTTAACTCTAATTAGTTTATTAAAAAGGTTGAATATATATTCATCATCATCATCGTATTATTATGCTGAGTGCGACAGAGAAGAAATTCTAGCTTATCAATCAAATCTATAAAAACATCTTCTACATTTTAATGTCAAATATATTTCGAAAAAATGAAATGTATGTGTCAAGCACCAGTCAGTGTCATCGTCTTTTACCAAAATCACTTTTCATCAAAAAATACAAGGTTAAATAGAGATTACCACCTCAAAATAAACATGAAGACAATGATTAAGTGTATAAATAAATAATATGACCATGGTCATCCTTCAAAAGTACGCGAATATGGAGTTATAGTGGTAAATTGATTTGTATACAAGAGTGACGGAACGAATAGGATGATGATGATGATGAGTGGGGACGCGGCCGAGGCAGACGGGCGGTCGAGTGGCTCTCCATTCATTCCGCCCTGTTTCCCTTGATCAAGCCTCAGGTTACCGGCTCGGCGGCGCTCCCATCCAGCACTGATCCCATCTTCTTGTTTTCCTACAGAACAACAGTGCGTCCAGTAAGTTAATGCTTTTAAGTGACTCTGCTGATAGTGCGTCCTCCCCAAATGTGCGATGTCTCAGTGACGAGTACATTACACACTCGGTCAGGACGTGTTGACTAGTTTCCTCTTTGCCACAGTGTGGGCATCGAGGATCCTGCTTGACTCCAATTACCGTCAGATGTCTGTTGAGTGGACAGTGTCCAGTCAAGATTCCTGTTAGTATACTTAGGTTGTACTTACCAAGATTTAATAGGTACCTTGTTCTGTTCTTATTTACCCTTCCTATCATGAGTTTGGATTGCCGGCATCCCTGTTCCGTCATCCACGTCTCATTTGTCTTTATCTCTATTCTTCTGGCGATGACTCCCTTCGTTACCATTGCAGATATCGGAAGTGCTGGTTCCGGGCCCAGATAATGTTGGTCCGCCCCTGCTCTGGCCAGTTCATCTGCCTTCTCATTTCCTATTGCTCCGCTGTGTCCTGGTACCCAAGCCAGTGTTACATAGGATGGTGTGCCTAGATTATTCAGTTCATCTCTACATTCCTGCACCAGGGAGGATTTGATTACCGGATTATCTAGCGCTTTTAGTGCTGCTTGGCTATCTGAGTAGATTATAACATGGCTTTCCGTTACATTGCTTCTTTCTTTGAGACTCTGTGCACAGTTCAAGATGGCATACACTTCTGCCTGGAACACACTGGTAAAGCCCCCCAGTGGTATCGTTGTATGCTCATCCGCTTCTTGGATATAAATGCCTGCCCCCGCTCTTTTAGTTGAGGACTTCCATGAACCGTCCGTGAAGCATATCACTCTGGGTTCCGGTATCTCTGTTTCCCAGCTATCTCTCTCTCCTATATGGATTCTGTATTTCTTGTCGAAGATCTTCCTTTTCTTTATAAGGTCGTTGTTGATCATGAGCATGTTCATGCTCATCATTGACTCCCTTTGTATACTTGCGTGTCTCTTGTCCATCTCGGATCCGATCCACTCTCTGCTCATTTTTATTCTATACCACTGTTCTGTGGCTCTCTTCTCCGCTTCGAGGTGTACGGGGTTCAGACCTAGCATTATCTCCAGGGCCTGAGTGGGGGCTGTCCTCATTGCCCCAGTTGTCATTAGGCATGCTAGTCTCTGGACCTTCGTCAACTCCTTGTCTATGTATATCTTTTATTTTTGCTCTATGCCACCACACTATGGCTCCATATAGCAGCCTTGGTAAGACCACTGCTTTGTATATCCATTGTGTAATCAGTGGTCTTAGTCCCCATCCTCTTCCTATGGCTTTCCTGCATTGCCATAGCGCTATTGTTGCCTTTCTGCACTGCTCCTTTACATGTGTCTTGTATCGCAGTTTGCTGTCTAGTACTACCCCCAGGTATTTTATTTAGGAACGAATAGGAACAGACTTTACAATGTTTTGTCATATCTGTCAAATCCAAATGTCACAGTGATAGATAATGACAAAACATTGTATAGCTATACCACCGTTACTCAACGTTTATTAGTAAGGGGGCTAGTCAATGACAAACGGTCCAGGTGAAAATTTGAATGATAAAATATAGAGATGTTATATAGGTCTACCGGAATCTCATGACACATTAACAATTAAAAAGAAATCAATTTTCATATGGCAATGTTGTCTTCGCCTGTTTATCTAAATTTCAATTGACTGGTAAATGAAGCTACATAATATTGATACTTTAAGTTCCGTTGTACATTTGCAGGAACGTTATAAATTTATCATTCTATTTTGCTTTTGTGTCTGACACGTAAAAGTCCATTGAGAATTCTTATTAATAAGGTGCTATTTAATTCCAGGAGTATCTGTTGCCTCCACACGGTGAATCGACGAATGATTTTATGAGGAATAGAATAAAAGAAGTAGCTCAGACTCCCTCAAAATACGAAATTTATTTACTGTATGGTCATAGTGTTTTTGAAGGCATTTTCGATTACAACTTAATAAAGATACATATAGCACATGATTGTTTTAATTTTACTTTAATACTTGCTAATAATTGAAAATGCAACTCCAAAGGCGTCCGTCCACTAGGATCCATTGATAGGATCCATTAATTAAAGGGGTCAACTGGAATATTTGTACATTCAAATCCATTAATAGAGTAGAATGGGCTTTAATGTACACTTAAATTCACTTGGAGTCGTTTACACTTTTTAATACGCTGCGATTCATCAATGGATTCTGTTGCACTCTTAATTACACTTCGATCCATCAATGGATCTTAGTGCACTACTATGTATACGAGTATTCATCAATGGATTTTATTAAACGTTTAATAGTCTTGTATCCATCCATTGATGGATACTCGTGGACTTTGTAGTATACTAAAATCCATTGATGGATCCCGGTACATAAAGAGTTCAATTGAAGCCATTCATGGATCTTTGTAGACTTCATAGTACATTTAAATCCATTGATGGATCCCAGCGTATTAAAAAGTGTTAACGACTCCAAACGGATTTAAGCGTACATTAAAGTCCAGCTATTCCATTAAGGGATTTGAATGTACAAGAAGTCCACTTGATCCTTTAATAGATCCTATCAATGGATCCTAGTGGACGGAGGCCTCCTTTTACGTTACGGGGGGTTACGTTACGTACGTAATTAATCGTTACTAATATTATAAACGTTTGTTTGCTCTGTCTTCACGGCATAGATAGTAAGTTGCAGATAAATGAATAGTTACCAAGGAAAAAAAGACTTGTACGCGGGCTAAGACCACCACATCATAGGCCCTCCGTCGTTGGATCCTATTCGCAAAACATGATATTCTCAAAATATCATACAAGCAAAACATCATATTCGCAAAACACGACATTCGCACATCATTATAGTAGCAAAACATCACATTAGCAAAACATCATTATTAGTAAGACATGAATTAGACAGTGTCGACGGAGCTCCGCTACCGCGGAGCTCCTGTTACTGGGTAGTTTGGCCATCCGGGCCTACTGTAAACCTTGCATGACCTAAACCTACCTACGATTCTATAACCAAACACGTCTATTTGTAAATATCATGTTTTGCGAATATCGTGTTTGGCTAGTATGATGTTATGCGTGTATGATGTTTTGCTAGTATGATGTTTTGCGAATGTGATATTCTGCGATGTACCGATAATAGGTACTTATATAGAACGGGTGGAAAATTAAGTATCAAGAATATAAGTATTACCCCGAAGTTACTAGCTATAAATTAAAATTTCACTTTTTGTCATGAGGTTCTGGTAGACCTTAATCACCGTGAGAAAACTGACACCACTTAATGCATTGTTGTTAATGATATTATTTATATTAACGTTTACTTTTACACAACAAATAAAAGTCATAATATGGAAAAAATATACTTAAAACCGGGCAAGAGCACGTCGAACCGTGCTCGTGTAGGGGTTCCGAAGCCGTTACGACAAACACAAAAAACTATTTAAACTTTTATTTACCAGCGGTTACCCCATATTGGTAGGACGTCGGGCAGGGTAGCGGCGATCATTGTTCAGTCGGCATGGTGTTCTTTGTCGGGGTCACCACTTTACCGGAGATATCCATATTGGTGGGGGTGAGAGAATAACCACTTTGTCAGTCAGTAACAATCTAATTTAATTACGATTACACATGCGTATATATACAATGTTAAATTACCACATTACTTACTAACTATAGCGCGCTAGATACACGCACAGATGTCTAATCTAAATTCAATTCATCAATACGTGAATCGATAACAATTACGAAACGTGCCTACCGGCACAGTACTCCCCCCCAAGAGAAAATAAATAAATATTTAAAAAGTATTCTCCAGCACAGTAAGTTCCTTATTTAGTAGTTTATGCAACAGCAGTTGTATAAGAGAGGTCAAAAAAGACGAGTGGTGTGGTTACGATGTGAGCCGCAGGCGAACATCGTAAAGCAAGACGCCACGAGTATTTTTTGACTTAGTTATACACCGTTGCATACAATACTTTTTCTACGACTAGGTTTCAAATAAAATGCAAAATTAAATTAACAAAATTTTATTAATATACCTAGGTTAGAATACGAACGAACGAAGCACAGAACAACAAACGAGCGGGAAACATTCGAAAACAACAAAATATGTGTCTATGGTTAACTTTGTTTTTAAATTGATGTGCACTTGCCAGGTTTCATATTTTAAAAAAAAGTTGCACAATCGATTTAACTTGTGAAATAGGGACTAAAAACACCTAATGATTTGAGAAATGAATTCTTTCACCTGATTAGTCGATTTTAATATAGCTGCATTCTGGTTGGTTGATACCAAATAAAATGTTTTTTTTTAAAGAGTCAAATTAGTAAAAGAGTTTAAATACCAAAAAGAACCTAACGTTCCGATAGACAGTCAATGTGTATTGTGATTGGTGGTTTAATTTGATGAAGTATTTTGATTGGTCAAATTAACCTAGGTGTAAGCTTTGGCAGCTAGGCATATCGTTTTGGCTTAAAAAAGCACAAGTGCTCTTAAGGGGAATAGACTAGATAGACTTTTCTACGGAATTTTCTGCGGACATATTATCTATATTCTTATATTAGTGTTCGTGACTATATAAATGACAGATAAAAGTACAGGAGTAGGAAAAAATATTTACGATGGTATAACTGTGTAAAGTGTGCCGTTATGGGCAATACGTCTCATTAAAATAATAATTTACCCCAAAAATTCATCGACTCTTAGTCGGTAATTGGCGTGGGGTAGCAAGTATTTCCTCAGTAAGCGGATTTCATGGCTCATTATCTGATAACCTAAGAAATCAATTCGCATTAGTTAGAGGTATACATACATCTTCATGGCCGTTGCATGAAGGCACAAAGCTTCTTCTCTCCTTTGGCGAAATTCTTGGCTCATTGAACGATAACCTAAGAATTCACTCGTATTGTAGGAGATATTAAACATCTTGGACTTGCATGAGGCAAAAGCTTTTTCACCTCAGCAGCTCAAACAAGCAGGTTTTGCTGCTTAAAAACAGTGAGCAAAATTCAATTTTGCTGCGAGCGAGAGGCAAAGTAGCTTTTTAATTATTTTTTTTAAATGCCGTGAGCAGTGCTGGGGCTTTTCACAACATTCGAAAAAATTTAACTTCACTTTGTTCTGTCACTTTCACTTCGATAGGAAAAAAGCGAGAGATAGAAACAACTTGATTCGAAGTTCGATTTTCAAATTCCACACATAGTAGGCCCAAAAAAAATGTAATGTAATGTAAATGACCATGTAATTTTTGTTAATTTGTCCGCCATAGCCAATAGCCATAGACAAGGCCTAGTTAGGTTTTTTTCAAAGCCACAGACTACATAAAGCTGTATAAAGTTGTGTTTGCACTACGGCATTATCAAGTTGAAGGACAGGTTTAACTGTTTCAGGTTTATTTTTTCCACTTTTTATTTTATTAGTATTTTGCAAAAATGCTTGTGATTGATGCATATGCGATCGT
Source organism: Acleris cristana (assembly GCA_948252455.1). Taxonomy (NCBI): domain Eukaryota; kingdom Metazoa; phylum Arthropoda; class Insecta; order Lepidoptera; family Tortricidae; genus Acleris; species Acleris cristana. The sequence continues at coordinate 22,298,253 of OX411772.1, read as the reverse complement.
GTCGTTATTTAGTCGTGTATTCACCAAATGGTCACAACGGAAGACCTGCGTTGGCCCTACCAGCTTCACGCTGTGTTGTTCTCGCTGCTGAGGTGAAAAGTTGTATGTGTCACACGAGACCAAAGTTATTTACATCTCGTGTCTTTGAATCCCTCGCTACGCTCAGGATTCTAACCTAGAATCACTCGCTACGCTCGTGATTCTTTTTATAGAATCCTTCGCTTACTCGGGATTCAAAAACAACACTCGCAGCAAAAACCAACTTTGCTCTCTTGTTGCACAAATAACTATTCTCAGTTGGCGAAATTCTTGGCTCATTGACCGAACCTAAGAATTAATTCGCATTTGAGAGATTAAACATCTACACGGTCTAGCGCGAAGGTAAAAAAAAAACTTCTTAAATCGAAACTATTACACAGTCAACCAAATAAATATTTACAAAAACAAAATAATAAATACCATAATATTTTGCAATTGCTATATAGGTTCCTCTCGAACTTGACCTTGATGATTTTTGCCGTCAACGCTGAGTGCTGCGACGACATTAATCGTGGCCGTACTGAAATGCACATTTTTCTGGTCGAAATTGCTGATTGCGTTTAACGTAACTGGGTCGATGTTGGGCTTCCGATTGTTGATATCTTTGATGATATGTCAATGACTCGGTGCCGATCCAAAATTGTAGCGGTAGGTGCCTTTAGCCGGCGGCGCGGCGTACTTTCCTTTATAATAATCTCGTTCCCGGTGGCATGTTCCCGATTACCATTTTCAACTAAGCAGAATGTATTCAATATTTGAAAATCACTATAGAGCCTGGGTCTCCTGTACAGTCGGCCTTATAAGAAGCTGAAGCTGAAGCTGAATTGCATATGTAGTGGTTGTACCATTCGCATGAAAAGGAAAACCATTTAAGTTTTCTTCTTAATTTAATGAGATTACCCTAAACAAGTGGAAAAAGTAGGTATGTCTTTTTTTGCTTTTAGTCGCTATCATTTATTTAAATTTTCATCTTTAAGGTTGGAAATTGTTTATGGGAGAGATGAAAATTATATATAGTTCTCCTGATGACTTCTTGATCAAAATCATCTACTGCCGACGGACCGTACGTAACTTTTTCTTACTCGGAGAGAGGAATTTTTTCGTTGCTTTGAATTTGTCACTCTTACTCTCGGTCATAATTTTCTAAATAGTCGAGAGAGAAACACCTGTAGCTTTTTCAACGAATTGGGCAGCGGTGTAAGGTGAATATTCATTTATCATTACTTCGAGTTCAAAATATTTATGACAGTTAAAATTATTTGTTTGACTCTCAATCGGACCAAAATTACTGTTACTTTCTGCCATATTTTTTGCAAACTACGTAACTTACAGTCGCACGTGCCCGGTTAAAATAATTCTGAAAATTGCGAGTATCCAATAAAATAGTTTTTAAAGTTGTGGGTAATTCTATAGCTCTGCCTACCCCACTCTGGGATTACAGGCGTGAAGGTATGTATGCATGTATAATAAAATAAGACGCATATTTTAGTGCATTGTAAAAAGTATTTAGAATTTGACACTGACATTATTTTTGTACTTACTTATTTAATATATAACAAAACTCTTTTTATGCTGATGGTATAAGAAGTGAGGAAATTTAAATATAGAATGCCTGTAAAGACATGTTACCACTACATATGCAATTCCACGCTCTCGCTAATTCATCTATATATGGGTAACTTTCGTTACACAAAGGAATGAATTAAGTTTTGTTTTAATTAAACGCCTTAACAATGTATTTTTTTTTGAAAACGACCCTTTTAGTAAAGCCCTCCATTGCACCCACTTGCGGCATCGTGCCGAGGACACTCGCAGCGTTACTCCGTTGCACCGCGATGCTCAGTCTTGGGGCAAAAAAGGAGCCTTGCCTGTGGTTGCCAGAGACGCTGATTAATTTATCTGACACTTCTATTATAAATTTATCTGTGTCAGATGACCACGGCCTATAAGTTTCTCTAGCAAACAACTACATAATTTGACTTTAAAAAAGCGTATTTGCAGCACTTGATGGTTTGGGCGTGATCTGCGGCGGTCCCTGGCTTGCGAGCAGAACCTTGCACATGAGACTTTGCTAGCGTATCAACTCAAGTAACATCTCACGCCAAGGGACGACCAAGATGCCACGGTACTAAAGTGCGTTCGTCGGGTCTCTTTTCATCTGAGGCAGACAGGCCAGTAGGCTCAAGCGAAAACGGGAATGAAATTGTGCTAAAGCCCGACGGATCAAAAAGGTTACCGATGCATGTCTTTAAACTCGACCAGCACTGGATTGGTAACACAGACCGTGGTGTCCTAGGTCGTCGACTGCATTTCCACAACGGCAACAAGGATGCGGCTCGTAGACTTTACCGTGGCGGAGGCACACTGCTATCCTTAAAGTATTAGAATCTAAAAGAGTCCCTCCTAGGGTTCGTGAAGGGAGCAACGGGCCTCCCTCGGATGAATTTTGACTGTTTTCAAAAGTTTGCGATGGCAAATTTAGACCGAAATGAGGTCCCATGCTGCTTGGTCAGCTTTTTCGACTGGCAAATTCACCCGAGTCACAGACACGCCAAGCATCCTCTGTATCGGAGAAGCACTACTAGGGAATGCAATTTAACCGGTTATAAGACGTTTTTGTATGAAAATAACCGGTTAAAACCGGTTATAACCGGTTATTTGCATTCCCTAAGCACTACTAATAGCCCAAATGCCAAGCCCACCGTACTTTACGGGGAGGGTTGCTTGAGATGAGACCCACTGTGAGTGAGTGTTAGATGTTCAAAATTTTGATAAATAGAATAGTTAATTTTAAAATATTGACTTGGATGTTCGATTTTTTTTCACACAGACATTGTATGATAACTATATACAAAATATATATTTTTTTAAAGCTGAATAAATGTTCTTTGAGATATTATTTTTTTCTTTGCAAAAACTTTAGTATTTTTAAACATACTGACTATTTAATTAAAAAAAATAGAAATCGGTTTTTATATTTTCGACAACATTTTACTTTTTTCCTAGAAAACTGTATATTAAATGTCCCAAAAATGAATTCCTCATGTCTGGTTGATCAAAAAATGACACCACACACGAGGTAGTAGATACATTTTAATGCTTCGTGGCGAGTTCTCGCCTCAGTTAGTTCCGCGCGCTGTCTTAATTCGCGCTGCCGCGCTGGTGTATTTATTTATTCTAGTCGTCTCAAATAAATGGTATAAATTAAAACTATATGTTTTATAAATCTGCATAAATTGGGCAATTGGACCGTATTTTTTTTAATATGATGTTGTACATATATTATAAAAGGTATTTTCCCAACTCTACAGATTTCTATTACAGATTCCCAATTCTACAGATTCCCAATTCTACAGATTCCCAGGTCTACAGATTCCCAATTCTACAGATTCCCAATTCTACAGATTCCCAATTCTACAGATTCCCAGGTCTACAGATTCCCAATTCTACAGATTCCCAATACTACAGATTCGCAATTCAACAGATTCCCAATTCAACAGATTCCCAATTCTACAGATTCGCAATTCAACAGGTTCCCAACTTTACATACAGATAAACGTAAAACAAATAATAAATTTCACAGTCGTAGGTAGGTTAGGTTAGGTTCGTTTTTATATGAGGCCCGGAGGGCCAAAACAACCCAGAAATAGGAGCTCCGCGAGGAGCTCCGTCGACTCTGTCAAATTAGATTTTCAAAAGTTTTCTAACTCTATGGACACAGAATGAGCTACCGCCAAGACCGACCAATCAAAGACGGGTGACTAGGCCTAGGCCTTCTGTAGAAATGGGAATCTGTAGAATTGGGAATCTGTAGAATTGGGAATCTGTTGAATTGGGAATCTGTAGAATTGGGAATCTGTTGAATTGGGAATCTGTTGAATTGGGAATCTGTTGAATTGCGAATCTGTAGAATTGGGAATCTGTAGACCTGGGAATCTGTAGAATTGGGAATCTGTAGAGCTGAGAATCTGTAGAATTGGGAATCTGTAGAGCTGGTAAAAATGGTTATAAAATATTGTGCGTTGAAACAAAAAGATAAGCTGATGTTGTGAAACTTCTTTATGTATCTCAATAAAATGATATGAAACAGTGTAATTATTATATCAAAAATAAAAGCCACGTCTATGGTTTATCAGAAAATGATACCACACTCGAAGTGATAGGTAAACTGAAGCCTATATAATTTTTTATCTGAAGCGCGGCGGCGTGTAACTTTGAATACCCCCCTCCCTACCCACCAGGGGGTGGCTGATGGCTACCGGGCTAAATCAGCTGAGTTTGACCTAGGATACATCTGTGCCAAGTGAATTCATCCGATGCCAAATTTTGACCTCTCCATACATCGGGTGACACTACCGCCCGTACTAATAATCGTGTAAAGGTTGATAAGTTTTCTATTAGACGCAAGATTATAATTTCAAGCTTTTTTTTTTTTCTGGGCCTTTGCTCTTTGTGACTTCGCACTAAGCTATTGATCTTTAAGGTTTATAAGTCAAAAAATACTTAAATAATATTAAATGTTGATTACCTACAACCTGTAAGAGACTAATTTTTCATTTTGGTTGTGTTTTGAATTCGATATAATAACTAAACAGACGTTTTTTTTATTTTTGTTATTTTAAGATGTATGATCAAGTCTTCCTTACGCCCTGGTCAACTCACCCTTAGGGTTAGGAGATTTGAACCAATTTTCAGTATTTTTTAAATTATAATATTAAAAAAAAATAACTTAATCAACAATCTAATAATCTAGATTTGATACGACTAATATAAAACTTTTTAGCACGTAATTAAAGTGGGGTTCATCTCTCCCGGACTTCCCGTAGGTACTCTGCGTACCTGTTACAAATGCCCTTCGTTAAAAACAATCATCTATATAAGACCGTTTTCGATTGAATTTCAAAAGTGTACCTACCACTTTTTAGGTGTGTTCGTGTGTGTCTCTCTGCATTAGTGTGCGTAAGTTTGCAGTCAGTGATGTGCGGTTTATCGATAAATTAGGTTAACCTATTAAAAGACATACAGTATTTTCATTAATAATTGTGATTGATTACCAATTGATTATAGACCTTATTTCGGAAAGTAAACTGAGAAATTAACTTTTTTGTCGTGTAAAAAAATAAAGACAGTTTTTACAGTTTTTATTTGAAAATAAAACTTATCTTTAATAATGATGAATAAGCCTTACAAAAAGTTTCTGCTAGAGCATCTCCAACCATTCCTGTTTGAAGTCTTTTATAAGCCTTCATAATAAATGAGTCTGCTGAAAAATGTTTCGAACATAGTTGGTGACTTTTTCGGGGTGTCCCATTCCAATCACGCAGACCGCTGCAAACAAATTCCTCTCTGACTGGCGAGGCTTTTGGACATCTGAAACAATACAATTAATTAATATCACACATAGTAGGCTCTTTTACCGATCGATAGATATGTAGGTATGTAAAAATTACATATTAAATTAAAACAACGATGTTAAAATTTTGAACATGAATAACGAACGATCTAAAAGCTAAAAAACTTTAAATGTTGTAACTTTCGACATTCACATACATAGGTACCTAACAAATACTTTCGACATTTAAAACATCGGCTATTTTAACTCCAAATGTATTAAGTTTTTGATATTTAAACCCATACCCATGGAAATATTTACCCATGTACTCAATCAAAATATCGATAGTTTACTTATCGATATTAATTTTGGAAGCACTATTGATTACTTCCGAAAGAAAATCAAAAAATGCGCAAAAACATGCACATTTGATACTTGTAAAACGGCCGCATTATGGCCGAAAATCAACAGATTTATTGTAAAATATCACTCACCTGTGAAAGCTTATATTTTTAGCATAATTTTCTTTGTTTCCCATTTGCTATTTGCACCCACGAAACACACAAGCCATTGCACTTCTTTATAAGACTAGCCGCTTAATCTAACCATTCGTCTTTAATTTAGTAGGGTTTCACATATCCGGCATTGACCAATGAGCATTGGCTACAAAGCTGTGGGTTGTACACAAGAAAAAGGTGGTACGCTTGAAAGTTGGCTACACGGAATCTATGTTTTCCTACATAGATAGATCTATGAATCGAACGTTTTTATATGTCCCCATAGACTAGGTATTATCTGAAATTGGTAGTCGTAATAAAATTATTGTTCTCAGCTGTGAATTTATTGTAAAGCGCGCCCTCTGTACGGAATTTGCTAAGATCTGATCGTAGATTTGACGCTCCGCTTCGTTTGAGTGCTTGTGTATGGACCATTTTAGCGCAAGCGCTGTGGTCGGCGTATGTCCTTTGTTCGAAACAAATCAACATAAGATAGGTATCGAATACGCTCGTTCGTCACAGTTAATTTTTTCCGTTTTTTACCGTGTATTTGTATGAAACACACTAAATTGGTTTAACACAGTGCTAATAGTGAGTAATACGATTGTTCTACGTGAAGAGTGATGTTTTTTTTTAATGTACTTCTGTGGCAGTAGCGTATGACTGGGATTTAAGCGGTTCGCTCGCATGAAACCCTTAAGTGACTTTTTTTTTGAAGCTGATGTTAAGGATATGGGCCCCGACATGGTATGTTTAAGCTTTACAAATATTATATATGTCTAATATGAAACTGTTTTAAGTCATGGTTTGTGAAAATTCTTACTTTTTTAGTGCAACAAGTTAATTTTTGTTTTGTTTACTTGTCACCGGCGTCGGCCATTTATGGGTAGAGATGATTTTTACTTACCAGTTGGTAAGCTTTATTACGTTTAAGAGCCGGCTGGTGTCAGCGTTTGTTAAGTTACGTTATGGATATAATTTTCGCTTTTTAAGATACACTTCATTCATTAATTTCATGTATTACTGTTCTATAACAACAAGCATTGATTTCTTCGCCATCATGCTTTAAGTGTTACCAGTAAGTAGATTATTTAATTTTTATACATTTTCAGTTTCAATTAAATACGTTTTTGAAAGAATATCCGGTTTTGTAATTTATCATATTGGTTAAATAACGTACCTAATAATGTTAAAAATAGTAACTTAATAATTAAAATAAATAAATCTGAACAATCTCACACAAATTGACAAAGTCCCTAACTAAGCCCTTGTAGGTACTGAGGGTATTCAAAGACTGTAAACATTATCTTAGAGAAATACAAATTTAAATAAATGGAAAACATCCAATACTCAGAAACTAATAGTCTCGGTCATCAGACATTGCTCTTCTTCTCTTTTATCAATTGTGGTTCCACAATGATTTTGCCAATGACAAGTGAGTGAGAGTTGAATTGGGAAAGAAAATAAATCAAAAGTAAAAGCCGGTCATTTTTCTATAAGCCATCTTCCCTCTCAGGTTACAAGAATCACCACTCAAATATTTGCCCTTACCAAGAATCAAAAAGGGGCTTGCTAGTTTTTTAGGCAGGTTGTCATGATAACTGAAAAACTTTGCTATAATAGCAACATTCAACATACCAATCATATTATCTTGTCATTCTTTAGAGACTGATATCAAACATGCTCTTTTGAAAACAAATTGATAACCCTCCAACCATAGTTGCTAAAATAAAGCCTGTTTAAATATGTTGCATTGTATTAATTTGTTCCTTATTTGGTTTTAAACATTACAAAAACTATGTAAGTAAATTAATTGTACAGAGTTGCTTCATTTGCACTCAAATATTGTTTCTTTTTAACCGACTTAAAAAAAGGAGGAGGTTCTCAATTTGTATTTTTTTATTTGCCTGTGTTGTGTAAAGAAGCGTTTTGTGACATGTAGTACACATTCATGCCAAAAGGATATTAGAGGAGTTTTCCCAAAGCCTCTCCTACAGAAACTTCCCGGGTTATGAGTAGCATCTGAATAATAGTAATGTAGTTATTCCTTTTAGATGGCTATTTTTCATCTTTTTGATTTTAAAATTGTAATTTAGAACATGACATTTAATAGCATTAGTAAAATGGTGATGAGTGGGGATGCGGCCTAGGCAGACGGGCGGTCGAGGCAGACGGGCGGTCAAGGCAGACGGGCGGTCAAGGCAGAGAGCATAAAAATCTATCTCAAAAATAGGATTTAGTTCAGTCTGGTGGAGGGGGATTTAGGAGATTCTGGGTTTTTAAGAAGCTTGTAACTAATCTTGGGGTCTCTTTGTGAGACCAGTCAGTACCTGTTCACAGCGACCTCATTGGAGAGAGCTTCTAAGCGCGGAAAGATGGGATGGTTAGAAAATGAGGTCGCTTTGAACACATACCAGTTGGACAGATATTTTCTGCGAATGACATACTTGACCTGCAATGCATTCCCTGAAATGTGTCCCCGTTAACGGTTTTTTAACTTTCTTGGGACCAGTATAACAGATAAAGAAAAAAATGACAAGGATAAAAATGTTCCTTATTAAATTCTAAAAAGAATAGGTTAGGTAGGTATATGTATTTTTTTGATAGGCTCGACGGTTTTCAAGCTATAGCTACAGGTCCGGCCACTAAGTAATATATCACCTTTGTACTTACATCTCGTACCTCGATTCCATACAAATATGACTTACCAAAATTAAAAACAAATCAAGAACTAATTAACCAATAGTATTGCTTTTATCGTTGTTCGTTAGCTGTTTAAATAAGGTTCAAAATGCTGTATAATAAATGTTTGTACATATCGTAGTTTTCACGGAGGAAGCATTTAAAAAACCATCGCTGACGCGTTCATAATAATTTGTATTATTGTAGGACTAGTTGACTGACATAACATTATTTTTCGAACTAACGAAATTTGACGTGGGCCTCACGAAGATATGTAGAGGTATACATACAAACATTGCAAGTTAAAAAGCTTATAAAGTCGGGTACCTACGTACAGTCAACCAATTTGATTCCTAGGCCACTATTGACTTTGTCAATGTGACGTTGTAAACCAAATCATAAGAAGTCTGTAACGTTTGGTTGTCAACGTCACTTTAACATTGGTTGACTGTACTCGTAGCATAACTTTGAAAATCAAAATTTCTAATGTACGTATTTCCTAAAATAAAGGTTGAACACGCCAAAACGTGGGCATATTAAATTGTCAATAAAAACATAATCAAGTACAATTAAAAAAAAAAATATATTACATTGGCTTACACTACTATCGTACATTTATAAACATACAAATGTGTTTTAATTATCCTTTGAATACGCCATAGCCCTCACTTTGCGTCGGATGCGGCTCATCAAGGTTTGCACGGCATTGTCAGGGTACTTTTTAGCAGCCCAAGTCCATGTTTTTCGCAAATCAGCCACGGAATTGATTTGCCCGCCCTTCTTTTTTAATATCCCTTTCATTATGGACCAATATTCCTCGATAGGCCTGAGTTCAGGGCAATAAGGAGGATTGCAGTTTTTAGGTACCACAGCAACACTATTCTGTTTGTACCAGTCTGACACAGCTTTGGCATATTGGCAGCTTGCAAGATCAGGCCAAAACAATGGTTGCGAAATATGATTTCTCAGAAAGGGTAAAAGTCGCTTCTCCAAACATTCTTTTTTGTAAATTTCGCTGTTTACAGTGCCTGTAGTGATAAATGATCGACTTTTTTTACCGCAGCTGCAAATAGCTTGCCAAAGCAAGTACTTTTTCGAAAACTTGGACCTCTTTTTTAACTTACAGTCCTCAGGAGCATTTTTGCGACTTGTACTAGTATAAAACTCCTGGCCTGGTATCTGTTTAAAGTCAGCTTTTATGTACGTTTCGTCGTCCAACACGATGCATTTAAATTTTGTTAAGAAATTGTCGTATAACTTTCTTGCCCTTCGTTTGGCCGTCAAATTCTGCTGAGCGTTGCGGTCAGGTGCAGCTTGAGCCTTGTACGACCTTAACCCAGCTCTTGTCTTTACTTTTTGTACATAAGATTGTGACATTTGTACCTTTTTAGCGACATCGCGTGACGAGATCTTCGGAGTTGTGTTAAAAAGCTGTAAAACTCTGGCTTCTTTTTTTTTTGTGTCTTACGCCTTGCTTTCCGCCAGTACCTGGCTTCCGTTCTACAGTCAACCGTTCCCGGAACTTTTTTAAAACAGAACAAACAGTGGATTGTGGATATTTCAATAACTTTGCTAGTGCTCTGTAGCTTAGAAGGGGATTTTCTGTGTGCTTGAGCAAAATCATTTCACGCTGCTGAAGTTCAGGGACCCAATTCTCGTGACTTCGACATGATTTTTCATGCGAGATATGTCGAAAAAATGTATGCAGTTGACAGTTCATCTCGCATGAAAAATCATCTCGAAGTCACGAGAATTAGATCCCAGGGCTCTCCATCGTGAAAACGAATGTACGAAGTGACATGCTGTCATAATATTTTTTGTTCATCATACTATGGAGTTTATAAATATATTACTAAATAGTTTGTATACTCGTAAATAAAAAAAATATAAGTACATATGTGTGCCCACGTTTTGGCGTGTTCAACCTTTAGTTCTATGGAAATCCTACTAATATTATAAATGCGAAAGTTTGTGTGTGTGTGTGTGTGTGTGTTTGTTACCTCTTCACGCTGCAACGGCTGGACGGATTTGGATGAAATTTGGAATGGAGATAGCTTATACCCTGGAATAACACATAGACTACTTTTCATCCCGGAAAAAATAAAAGTTCCCGAGGGAATAACTATAATCGAAATCTAAGCGGACGAAGACTAGAAGCTATTATCCACTAATCCTACTAATACGAGTATCCTACTAATCCTGCTCATATTATTAACCCTAAAGGGTAAAATTTTAAGGGGATCAGTGAGGAATTGAGGGATCTCTTCAAATATTGTAGGCAGACATATAGCGATTTTAGTATTTTTAGTAACAAATCTAGCATTTGCATTCAGAAAGTATCATTTGGTGAAATGGCACTGATGATGAAGACAACAGATGGCCACCGGAACTCCTCAACGATACTTTTTTCAAGGGTGGTGATAAGATATCTCGATTAAGATAGTTGAGCGACTACAACGAAGGACATTTAATTGTTTAAATATGACTATGACTTCCCCGCGGCGTTGCTGGCGGCGATCGTGAAATGTCTTAAAGTTTAATGTCAACTGAGAAGTGGGACTAGGAACATAAGCTTATTATGATCTTTAAAAAGTCAAAAATAAAATGTTTTAAAAACAAAAAACCGCCTTCAAAAACGCATTTATTTTGTGAAGTTAGATACGTGAAAATTGGTACCTATATACTAATAAAAATAAAATTTATAGCTTACAGCGATTTTGGAAAAACTACCCCTAAGGGATAAAAGGGGGATGTAGAATTTTATATGAGAGTTCGTCATTTTTGTAGTTAGAAACGATAAAATTGGTGTTATTAAAAAGAAATACTTTTGGCGATTTTGAAAAAATTTTCCTAAGTAGAATATTCCTAGGATAGAGGTATGTATCGAAGTTAAATAAACTAATAGCTATGAGCTATGATAATAGCTATAATGTACTGGGAGTAAGTACAGTTGGTTAGATTAGGGTAAAGTTTTTTTTTTGACCGTCCGGAATCCGAATAGGCTTAGTAAGGTTAAGTTATTTCTTGACCACCCAGTACCGAAAATTAAACATGTAAAAAATTAAATACCCTAACTTTTCTTTATTACCTATTCAACTTTAGAATTAAAAACTTATTGGGCACTTACATCTACTATAATATACATTACGCATTAACATCTAAATCGTAAAATTTGTTCAGTGTGAAATTGTGCGACTTTAGTTTATACATGAAAGTATAATATACAGCAACAAAGTTCTTCGCAGCGTGTCGCGGACACCGGGGGTGTAAATAGGAGCGGCAAAGCCCGCTCGCGCTTATTGATCGAAGAACTTCGTCCTACTTGCTTTTTTTGGGATATTGTCAGTTTGTATTATGCTATAAAAAATTAAGATTAAAAAAAACTGCGAACCATTTTTTTTTATTGTATCGTTATAACGGTAAAATACGCAAGCGTCAAATACTGAAAACCGGTCAAGTGCGAGTCGGACTCACGCACCGAGGGTATTTTTATCGACAATGATTTCGGCCGGAGCGATTATGTGTGCTGGATGTACCTATTTACATCCTATTCTACATAATATAATAAATCAATGCGAAAGGTTATGCGTGCCTGAGTTTGTTACTTCTTCGCTAAATCGGATGGACGAATTTGGTTGGATATAATTTAGAATAGAGTTTGCTTAGGGTGACGGAACCAGTAATGGAAAGGACCAATGATGGACACTTGATTCTTATTGTACAGAAGATAAGGGTTATGGGTGATTCTTCGAGCGTTTCAACCGCCTCATTTTACGGGACACATTTTTGTAGAAGTGGCTGCAGATTCCGATTTCGTTTCTGGTTAGGTATCTAAGTTTACCGGACATCTAACAAATATCCGAAAACGGCATCAAAATATAAGCCCAATTCTTTAAAAATATGTCCACGGAAATGAGGCGGTTGACACGCTCAAAGAATCACCCTTATTCATTTGTTTTGCAACAATCGATTTAGGACCGTATGGAATTTGAATTAAGAGTGAAGTGTCCATTACTGGTGTCGGTCAGCTGAAAGTGTACATCATTGGTGCCGTCACCCTATACACTGCATATAGGCTACCTTGAATCCCGAAATAAATCAGTGTTCCCGTGGGATGGCAAAATTACTAATTCTACGCGGACGAAGTCGCGGGCAGAAGCTAGTAATGAAATAAGATTCGAATAACTTTCCAGCATTTTTTTAGGAATTACGTACATTCATTAGGAATTTTAATTTTCGAAGTTATGCTACGTTCTTTAGGCTTGGAGTTTTAGCATTAAATTTATAGTTTCGAAGAATTGTCACTAGGCTTTTTGTACGTAGCGATTTTGAAGACTAGAAATATTGAGTTTCTAGTATCGTCATTACATTGGGCATTTTGTACAAATAAATATTGATTTTCGAAAATTAGATCATTCGGTTAAAATTTTAGGAATTTCGTACATAAGACATTTTGATATTCGAAATTTTGTGTTAGGAACTTCGTACTTATGAAATTTGATTTTTGATATTATGCTACGGACCCGTTTACTTAGGTGCCTACTTGACATAGTCAAAGCCGATCAATCGTTAGTTCGTATAAGAGAAAGATTTACGACTATGTATGTACCACCACAATGCTTTTTTGATATTTAATTTTTGTTAGTAGGTATATTTTTTTATGCAGTCGGTGGAATTTTTTCTACTGAGCCGATGTCCTTAAAAGTCCCTTGATTGCATTGAAAAAATGTGCTAACAAAACATTTAATAACAAAAAAGCATTGTATAGGTACATACTGCCCTCCTTAGAAAAAAGGGCGTATGTCTCATAGAACCTCGTTTGTATGTGACCTTATTTCTGAAGATAGGGGATTAAATTTGCTTTGACTATCAAATTGCGCATGCGTCCTTTTTATTTTATTTATTTATTTATTTAGAAGTCGTGAATCTTTCTCCCATACGTACCAACGGCAGGCGCCGAAGTAAATTGGTTTTTCAAAACTTTTTCCGTCCCATTCGAAAAATAAAACTTATTTGTAGGTATACTTTTTAGTTATTTTCTTTAGGTTTTTTTATTTGTTTATTAATAATTTTTAGTTAAAACAATGTGAAATTATATTTCTAAATGATTGAAAAGGGGTCTGGAATGGGGGGTTGAAAAATGAAAGTTATTTGATGAAAGCAAACGGGATATCATATGAAAGGTGTGTCATCTGCACATTTCAAAACTTTTTTATAATTTACCGTGGCGCACTTTTTCATTTATAGCCAAAAAATATACAGTTTTGGAAAAGGCACCAAAAATCTTTAAAAATTTGTATTACATTTTAGGCTAGTCAAAATGGACCTTATTGCATAGAAAATAAAGTCGTGCGACGCAAACTGAGCGCGTTCCGAACGGAATTTACGATTGTATGATGCGACCCATACAAAATCTATGGAAGACTTGCATTCGGAAAGTTTTTTAGGGTTCCGTACCTCAAAAGCAAGAAAACGATACCCTTAAGCTGGGTTCACATTTGTATCATTTCGTCGTATCGTATCTCCGTCGCGTTGCATCGACGCGTAAAGATAGCTTGTGTGGACGCAAAAACAGCGCGATCATGCGGCGCGCCGTATCTGATCGCTCGGGATCGATGTTGACTCGCGTTTATTATATACCCCGCACACTCGCGATCGGATACGCGTATCAAGATCGGTAAAAGCTGGGTCCACATTTGTATCATTTTGCCGATCACGATCACGCGTATCGTATCGAGCTCGCGTGTCCTAAGTATGGACGCTCACTTTGGGCACCCAGTATCACTACCATCGTCGCGTGAAAAAATGCGTCCATACTAACCGTAGCGAAGCAGCGTATCGTATCATTAAGTGTGGACGCTATCCGTATCCCCTTTGATGGTCGGGGAAAAACCACCTCGAGAGCGATCACGGCGTATCACGTATCAAATCATAACTCCGTATCATGATACAGTATAAGAACACGTCCATACTTACCGATCTTGATACGCGTATCCGATCGTGAGTATGCGGGGTATATAATAAAGGCGTGTCAACTTTGATCCCGAGCGATCAGATACGGCGCGCCGCATGATCGCGCTGTTTTTGCGTCCACACTAGCGATCTTGATACGCGTCGGTGCACCGCGACGAAGATACGATACGACGAAATGATACAAATGTGGACCCAGCTTAAGTATGGACGTGTTTTGATACTGTATCACGATACGGAGTTATGATTTGAAACGCGATACGCCGTGATCGCTCTCGAGGCGGTTTTTCCCCGACCAACAAAGGCGATACGGATAGCGTCCACAATTTTATTAATGATACGGCGTTATGATACGATACGCTGCTACGCTACGGTTAGGTATCGTCTTGGGTCGTCCTAAGCGTTTTTTGTCAAGTTCTTAATTCGTCTCATTCTGCTTTCGTCATCCATTCTTCATTTGTCACTTTCGCTGTTAGTCATTGTCATCTTGGGTTATAGTTGTTGTGTGTCTTGTTCTTATTCAGGTTAATTCGATGTTCGTCTCTTCTTCTTTTGACATGTTAATCTTTTTTTTTTTTAGTCTCATTCGTTACTCGTCACATTTTTTCTCGACGCGTTCGTTATTGGTGCCATTAGCAGTAAGTCACTTTCGTTTAGGCACTTGTCCCACCGCCGACGATGAGCGAGAAGCGAGTGGAATCAGCGATCAACTATTAATATATGCGTCTCTTTTATTAACACGGGATCTATATCTTTTGTTGGAGAGAGAGTTCTCGCCGGCAGTGTGAACAGCCAGCGATCAACTATTAGTATATCCGTCTCTTTTATTGACACGGGATCTATATCTTTTGTTCGTTTCTTGAGCGAGAAAATAGTCGATAGCTTATCGCTTCCTCGCCGGCGGTGGGACAAGTGCCTTATAGGTCTATTCATAATTGTCTTGTTCGGTTTTCGTCTCAATTCCCACTTTAGCGAATAACCTAACCAACAAAAAGTTGGAAAACCCCCGACATTGACATTTCAAAGTTCAATACCTACTTCAAAAACGGCTGAACCGATTTCGATATAAAATGTCTAAGAACCATCGCTAGAAGACTGTCCACCCGTTTAAGAGCTACGGTGCCACAGACAGACACGCAGACAGACAGACGCATATTGCGGTCAAATTTACAACACCCCTATTTTTGCAGGCGGACTTTGAGCCTGTCACAATAGTTCGAAAAATGCGGCGAACGCTTATGTCACTTTCATACATTTTGTCGATAAGAACATTTCGACAACGGATATCGTAAGTATATGAAACCGAAACATTCTTTATTTATTCCCCTCTTCAAAATTTGTTCACTCTCTCCATAGAAAGTGTGCCTTCCTTTAACCTGACATTGGCGAAATCATAGTGGCAACACAAATGACATGCCACAAAACAAAGATCTATCTATCTAACGGATATCGAAGCGTTTGGCTAGAATCCCAGATCACTATTTACCTAGGAACCGAATTTGCTCGTACAAAGGAGTGGAACCCCCTGACTAAGTATTATAGTAGACAATTTTATATTTCATAATTTTCGTAATTTCTCTTTTCGTGGTTTTCGTGATTCTAGTCGCCTGAAAGAAAACAAGTCAAATTGCGAATATCAAACGGGACAAATAGTGAATGTGTCCAATAAAGAATACGATCAATTTCTAAAGAGGCCAAATAAGAAAAATACGAACTTAGAATAACACCAAAGACGTTAGGACGAATAACGAATGAGACTAAAAAAGAGATAGACTAACACCGATCATGACCAAAAAATATAAAGACTAATAGCGGAATGATCCGGAATAAGAAAAAGACAAACAACGAATATGACCAAAGACGACAAAGACTACCACCGAAAGTGACGAATGAAGAATGAATGACGAAATCAGAATGAGACGAGTTAAGAACTTGACAAAAAACAAATGGGACGATCCAAGACGATACCTACGGTTAGTATGGACACATTTTTTTACGCGACGATGGTAGTGATACGGTGTGCCCAAAGTGAGCGTCCATACTTAGGATACGCGAGCTCGATACGATACGCGTGATCGTGATTGGCAAAATGATACAAATATGGACCCAGTTTTATAGGATCACTTTGTTGTCCGCCTTTCCGTCTGTCTGTCCGTGTGTCCGTCTGTCTGACTGTCTGTCAAGACCCTTTATCCCGGGAACGCGTGGAGGTATCGAGTTGAAATTTAAACCATAGTCCCTTGAAGCTGTGAAAAAATGAAACTTCTAAGATAATTTAAAAAAAAACGCATATTTCGGCACTCTCAAGGGAATCAAAATTTATAGGGTATTTTCCGTTGACCTAGAACTATGAAGTTTGGCAAGTAATACTGTCTTAAACTACAAATATAGGAAAGAAACCACAGATCACCCCCAATAGATACCGCATAGTGCTAATTTTGTTAAACGTCTAAATCACCAAACATGGAGGCAGGCACGGGATGCGGGGAAAGAGACAACTATTGGTGTCCCTCTCTTACTCGTATGTTAGAAAAAGACACCAATAGTTGCCGGCCACATATTGCAGTGAAAATATGGCCCGTTTAGAAGCCCCTTTACAGTAACTTTTCGCCTATTAATATGTTGCTAAAAATGCGCTATACTAGCATTTCGTTATAATTTAGAAGCCATAATAATAACAGTGTGTCTGTTAATAAATAGTTTATTGTCGCGCACTCGCATGTCCGACCGTTTGTTCTACGCGCTCCCACAGTGAGGCGCCCGAATTCATTAATAATGATAGTATGGCACACTAGCTAGAGGGATTTCGTTGCTTTATAAATTGCAAACCTATTTCTGTAGCTGGCTCTACGTCACCTGGGACCGCTTTTCCCCCAATTAAAACGCCTGGCAATGTTATATTCGAATTAAATGCATAAGTATTTAGCTATAATATTACACCAAACACTAAATAAACACCAAGCTCTATAAATTGCACACATTATTTTACAACCCGTTTGTTGCCCATCCACTGCATCCCCTCTCGCACCCACCGCTGAACAGCTGCCAGGCGTCCGAATTGATTAATATTGAGAGTATGGCACACTAACTAGAGGGATTTCGTTGTTCTATAAATTGCAAACCTATTTCTGTAGCTAGCTCTACGTCACCTGGCTAGAGTTGCAAACTGACCGTCACGTTCAAAATGTCCGTCCGTCATTTATCAAGTTGTCGGTCATAATCGTCATTTACCGGTCATTAATAGTCATTTATGGTCACTAACGACATTTATAAACTATAGCAGCAACTACAACGAGGCATAGTTTGTCATAGTTGATAAATAAAACATGGTTTAATATGTATAAAATTTAAAATTTATTGCAATAACACGACAAAAAACTAAAAGTCATTCATACCTACATAAACATAAAACCTAAAATTGTTCGTCTTCTGGTTCAACTTGCATCGATGTATTGTTAAATTCTAAGTTTCCAAAGCTCTGGTCTACTCTTTCTACCTATAAAGAGCTTTGCATACCCTAAGCCTACCGTGGGTTTCTTTACTTCGCATTATTGCTTTAATTATTGATATCTGGAGATCTGTGTGATCTCCAGTTTCTGTTTCTGTATTCGCCGTCGGAAACCACTAAACACAACCAGTCTATTTAGAATTCAGCCCAATGGTGGCGGCTATTTTTCCTCAATCAGCAATCGCTTCAAGAACTAAAAAGTTCTATCGCGTCAAAACAGTGAAACTTCTTACCTGAAATATCACCATGGCGACTGTTGTTTAAACGTTACTGTAGTACCTAACCAATAAAATATTACTATCAATACTTCACAAATATCTTCGAAATCGGAGAAATTATCGACCAACATTATTGTATTTAGAAACAACGCTGGACATCACTACAAAATCAGAAAAGGACAATATATTGGGATTGACCTAATGAGTATAAGAGACGTTACGAAAAAGGCCATTATAACGACCATTGTTGGTAAAATATAAAATGTGCTTACCGGTGAATGTTATACAGGGTGTTCGGTATATAGTGGATAATCCTTGAAATACGGATAGAGGGCACTTAGGACGTTATGAAAAAGCTAAAATAGGTTTAGTAAAAGTCGCAC
Source organism: Acleris cristana (assembly GCA_948252455.1). NCBI lineage: Eukaryota > Metazoa > Arthropoda > Insecta > Lepidoptera > Tortricidae > Acleris > Acleris cristana. The sequence goes on along the minus strand of OX411772.1, from coordinate 22,279,624 downwards.
GGTTTTCGAGATTTTTGGACATTTTTGTTTTTTTTGAAAATTGACACCCTTACTCGACTTTTTGGTCATGGTTAGTGTACGAAGATATTTTTTTAATTTTCTTTTTTCCTAATAATGTTTAATAGTGGTGCTATAAGATAAACATTACGAATACGGCGTCACTACCGTTCTTTAATTAAAAAAATAATCGCAAAAATGAATTTTGCATCTTCGATCGAACCTTTACCAAACTTTGAGCTGTTGCAGTGAAAAAAAAATACACTACCACAAGGTAGCCCATGAGCTTAAAAACATGCCCATTTAATAGAGATTTTAAAAACAGTAAATATTGTTTTATTTAAATATTAGAATAAAAAAATAACTTCAGTTTTCCGTAATTGAGTCGATTATTTCATATTGAATTTGTGCTCTAGAATTCCAGATAGAGTACCTAATGATGGCAAACTTTTCTTTGCTAAAATAAGAATACTGGCCACTAATATTGTGAAGCATTTTATTTTAAACGATTTATGTTCTGGGCAAAGAATTACAACCTTTTTGTTTCAATAATAACAAAACTGGGCACTACAATTTTAAATGCCATTTATTCGAAAACATACCTCGATCGCTTTTTGTTTTCTCAGCATTTTATGTCAAACTTTGGTGTCACTGCATAATGTGAATTGATCGTTGACGTATTTTTTTTAATTTACTATGTCAAGAACACAATACACACAGCATGAATATGCTCAAATGCATTTAATTTATGGTGAGTGTCAAGGCAAAGCCAGTGCTGCTGCGGCTTTATACGCCGAACGCTACCCTGACAGACGCCATCCAGACTCCAAAGTTTGACATAAAATGCTGAGAAAACAAAAAGCGATCGAGATATGTTTTAAATTTCGAATAAATGGCATTTAAAATTGTAGTGCCCAGTATTGTTATTATTGAAACAAAAAGGTTGTAATTCTTTGCCCAGAACAAATCGTTTAAAATAAAATGCTTCACAATATTAGTAGCCAGTATTCTTATTTTAGCAAAGAAAAGTTTGTCATCATTAGGTACTCTATCTGGAATTCTAGAGCACAAATTTAATATGAAATAATCGACTCAATTGCGGAAAACTGAAGTTTTTTTTTATTCTCATATTTAAATAAAACAATATTTACTGCTTTTAAAATCTCTATTAAATGGGCATGTTTTTAAGCTAATGGGCTACCTTGTGGTAGTGTATTTTTTTTTCACTGCAACAGCTCAAAGTTTGGTAAATGTTCGATCGAAGATGCAAAATTCAAGTTTGCGATATTTTTTTTAATTAAAGAACGGTAGTGACGCCATTTTGGTAATGTTTATCTGATAGCACCACTACTAAACAATATAAGGGTAAAAAGAAAATTTAAAAAAATATCTTTGTACACTAACCATGACCAAAAAGTCGAGTAAGGGTGTCAATTTTCAAAAAAACAAAAAAGTCCAAAAATCTCGAAAACCGTGCGACTTTTACTAAACCTATTTTAGCTTTTTCATAACGTCCTAAGTGCCCTCTATCCGCAGTTCAAGGATTATTCACTATATACCTAACACCCTGTATATCATATTTTTTAAAGTTTTATGTTCTTGATGACTTTCCACACCATTTCACGGAACATGAAGGCATTTTGAGTAATTTCTCGAATTCTGTATATTTTTTATGACATGTTTCTAACTCAAACGGGAGGCGTACGCATATGTCTCAAACATGGTTGACACTGACAGCGGTCATCGGCGCTATACCGTACATATACTAAATTTGGCATATGAGTGGTGAACATCGGCTGCCTTGTAAACGGTATCTATTGGGGGTGATCTGTGGAGAAAACGGAAATCTCAACATATTTAATGAAATCCCAAAAAAACAGGGTCTTTATGCAAGGAACAGCGGCGGTGCAAATTTTGTCATGTGCGGAACCCTCGGTGGACGAGTCCAACTCGCCTTGCCCGGTTTTTTTTCGTGCGGAATTCCGAACGCACAGGCCATCATTCAGAATTCCGAATCGGATAAAAATCGATTGGAAAACTATTGTAGGTAAGTGTGTGTTATACGGATACGGAATTCTGGTTGTGGCCTTTCAGCTTACATAATAATAACAGACTTTGATTAATAGACATTTTTTTTTACGTCTGACTAGTGCCTATTCTAATTTTTTGTTATCACCCGTTATAAGCAATAATAATGTGAAATAGATGATATTACTGACGTGAAATGACCCCGTGTGGGGGGGGGTACATAAAAAGTGGTATCATTTAATCGATCAGATAAATATTATTATTTTGGTGAACAGAAATTTTGGTTAGCCAAAATAGCTAATCACATCCGCTGCCGCGAAGACACACCCGCTACTTGTTTATCTTGTGTGTGTAGTGAATAAATGTTTTTTTTTTCTTTTCTTAGTTGGTAAGCAAGTTATGGTTAGCAAACATTTATAAATTTGTCTGCAATTAATGATATACTGAACTGCCCTAAATTATTTTGGTCCGCAAATTAAATATTTGAGCTGCATTGAGCGACCCACAGATAATCAAAAGTTGGTAAGCAATGAGTAGGTGCAAAATATTTCATTTTGTCTACCAAAAAAAAGGGGCAAATTTACTACTGTGCCGGCAACGCACATATGCCAAACCCACCATCAAATTTACAAATTTAACAGTCTCCTATTTCTGGGTTGTTCTAGCCCTCCGGGCCTGATATAAAAACGAACCTAACCTAACCTACCTCATATTTATGATGAAAATTTTGGTTAAACTAGGGTGTGAAATTTGTGTGACAAAACTTAACTTGTTATTACTACTAGCCTCAAAAATACCAATGCTTGGGTGCTCGCGTCATGTGGTCTGATTTCGCTCCGCCCACAATAACGAACACTGCTGATTTTTCAAACTAAACGCAATCCACTTATTAGGGTTCCGTGCAAAATATGAAAAAACGGAACCCTTATATAGGATCCGTCCGTCTGTCACAGCCGATTTGCTCCGAAACTACTGGACCAATTGAGTACAAATATGTAAATGGAAGAACCAAATACAGATGTGCAAAGAAAATAAATATTCTTTTAAAGTAATAAGGGTCATTATCGGGGGACAAATTAAAAAATTAAAAACAAAAGTTTTGCTGACCTAACTGTGTCATATATCAAATGAAAGGGCTCGTTATGAGGATCTCATATATATATTTGTTATTGTTGTAAAATAAATAGTTTTGATTTTATTCATGAAAGAAGACGAAATTGTTATCTCTTTTGTTTGTACAATAAAGTGTTTACATGCATACAAAATTGACCATACCCCCCTAATCTCCGAAACGAATAAGCCTAAAATTGGAAAAAAAATAACAAAATATAGTTCATTGCTTATAGATTACAGGAAAACCTACAAGAATATGACCAAAAAAAAATTTACATACGAGGGTTGATCAATAAGTTTTTAGAATCGGTATGAACCATCCTCATAATCATATTATTTTAATGTGGACTATACCATGGCACTTATAAACGTTAAATTAGAGAAATCATTTTTTACGTTATTTATTTGTTTTTCTGTGATAGCTAAACAAGAAACATCTGTATAAACAATTTTACAAGACGGCAAAAATAACAGTTAGTTTTGTAATCATTTGGAGCGGTGATGAGAAAGTCCTGATGCCCTTATAAAAAAAAATGATAGTGAAAATGAAACCTTTTCGCCAGGAATTATGCTTCAGAGACATCTAATTCACAAGGGTGCTTCTCTCCGACCTAAGTTCAGAAATGATAACCGCTTCCCCTGTTATTTAGCCGTAACTTTTGACTACTACCTCTCATTGACCAATGTTCAAAAACAACTACACAAAAATCACAAGCTGATGATGACTTAGTGAAGGTACAAAATTTGACCTCTAAAAGAAAAAATATTTTTATAGGGTTAAAATAAAACATTTAAATGATGTAAATATTTTTTTGCAAATATAGAAAGTGTGCATATTCCAATTAAAATATAATGCTTTACATATGTCCCATTCTTTATACCGATTCTAAAAACTTATTGATCATCCCTCGTATGTATGGTACGAAGCACTCTCCACGCGAGTTCAACTCGCACTTGGCTTAATGTTTAAAGTTTAGGACTTCTTATTTCAGATTGCTCCTGCTGCAAAGAAACTTTGGGACAAGGGTCCAGGAGCTGGTGGGGACAGCAAGGGCCCGCCTCATCTTCCTCCTTTGCAACTTAATCCTGAACAGATGTGGCGGGATCCAACATGGTCTGCTCAAGGTGAGTCTAAAGTACCGAAGATCGAGCGTCGCTCGGGTTGCAAAACGAATTTTCCCAAAGCTGACAACTAGACAGATCGATTTTTCGCACCCTACATTTCAAATCTCATCGAAATCGTTAGAGCCATTTTCGAGAATGTGATTACAAACAAATACCTACAGTATGTCCAGGGATAAAGTTCACAGATGAATGAGGCTAAGTACATGTGATATTGTTAAAAAAGAAAAAATACATTAATTTCCTGTATTTTTTGTGATCTTTTTACTAATCATTGTATATTTTCACGAATGAGGTGTATCGAGTTACAACAACAGTTATTTATGTGGGTCATCATTCGAGCGTTTCAACCGCCTCACTTTTGTGGACATATTTTTGAAGAATTGGACGTATGTTTTGATGCCGTTTTCGGATATTTGTAATCGAAATCTGCAGCCACTTCTACAAAAATGTGACTACGAAAGTGCATAATGAAGCTTTTTAAGGTATGAATGCCGAGGTTAGAGCGCGAGCTTGCGAGCATGACAGGCACGAGTAGGCACCTTAAGAGCTAATGATGTATCGTTGTTTACCTTCCATTTTCATAATAGCGATTGGAAATCTTCTTTTTTCTATTACACACTAGTGACAAATATACTGTCCTGTCAGTTGCGAGTGCAAGCGTAATACTGTACAAATTCAATTATGGCTGAAGGGTATTAGGGCTAAACAGAATTATAATTTTTTAAAGTATTTTTTTTGGTAGAAAAAAGTCTTTGAGCTTTGTTATTTTACAAAGTTAGAGCTTCAAAGACCCAGATTATTTGGTCGGGCCTAAAACCGAACCAGGTAACCAGTATTTGAGGCAAGTTGAAATTTAAACAGAGAAATGTTGGTAAATAAAAGAAATATTCTCAATGCCAGATAATTTCCCTGAGACATTTCACCTGCCAGGTGCTTGAGAATGTTATATACCCCGATGAAGGCCCCGGTTGCAGTCGCCAACATCAGATTACTTATTACTACTTATTACTTACTTATTACTTAAAGAACCGCTAGCGTCCTACATCGACTAACAAACGTCTTCGTCGTTAAGTTTACCAAGAATTAAACGGACGATTCGTGGTTCGACGGCTATCAAAATGGGGACTAATCACGAACTAACAGCCGAGGTTTTGCACTTATGTATATTAGTCATCTACTGTCAACTGAACGCCGGAACGGCTAAGAACTAGGTGTTGGTACGGCTACAGCCGGGCGACGCTGCGCTTATTATCTAGCCGCGAATAGAATGGGATTAGAGGTGACAGTTTTACCATATACTTACGAGGGGCGTTCAATAAAAAGTGAGAATGAGTATGTTACAAACAACTTTTGTTAAATGTCATTTTATTTTTCGACATAGTCACCTTCTAGCATAAAACACTTAGTATATCTTTTTTCTAAACTTAAAATTCCAGTTTTAAAAAAGGTCTCGTCTTGAGTACTTTAAAAAATCTTGTACTGCAGCGACTACCGCGACGTCGACTTCAAATTTCTGGCCTCTCAGGTATTCTTTCAATCTCGGAAATAGGTAGAAATTACTGGGGGCCAGATCTGGTGAATAAGGAGGATGCTTAAGGATATCGAACCCAGCATCACGAATTGCAGCCGTTGCAATGGCGGACTTGTGTGCCGGGGCATTATCCTGGTGGAACAGCACAACTTTCGAGAGTTTACCTCGCCGTTTTTCGCGGATCTCATTATGCAATGTTGCTCTTTGTTTGGCGTATAAAGTGCCCGTAATAGTGGCTCCACGCTCGAGATACTCAATCATTACTACCCCTTTACCATCCCAAAAAAACAGAGCCCATTACCTTGCCGGCAGATGGGCCCACCTTGAATTTCTTCGGAGTTGGAGATGATGGCCTTTTCCATTTCATAGACTGCAGTTTCGTTTCAGGGTCATAATGATGGAGCCATGTTTCGTCCATTGTTATAAATCGCGCCAAAAAAAGTTCCCGGTCTTGCTGTATCAGGTCCAAAGCTTCTTGACAAATCTCGACTCTAGTTTGTTTTTGCGTGTCAGTAAGCATTCTTGGTACCCAACGCGCAGATACCTTTTTCATACCCAAGCGTTCATGTAAAATATTATGCACGCTCCCCGTTGAAATCTTTACATTTTCAGCAATAAAACGAACCGTGACACGACGATCCGCCAAAACTAAGTTTTCGACTTTTTTCACAATTTCTTCAGTTACTCCGGAGCGGGGGTCGTCCATGGTCGATGTTCTTCCACGTCTAAATTCAGCGCACCAACGTGCGACTGTTGAATACGGAGGAGCATTAGACCCTAAAGTGTCCCGCAAATCTAAATTGACTTGGTCCGTAGAATTTTTTTTCAAACACAAGTAGTTGATAACGACGCGCAGTTCAATTTTCTCCATTTTAGCTAACGTACTCGATAGCATTGCAAAGAAATTACCGTATTTTTTTTAAACAAAAGGCAGTTTTTTTTTCATAGCAATCAGCTAGATAGATTAGCTTTACCGGCCAGTATTTAATTTCCTAATATTGAAAGAGTTTGCATCTCATTCTCATTTTTTATTGAACGCCCCTCGTACAGTCTGTGAGCACTTAGAGAAGATGCTTCGGGTTTGTACTTCTCTCTCACTCGCTCTTAATAAGAGCGTATGAGAGCGAGTGAGAGACAAGTATACAAACCCGAAGCATCTTCTAAGTGCTATAGCACTGTACGTCAAAGTGCATATGAATTGACAGCTATTCCAACCCCAAAATAATCGCGGTTAAATAATACCGTCGGCGACGGCTTGTTGATGGCTAATCGTCACCTGGGGGACAATCGTTGACTTCCAGTAATAAGAGATCGGGAGGGATAAGCGGGGACCAGGAGCGTATCGGCGAGGTGTAAATTACGATATATTTTTTTAACGGCAATTTTGGGACTGTGCTTAAAAGCACGTATACGCCTCGGTCGGGAAGAGAGGTTGCTGTACACGAGGGCTGTTTGAAAAGTCCTTTTAAAAAACGATTTGTAAAACCTTTTTTAAAATAGTGGCATTAATACTGGCAGGCAAAATCTTTCATATGAAAACTGCACAGATCACCCCCAATAGATACCGCATAATGCTAAATAGGCTATTTGACTAATTTTAGAAAACCTTATTAAATGATTCTTTATTACATAAGAAGCACACTACATCGATATTTCCGTGAGATTCTACTATATTATCAATAAAAATCCATTTAAAAGTTTAAATTTCCGAAACCGCGCCAAAAACGCTGTTTCTATCGTGGCGCTGGCCATGTGACAAGTGTGACGTTATATGCAAGTAAACAATGAAAAATCATTTGAAGAGATATGCCCTTATGATCTGTGGTTACTTGCGTGTGACGTCACCTGCGAGTAACCACAGCTACAAAGCAATCGCATAGCGTTTCTGCCACAGATAAAATTTCAAAATATATTACAATTTTTTTCGTGTAATTTCCAAAAAAATATGCTTAATTTAATAGTGAAATATGTTGTTTTACGCTATTATCTAATAGGATGACGTCAATTTGATGCATATTTTCAATGTTGTCAAATAGCCTATTACAGGAGGTCATGACAAATCTGGTAACGTTCTCCGAAATGGATTATTCTAGGCTATCGGTCTACCTGCACAGTGGTTGCGTTCTCTTTATATGGCGGTTGAAAAACGTGTTATCGTTCCCAAAAAAAAATGATAAGGGAAATGTCTGGACAATTCCATGGCAGAGAGTAACGCATGTTACCATTTTCTAGCCTTCGGCTTGTGTTTTTGGTTATATTGCTAAATGGAAGAATTCTTTTATCTCTATATACGTATTTAAATTCATATCTAGAAATATATTAGCATTGAAAGTTAAAAAAAACACACATTGAAATGGTAACTTTCGTTACATAATCGTGGAATTACCCGTCTGAATGCTGTACATCTTATCTTCTTATCTTATTGGTGGGGTCCTTACGGATACACTTCGACCCCATGGGATCTTTTGCATATTTACCTCTCTTTATGTTAAGTGCTTAATCCAATAATGCTGCCTCCACCCCTTCCAGAAAGCGGATAGTGGAGTGCAGTCGCAATGGCAGTGGCTTGAAATCGTTTGGTTCTGGGTAACCACAACCGAGGATTTTCATTCTTACTCCGGCGAGGGCATTACATTCACACAATAAGTGGTTCATTTTTTGCAACTCTTTGCCGCACATTCTACAATCTGCGTTGTCATAAAGGTGCATCTTTGCTAGGCAATGTTTAACCTCAAAGTGCCGAGTAAAAGATACATTATCGGAGTTGGCTTCTGCAGAGTTTCCAAAGTTTTTTGGTCCAGCTCTGGTCAACTCTTTCTATGAAGAGCTTTGCATACCCAAAGCCTACCGTGTTTTTTTTTACTTCGCATTATTGCTTTAAATATCGATATCTGGAGATCTGTGTGATCTCCAGTTTCTGTTTCTGTATTTGCTGTCGGAAACCACTAAACACAACCAGTCTATTTTGAAAGAATTCAGCCCAATGGTGACGGCTATTTTTCCTCATTCAACAATCGCTCACAGAACTAAAAAGTTCTCGTATCACCATGACGACTGTTGTTTAAACTTTACAATAGTAACTAATAAAATATTACTATCAATAATATACTTCACAAATATCTTCGAAATCGGAAAAAATATCGACCAAATATTGTATTTAGAAACAACGCCGGACATCACTACGAAATCAGAAAAGGACAATATATTGGGATTGACCTAATGAGTAAAAGAGACGTTACGAAAAAGGCCATTATAACTTGACCATTGTTGGTCAATATAAAATGTGCTTACCGGTGAATGTTAGGTATATCATATTTTTTAAAGTTTTATGTTCTTGATTACTTTCCACACCATTTTACGGAACATGAAGGCATTTTGAGTAATTTCTCGAATTCTGTATATTTTTATGAAATGTTTCTAACTCTAACGGGAGGCGTAGGTACGCATATCTCTCAAACATGGTTGACACTGACAGCGGTCATCGGCGCTATACCGTACATATACTAAATTTGGCATATGAGTGGTGAACATCGGCTGCCTTGTAAACGGTATCTATTGGGGGTATGTCTATTGGGGGGTGGGGGGCTAACGGTATCTATAACATTTTTAATTAAATCACAAAAAAAAACAGGGTCTTTATGCAAGGAACAGCGGCGGTGCAAATTTTGTTTTTTGAACGCACAGGCCATCATTCAGAATTCCGAATCGGATAAAAATCGATTGGAAAACTATTGTACGTGTGTGTTATACGGATACGGAATTCCGGTTGTGGCCTTTCAGCTTACATAATAATAACAGACTTTGATTAATAGACAATTTTTTTTTACGTCTGACAAGTACCTATTAAGTTAAGTAACAAGTAAGGCACATTTTGTCGAAATTGTCTAAAATAAATGTTGGCCCTCGTTTTCGATTATTATTCAGTAAATCCAATTATTTCCTGCAATGTATCTTTTGGAATAGTTACCCCAGAAATCATTACATTTACACTTAGAATGACCATCAAAGACTTCAGAAGGACCTTGGTTTTAACTATAGTAATCAATTAATGTAATTTAATTTGTTTATCTACACTCATATCATAAACCCTCTATGATGCGTTCAGAAACCGCAAATTATGACCAGCATAATAATCAACTCTGTTGTTAGAGCAATTTTTTTATCTGTGGCTGTTATCTTATGAATTCATAAGAACATCAATTTCGATGTTCTTATGACATTCAAATTTCGAACATCTCTGAAAAACAAAGCATTTTTGATTAGACCTCTATTCTAAATCAGTCGAGATGACATTTTATTGAAAATGAAATGTCAATTTCACACAACTTTGACATATCTCGCACGTTACTTGATATCGAACGATTTGATAGTTGACGCTAAATCTAGTTGTCTTTGAATTAAAAAAAAACAACTTGTCAAATTTTGATTTACCGCCACATTTGACGCTTATTTTGTCGGAAAAATAAGTTTGTTGTGTTGTTTTCGTAAATAATTATTGTATTGTACGACTACTTAAAATGAGTGATCAATATAGTTATCATGATCACGATATTTCGGAGACGCCACCTGATATCAGGGATAAAGCAATGAGCGTCGAAAATATGTTGTTGCCGTCAAAATCCAAGAACATGATTCTACTGTCAAAACTGGAAAAGTGGAATTCAACCACCGCACAATTAATACTGTAAATAATAATTATTACAATTAATAATTGTCCCTGTTATCCCATTTATTTTTTGTAAGTATTATTTTACTAATAGCTGTAGTCAATGCTGCAATGCCGGTCATTCATTACATGCGATTTCTGAACACATCAAAGAGAGCTTTTATGATATGTGTGTAAACACTCACTCGAATTTTAATGCCCCTTATTATGCAACAGTCACATAAACTACTATTATTTAATATCTTTGCGGTCATGTCCACATTGTTGCGAGTAATGACGCTCATATTCCGATCTCAGCATATAATTAATTATATTTATTAATTAATTATAATGTACTTTTGTGCTAACGGTACTTCCGAAGTGTATTCTAATCGAGCTTTGATAATATTTCCCCTTAGGCCCATGTTTTTTTCCACCCGGTATAGCTTGTTTAACGAGAGTTGAGGTCACGCACACAACAACACTGTCATGTAATCAGGTAATCGTGTGCGAAAGAATGCGCGTGTAAAGTTGTCGGAAAGGGAAGGGATAGACCGCGCGATGAGCTCAGCAGTAGTGCGCGCAATCGCGTAGTTCGAGGTTGCCTTTACACATAAAATTCTTTCGCGCACGCCACCACAGAGTACTTAATCACTACGTTTTAAAGGCTCCGGCACACCAAACGCGTGGCAGCAGCAGCGCGTAGCATCGCGGCGCGTTAGCAGCGCCGCAGCAGCGCTGCTGAGCTGACGCGCTGCAGCTGCGTTCGGTGTGACGGGTAGCGCGGCGCGCGCGCACTAACACTCTCTCTCATTACAGTGTCTTGCTTTGATATTTTATGTTTGATTTTATCTTGTAATATATTAAATAACTGATCATTCATACGCAAATAATACTTGAAATCGTCCGGATAATTTTCTCGTAATTCTTGAATCAGTTGCATATGACAATATTGCTGTCTGTATTTCTTAACCCACACGGATCGTTTCTTCTTCTTTTTGAGCAAACTAACACCAACGAAAATGATAACTTGCGCCATGATATGTCTTCTATCCATTTTTTCACCGCAACACTACTAGTAAAACTGCGTTACCTCAGTAAAACTGTGTGAACTGCACACACTCCAACACGCGCCACTTTCGCGAGGTCTATCACGCAAGATTAGCCTTTACACGTCCGCTCTTTCCGTTTTAACAAAAACAGATACGAGTAATCGCACGTGAAAGAACGCTAGCTTTACAAACTTCAAATGCATAATCGCGCACGATTGTACGTACAGGCTTACCGGCACGCAATCCTGTACGCTCCTGAGAACGCGCGATAGAACGCCTGTGTAAAGTCCGCTAATGACAGCGGGATTTTGAAATTACTGTTCTAATATTGTACCGATAGCAAGTTCAACACTGAACTGCAAGAAAGACCAAAAAGTTTCTTTAAACTATTTTGTTAAGTATTATGTAGAACAATTCATCGACTTCAAATAAAACAGAAAATAAAATAAAAGATACAGGATAATGGAACCTGGATTGATTATTTAACCGAAAACCTTGTAATCAATGTTAACGTATCAGATGAAGATATGCCAAGTGATGATGGTTAATACTTATTAAAAATATAATTAAGCGTTTTTATTTACATTTACATTCACTCACTCATTTCATTCGTTCACTATTTTTGCAATCAGTACTTCATGTAGCTGTGTGTGTAAACATTCATCTCAACTCTCGTGGAACTACCTATATAAGCCGTGTGACGCCGTTAATTTGGCGTTAATGTGTTATATTTGGTAATATGCCTACATTTTATGTCAATCATAGTGGTATTTTGTGGTAGTAAAAGCGCAATAATTTACTTAAATTTGGTGATTGAATACAATTCGAAGCTCGCAGTCGTCATGACTTAAAAGTACATTGACTCTATCATTGTAATTTTTAGGTTTTATTTTAATGGTACAGTAAATATTGAATGTCTCTCGCGTGTCAGAAGGTGACGGATGCTTTATCCAAACTTTGTCACGCGATAAACGCAGCCTTATTAGGGCCCTTGGGGGCCTATTATCATTGTGTGTATCGCAGTGCATAAAACATGCGTCATTCTTTGACAAATATGTAGCGAACTTGTCGGATGCTATATTCACAGCGATAATCGCGCCTAATAAGCCCGATGGAACGACGAACTTCCCTCGCTGTTTTTGACACAGTAATTTAAAATTTCCAAACATATGGAAGAAATAAATCGAGAAGTTTTATTTACATTAAATATCAAAACGTGTCGATTATTTGCAGCTATTGAACATAACGTTGGTGTACCTATGATGGGAACTCGCCGAGGTGTCGCATTTCCCGGCGGAGACGCTGGCAGCATCCTTTCGCCTCGTGATACAGCTGGACTCGGAGTTAAGATGGTGGAGTATGTCTTGGGAGGATCTCCTACAGGTATGTAAATAATATTTTAAGTTAAAGTAGTCTCTGAGATTTAGAATATAACTCTTTTCCCGTGATAACGTAGTATCAATCGAAAGTAAAAGACTTGTAAAAATTCCATCATACCGTTGCACACTTTGTGATTTCAGCCCAACCGCGGCCACCCACGGTTTGTGTTTATTCGAAAGAGCTTGATACGGTAAACAATTGATAAAAATTCCGTAATAATAGTAGTTTATGCAACAGTTGTATAAGAGAGGTCAAAAAAGACGAGTGGTGTGGTTACGATGTGAGCCGCAGGCGAACATCGTAAAGCAAGACGCCACGAGTATTTTTTGACTTAGTTATACACCGTTGCATACAATACTTTTTCTACGACTAGGTTTCAAATAAAATGCAAAATTAAATTAACAAAATTTTATTAATATACCTAGGTTAGAATACGAACGAACGAAGCACAGAACAACAAACGAGCGGGAAACATTCGAAAACAACAAAATATGTGTCTATGGTTAACTTTGTTTTTAAATTGAGGTGCACTTGCCAGGTTTCATATTTAAAAAAAAAGTTGCACAATCGATTTAACTTGTGAAATAGGGACTAAAAAACACCTAATGATTTGAGAAATGAATTCTTTCACCTGATTAGTCGATTTTAAATATAGCTGCATTCTGGTTGGTTGATACCAAATAAAATGTTTTTTTTTAAAGAGTCAAATTAGTAAAAGAGTTTAAATACCAAAAAGAACCTAACGTTCCGATAGACAGTCAATGTGTATTGTGATTGGTGGTTTAATTTGATGAAGTATTTTGATTGGTCAAATTAACCTAGGTGTAAGCTTTGGCAGCTAGGCATATCGTTTTGGCTTAAAAAAGCACAAGTGCTCTTAAGGGGAATAGACTAGATAGACTTTTCTACGGAATGTTCTGCGGACATATAATCTATATTCTTATATTAGTGTTCGTGACTATATAAATGACAGATAAAAGTACAGGAGTAGGAAAATATATTTATAATTTAGGATATTTTTTTTCTTGTGATAAGTCAAGTACCTCAAGGAAAACGTAATTATCTTTTAAGGTAGACACCAATGCTTAAAAAACGGTGACGGTACGGAATCGCAGAGATGCATCGTATGCGTACCGTTTTTACCGCACGTTCCCCACACAGCAGCTTAAAAAACGGCGTCTTTAAAATAAAAGACGGGGTCATAATAACAACATGGCGTCGTTTTTGACGCACCGTAATATACGCACCGTTAAGCTGCGGTGTGGAGGGCATGCGATAAAAACGGTATGGATACGATGCGTCACTGCGATTTCGTATCGTCACCGTTTTTTAAGCATTGGTGAGGGCGTACCTTAAAAAAATAATTACGTTTTCCTTGAGGTCATTGACCTCCGTATGTAGCTGTAATATTATAACTTATAAGACATATTTAAAGATTCACTTTTATTCATTTTTAGGGCTCCGTAGTCAAACTAGGAACCTTTATAGTTTCGCCATGTCCGTCCGTCCGTCCGTCATAGTACTAGAAAGCTGTAATTTGGCATGAATATACTTACATATAAGTAACGCCGACAAAGTGGTAAAATATTTTTTTTTGTGTACTTCCCCTACACGTAACGTGGGGATGTATTCTTTTTCTGGTCTACCCCAGAGTGTGGGGTGTCGTTGGATTAATAGTTAATAAAATTTGGTTAAATATTGCGGGTTTGTGAAATCAATTTTTCAATTAAGGTATTCGTTTATGAAATATTAAGCTTTTAAGCCCTAATTTTTCTTAGAGTCAAGTGTCGTCTTCGTCCGTCCCCCTACAGTCAAAACTATAAATACTAAAAATCTGAAAAATATCTTAAATGAAAACACATAAAATATAATGAATTTAGTAGGAAAACTATCACGACTAAGTAGACTTCATGGGTTCTTGAGTTACAAACGGTTTAAGACTACGCCGAGCGTACGCCGGATGTACAGTGGCGCCCTCATCACTATTTTTGTGTTTTCTAATAAAATAAAGTATTTTCTTGAAATCGGACGGTGCATTTTTGTACTACAAATGAAAACACAACTTATAGGACATATCACATAGTTTAATAACAATTGACCTTTGAGTTATCAACTTAACGGAAAAAAGTGGCCACCTTTTCCCGTTAAGCTGACTACTCATACGGTAATTGTTATCAAAGTTTGTTACGTATCCCATAAATTGTGTTTTTACTTGCTCTACAAAAAAGCATCGTCCGATAGCAAGGAAATTCTTTAGTTAATTAGTAAACACAATAATAGTGATGAGGGCGCCACTGGACGGTCGACGTTTGCTCGGCGCAGTCTTAAATGTTTATACCTACCGAATTTGCGGTGTTGGTAAACTGACCGCGACCTATGTCGATGTATGGGGATAACTGTTTTCCAACGGCAAAGTTAAGTTTGTCGCGAGGTCTAATTTGTTTTTAGTAACGGCTTCGGAACCCTACTCGGAGCATGGTCCACATGCTCTTGCCCGGTTTTTAATTGAATCTTGTTGCGGTCGCCTTTTTTTATCAAAAAAATATGTATAGGGTTTGTAAAGCAACGGGAATTTTAAAAAGCAGCGTATTAAAAACTTTGAACGAAAACGACTAGCAGTCTAATCAACCGCCGAAAGATAATCAACCCAAAGAAATGCCCAGCAAGAAATATCGTTTAAAAGTGGATGATTTTGATTACTGTGTGATACGACGAATGAATGATACATAATTTTCATGACAGATTTAAGAGCTTGCGATTTGCGACGTTGCGAACACTTCACAAAAAACGAATAGTCCTACATGGGATAAAATATTTGAGAGAAATCAGAAAATTAAGGGCTGCTGGTAGAAATATTGTTTATACGAATGAATCATATATTCACACAACTCAGACAAAAGCCAAAAGCTGAACGGACGCAGCCAATAAAAAATTGAAACAAGCAATATCAAAGGGCCAAAGATTTATTATTATTGACGTAGGTAATGAAAAGGGCTTTGTACTCGGAGTTCTACTACTAGATCAGTTGGCGGAGATGAATGTAGAAAAATATGAGAAGTGGTTAAGGAAACAATTAATACATAACTTACCCGATAACAGCGTCGTTGTTAAAGATAACGCGTCTTACCACAAGAAATTTGTTGAAAGGCCAACGAATTCCAATACTCTAAAGGGGGACATGATAGACTGGCAACAAGACACCATATTCCTTTTATAGCTGACGGACAAACCGGAACTGTAATACGACACCAAAAAAAACTAGAGTTTTTAGAATGGATAATGTTTTGGCTGAATATGGACATACAGCAATACGAATGCCTCCATATCACCCAGACTTAAATCCTATTGAAAATAGGGCACAGTTAAAAGGCTATGTCGCCTCTAAAAATGTCGAAATGAATAAAATGTCAGCGAAAAAACTACATATGGAATAAATTTAAGTGTTATGACCCGAGAAATGGACGAAAGTCTGTAATCATGCAATTAAGTGTGAAGATGAGTTCTTAACAGAAGAAGAGAAATTAGATGTGTTTAGCGATAGTTTTATAATTAATGTAAATGATTCAGATAGTGAGTGATCCGGCAAGTCAGCTTATGCCTGTGTAGGGATTAAATAAAGGATCTCTATAAAAAAACAGCGTGCTTCGTCTGTCTGAAAGAATTTCAGTATTTACGTGATAAATAATATTGTGTAATCTTATAAGACCAATTTAAACAGGAAAATTGTGTTACTTATTTTTTATTAATTCTAAAAATCAAACTATTTTTATATCCCGACGTAATATCGTACTCTGTAACCTTACGTAAAACAGTAACTATTGATTAATAAAGAATCCTGAATATTTTTTTATGTTATAGATACGTTCATATGCATCAATAAATAATGCATGTCCATATTACTTCTATATATAATTATATATAGAAGTAATTATAAACTTCTTAGGTCTACTGGTAAGTAATGTCATCATGGCAGGTGATATACATTTCGTTTACGATACTTATAAAGTTGAAAGCTACCTAAAAGAAATCGCAGCAATGTATTTTGTGTCATCATTTTCGTCTCCGGCTTCAGGCGAAAATAGCCGAGAAAACTTAAATCGTTAACTGATTTTAATCGTACTGTAAAAACAAAATAAAAGTGTATTTTTTTAACCTTTTTGTTTTATTAAGTTAGGAGTGATTTAATAATATGAGTAATATAAATAAACCAAAAATTACGATGTTATTTATGAGCAGAACCAATGAATATGACTATGAACATAAGTTATAATTAAATTTTCATAGAAAAGTTAGTGACAACCCTTAACAAAAAAAAGTCACATCTCACCCGTTCATTTTTACTAGCTGATATTTTATATACAACTTTGTTATTATGTGTAGATTCTATCCATTAAAAAATAAAAAAAACTACCATTATGACGCTATCCCACAAAAAATAGTTTTCAATCTTGGTAAAAGACTTAATTGTATCTTACCGAGTTTTTTTTATAGATTTTGGCTAGGTTATTTATTTGCTAATCATTTTCTTTGGGCATTTTCTCGACAATCACAATAACTCAAAAAAAAATAATATAAAAAAAGCTTCAGTGTGTTTATCAAACCTCTAAAATGGTAACTAGCTTAAATACACAAATTATGAAAATTATAAGATTTTAGACGAAACGAATAGCTAAAACGAATTCCTGAGTAAACGCCGTAGAAGAATAAGCTAAGGGGGAAATGCCCTTTTATGATAATGAGCTGTTTTTAGGTTTCGATACCTCAAAAGGAAAAACGGAACCCTTATAGGATCACTTTGTTGCGTCTGTCTGTCCGGCTGTCTGTACGTCTGTCTGTCTGTCTGTCTGTCTGTCAAGACCCAACGCGTCGAGGTATCGAGTTGAAATTAAAACCATATAATCCGGTCTACAGTTCATTGAAGCTGTGAAAATAATCAAACTTCTACATTAACGTAAAAAAAAGATACGGCCGTTCATGCCGCGAAAATTTGAGGGAATCAAAATGTATTGGGTATTTCCCGTTGACCTAGAACTATGAAATTTGGCAAGTTACATCTTTTTTTCTGCAAGTAAAGGGAAAAATCTGAAATCTGTACATTTTCAATTAAATTGCAAAAAAAACAGGTTCTTTATGAAAGGAACGGCGGTCCTAATTATGAATTGAGTTAACCGTGTCATGTGCGGAACCCTCGGTCTACTCGCACTTGTCCGGTTTTTTTCTACAGTTACTTACATCTATCAGTTAGTGGAGAGCCGTAAGGCGTAAAAATTGTAAAACCTCGGAATCCAGGGAAAGTCAATGAATCTTTATAAAAACTTTTGAAATGTGTTTTTAACAAAATATAGATTCAAGTTAAAAACAAAAAATTACGCCGATCTTAGTTTTTTTAATTTTTGTATGTATAAAATTTAAAATCTGCCCCTAGTACAAACTTCTACCCCCTATTTTAACCCCTTAGGGGATGAGTTTCCAAAAATCCCTTCTTAGTGCATCCCTAGGGTACCCAAGGAATATTCCCTTCAAATTTCAAGTCCTAGGGGTCCAGCGGTTTAGGCTGTGCGTTGATCGATCAGTCAGTCAGTTTTACCTCTATCCATCCTTTCGGGAATAAAATTATCAAAAACGCTGTATACGTAGTGTTACGCCGATGGGATAAGGCGTCTCATCTTGAATCGTGAATTTCGATGCTTTAGAATCGTTTTCAGCTGGCTGAAATATCGTTTCATTCCGTTTCAGAGGTAGCTCTATCACATACTAAATTATCAAAATTTCGACCAACTTGCCGTTGTTTTCAGGCGCCTGAAACATGTTTTCAGTCGCCTGAAACATGTTTTCAGTCGCCTGAAACATGTTTTCAGTCCGTTTCAGGCCACCCTCTACCAGATTACGCGATATCCTGAAAACCCATTTTCAGGCGTTTTCATTACCCCTTATGGGCCTTTGAAGTACATTTCAGTATATGGCAATTTTCCACTAAGATCGAAAGAGATAGCATGATTAGAAAGAGACAGTGATACTGAGAACCTTCGAGAAGCATGAGAAAGAGACAACACGATTAAAAATGAGACGGCAATACGCAGAATATTCCAGACCCGTGAGTCAAGGTCAAGGACATCGCGAACAATATAAGGTAGAAAGGCGTAGAACATTCCAGCAACGAATAGTCTCGAACGTCCTTGGCGGGGCAAAGTACATCGATCATTCCAGAACGCATTCTGGAATTATCGGAGACGGGAACTATAAAAGGCGGACCGATTATTGCAAGTTCATTCAGTCTTTATTGGAAAGCGAACAGTGCGAACAGTGCGAACTAGAGCGACCCGAGCGATCATTGCGATCATCTGAGTATTCGAATTTATTGTGCGACAATTTGTTTGTAACGGTTTAAGTGCTTGCGTTATTTAAGTCTTCTTTTGATTATCGGTGTATTTCTGCATTTCTATCAGTTACCTACCCCCACGTACGTAACAGTATAAATACAAAATTTAAAGATTCTAACTTCAAAACTGACGGACTTTGATAAAAATTTTCATCCCCTTTTTTACCCCCTTAGGGGAGGAATTTCCAAAAATCGTTAGTGGATCTCTACACTGTCACAGAATAAGTAATAGTACAAGTACAGAAGCGACTCCCTGTAACAGAAAACTTCCGAATTTAAACCTTCTCAGAACGCGTTAACGATAATAATATAAGTGCACGGCATGGAAGTGACCTTGGTTGCATTTCTGCGATCGATAGTGGGGGCGCTCCTAACGAGGCAAAATGCACCTTAAATTGCGCTGCGAGAGTCTGTATTATTTCGCCCGTCATGAGCTTTACTGGCTCCGCCCACTTCGCAGGGCCGGCAGTTACTTGTACTATTACTTATTCTGTGGCAGTTGTAAGAAGAAAAAAATGAATTTATTATTAATTGTAGTTTTCTTGTAGTTTGCTTAAGTTAAATGACAAGAAAATGTTGTCCGCGACTAGTTTGTTGTTTGCTCGGATCTCCCTTTCTATCCACGTAATAAGACGTAGACTAGTTTAATCGTAGTATCGTGCTGTTTTTTTTTTACTTTTTTCTATATATTGTTAAAAACACATTTCAAAAGTTTTTATAAATATTCATTGACTTTCCCTCGATTACGGCACTCCTCTAAGTGCAGTTTTGCCAAGTTTGGTTGAAAATTTCCCGGTGGTTCCGCAGAAAAATAATAATATCCGAATTAATTAAATATGACTTTTGCCGAAATCTATTAATTTTTAATATACCAGTCTTTTTTTATTTTGTTAAGTTAAATTAATAAATGTTCTAAAATGTAATGTAGTCTCCATCTTTAACACTTGTGTAAAAAAACAGTCAAAATTTTAACATTTTTTTTTTCTTTGTAGTGCGACCACTCCTCATATCACAGAAACAAGGGAGATATGTCATGAGCGCAAATTCGTACCAGACCCGGTGTCGACACTTTTAAACATGTGTGCCTCTTACGCTTACGCTCTATTAATTAATACTAAAAAAATGTCCTCATAATTGGTTACAGCTTACGAACTAAAAACGCCGTAACCTAGTTTTGATAGTAGCACAAAATTAAGCTTTATATTAAGATTTCAAGGTTGAAAAATGATGAAAGATCGTTTTTTTTTTCATCGTAGTTCAGTCATTCAACGTAAGGTAGCGCTTACTCGTCACTTAGTTGCCATCTATGCAACGAGTAATTAATTCCTCAGCGCTAGATGGCGCTAAGATAGTAGTCCTTTTCAGCAGATTAAGGACTACGCTTACAGCGACATCTAGTGATCCTTTTTTCAAGAGGTGTGTGTCTCTTTCCTGCAGTTCACTTAGGAATGCCACCAGTAATGTTTCAAAATATATTGATAACTTTGTTTGGTTGAGATCTCGGTTTGGGACGAACCAGTAGTTTGTCGTACTTACTTGTTTATGTAAACTTTATTTTATAAATGGTACAAATAACTTAAAACAGAAAAATAGACTTAATACTTTGGGGCATTCTCTACCAGTCAACCTTTAGCCTTGAACCTTTTTTTTAAATGATCTCTTAGTTATTGTCCCAGTGAGTCGGCGCGGGCTGACGATCAGCGCTGTGTGCAAGCACAGCTCACTACCGAGCCCCTTGCCTTTGTCGTTGGTTAATTTATTTTTATCTTATTTGTATTTTTATCTAAAATCCAATCAATGGATTAATTCTGCAATACAGTTGAACCGAATCCAGATTTTAGTAAATATTTACGTACGTCATTCAGAGTATATTCTTACAGTGTAAACTTTATATAACGTTCGTTATATTTTAACAGAAAATTTAATTTTATAAATTAGGTAGTTACATTATTTTCATTGTGTTTTAGGCGTGCAATATGATGATAAATAACACGTTTCATTCCATTGATCGCTGTAGAACAAGCCATTTATCGATAGTCGATAGAAATTGCGTCTACATACTTCACATCCTTACGCTCAGAAATCCATACGAACCTTAAATATTCATTTAAAAATAGAAATAATGCCTTCGTTTTAAGGCAATTTGCCGATGGTATGCTATTGATTTAAAATGTAATATATTGCTATTATGCTATTGATTTAATACCCCTTGACTTAAAATTAACATCTGGACTTCGATTTTTGCAAACTTTTACCCTACAAAAAGTCATTTTACCATTTAAACGGAGCTCGTATATTGACAGCGATCAACGGGTGACTAAGGCAACGCTTGACGCGCCTTGTACCGATATGGTCATTTTGACCATATCGAGGCGTCACGAACCACGACCCCATAACATATCTCCCTTGTTTCTGTGATCTGAGGACCACTCTAACATATCAGTTTGAAGGATAAAATCGGAAAGCAACTTTCAAAATTAAATGAATAATTTTGTTGGATTTTATTAAATTTTATTAAGAAGCTATTCTGACACCGCCTATGAACTAACTCTTAATTCCTTTTACAAAGAAGTAAAATTTAAACACATTTTGACAGTTACAGTGATATTATTTAGCAATGTATTACTGTTGAAAAAAAGTTAAAATCTGACTTAGAAAAAAAATGCTTAGTCCAATCGTCATCGCTTTCTTCATTGACAGTAACATGAATTCCGTGATTCAAAAAATGATTGATGCAGGCCTAGTGTTGCGGAGAGAGTACTTTACGTTACTTTACATTGAACATTTGGCAACTCTAGTTGCCAAAAGCATGTGAGTCGAAAAGGATTTATTTTTTAGTTCTTAGGCGGTGTCAGAATAGCTTCTTAATAAAATGTATTAAATCCAACCCAATTATTCACTTAATTTGGACAGTTTCTTTCCGATTTTATCCTTCAAACTGATATGTGTGACTTATTATTAGTAAGGCTTATTTACAAATGACAATAGAGAATGTCAACCAGTTTAGATTTTTGGCTTATCGTATTCTTCATTAAAAACAAAAAAATGCTGTAAAAAAATCATTTCGATACGTCTAATAGTTTCCGAGATATTGAATTTTAAACTTCGTATGCGGCGCTCGAAACCCGGCGGCTAGCGCTCACGGATGATGACGTCATCGTTTGGTTGCGGTACGCGCCCTTATATGAATAAGTGAGTTTACAGGGCTTCTATCTTTTTAACCGTAATAAATAGACAGTTGAAATTTTCACAGAATACGTGTTATTATAGATTCTATCGATTAAATTTTTAAAATGAACAATAAATCAAATCCCAAGAGGGGTCCCCATACAAAAACCATGAAAAAAACCATTTTTTTTTGCTTTTTTATATGGATTGTATTTCAATAATGGCTTCTTATTTTGATGCGATTTTAAGCTTAAGTTCTAGTCTAATTTTCATACTTTACGACTAAAGAGAAATCTCAAGTAAAACTGCTACAAATAGGTGACAAAGCTGATTTTATCAACACGATGTTTTAAGCGGTCACCCATCCTGTTTTAGACTACGCTCGTAGTTGCTTAACTTTGGAAGTCGTAATTTTTTACGAATTCGTTTTGATGTGACTATGATAGTTATGGTTATCTATTGTTTTGTTTTACATACAGTTTAACCTGTTTAACTAAACTAACTGTCCGTTGCTGACCGGCTTTTCTGTTTGTAATGTTTGTCGAATAAGTTGGTTAAATAAAAATAGAATAATAATCAAGCACTTTTAATTTAGCGTTCACCGTATTCTACATAAAAATACCAAAACATGAATGCAAAAAACCGGGCAACAGCCTGTCGAACCATGCTCAGTGTAGGGTTCCGAAGCCGTTACTACAAACAAATTAGACCTCGCGACAAACTTAACTTTGCCGTTGGAAAACTGTTATCCCCATACATCGATATAGGTCGCGGCTCGCGGTCAGTTTACCAACACCGCAAATAAGTTTTCGGCAGGTATAAACATTCAAACCGTTTAACTCAAGAGCCAATGAAGTCTACTTAGTCGTGATAGTTTTCCTTTGAAGATATTTTTCAAATTTTTTATTTGTCGTTTTGGCTGTAGTGGGGAGGGGACGACACTTGACTCTAACAAAAATTTGCGCTTTAAAGCTTTTCATAAACGGATACCTTAATTGAAATATTGTTTTCACAAACCCGCAATATTTTGGAAAGACCTATACAACGACACCCCACACTATGGGGTAGACGAGAAAAAAAAACTTCCCCACGTTACGTAAAAAAAATTTTTTTTTTCATGATTTTAATTTTATTTAACTATGTTGGCGTGACTAATATGTATATTCATGCCAAATTACACGTTTCTAGTACTAAGAGTCTCTGAGCTAGGCTGCGGATAGACGGACACACGTCACACACACACACACACACGCACGCACGCACGCACGCACGCACGCACGCACGCACGCACGCACGCACGCACGCACGCACGCACCCACGCACGCACGCACGCACGCACACACACACACACACACACACACACACACACACACACACACACACACACGCAAGCTATCTAAGCTATCTTGCATACACGAAATAACAGTAATAAATAATGCTCAAAAACAGTTCAAAAACTACCTACTTGCTACAGCGGCCGCTAATACCAACAACTAGCGAGAGAGAGAGAGAGAGAGAGAGGCGGTCTAGGTACCTAACGTATGGCGAGTGAGCCACTTGGCAGCGCCCGCCCGCGAAATTTGAAATCGATGAAATGAATAAGTACACAAAATATCAGAACTACTACCTAGGTCAATCATAAACTCATGTTTTATAGTTCATTATTTTATAGGGTACCTAGCGATATGAATTCTACATTAGACACGACATTTGTAAAGAAAGGGCTATCACCAAAGTTAAGTAAACACCGCTTAAACTTCGTGTAAGATTTTGTTGTTTGTTGTTTCACTACAGATTACTGTTTGGTCGTAAGTATGGAGTTTAGATTATTGTGTGACACCGAAATAAAAAGCTAATACAAATACAACCCGTACTTCGGCTTCCAAAGTTAAGCAACTACCTACTTACAAGCGTATTCTAAAACAGGATGAGTGACCGCTTAAAACATCGTGTTGATAAAATCAGTTTGGTCAAATATTTTTAGCAGTTTTACTTGAGATTGTTATTTAGTCGTAAACTATGAAAGTTCGACTGCAATTTAAGCTTAAAATAGCATCAAAATAATAAGCCATTATAAAAATATAATCCGTATAAAAATGCTAAAAAAACTGGTTATTTGTCATGTTTCTTGTATGGGGACCCCTCTTGGGATTTGATTTATTGTTCATTTTGTAATTTTAAACAATAGAGTTTATAATAACACGTAATCTGTGAAAATTTCAACTGGTTACTTATAACGGTTAAAAAAATATAGCCCTGTAAACTTACTCAATCATATAAGGGGCCGTACCGCAACGAAACCATGACGTCACTCCAGTAAGATGGCGCCCGCACCCTTTAATATTTTTGACCGTAATTTCATACGTTCGTAGAATCAAAACTACTGGGTCTATTTGAATGAAACAAAAAGTAGTATGTTTGTTTATTTATAAGCTTTACTCTTACAAAGTTTCAAGCGATTTGGCGTACCTACTGACATTCTTCATTAGTGGTCGCTCTACAAAAAAGAAGAAAAAATATTAAAATTACGACAGAACGTGTTTAGAAATGACAATTAGAGTGGTCGTTCTACCCAAGAACGCAAAAAAAAGAATATTTTGACTTACCTGTTTTTTACATAAGTGTTAAAGGACGAATCTCCGGAACGCTACAAAAAACTTGTTCGTGAAAAATGAGTAAAATTTCCCGTTTTTTACTCGGGGCCAAACTAGTTAATCGTCTTACTATTTGAATAAAACTAACTGAAAATAACTATGAAATGAAACCTACACAATCATATTAAGGACGAAATACTCTTTACTTTTGTATCGAAAAATAGTCAAGAAAATTAGTGCTAATTGGTTAAAATTCAAATTGAAAACTGTGTCAAAAAATATCGTCATTAGTGGCCACGGCCATTAATTGTAGAATTTCGGAAAAACTGAAGCAATGAACAATACGAAACATGGTCTCCTGCGACCATCCCCCGCCGCTCAGGTGACAGGCAAGCGTATCAGGAGCAACACGTGCTGCTATACGGCTAGATAAGTGGCTAATAAACTTCTTCCAACCTTTGTCAATTTTGTCGTCATTAGCATTCGTAGCTATTTCTCGATAATAATGTGTTATATATTATCAAGTTTGTATTTGCATTGAAGTAAACCTAGGCTTTGTTTTGGCGAAACAGGTTTTTTGTTTTCATCTTCAAACAGAATCCTGTTTCGACACGTTTTTTAACTAAAGTCATTGTCGGTCATGTCATTGTTGGCGAAATTGAGAGGGACGACAATGATATCTGTGGGTGCGTAATGATAACTCTGAAGCCAACAATGATATTCGTGGCTTCCAAAGATGCTTTATTAGACAAATCTAGTAGTATTTACTTTTACTTTGAATTATAATCATTACTATTTTTATCGGACATCGTAGACCATGTTAAGGCTTATTAGAGTCGTCTTGATAATTAGTTAAACGATGACTGTAAAAAAAGTAAATTGGATAATAAAATATTGCCTCCAAAATATCATGTAAGGTTTGTTGGGGTAGTACCGGATGGATTTTGGAATAGTTGAGAGACCGCGCTAAAAAATTTTGGCGCAAATGGTTAAAAAATAAAGTCGTTCAGGTCTGAATATCGGTTATTTTTAATAATCAACGGTTTCCGTTTTGTACATTTGCAAAGATAACAATATACTTTTTCTCCCACATGCTCGGAAATGTTAACCTTACTGTCGTAAAATCAGCCCGCGAAGTTCTGAATTCCAGGTCCAGGCAAAATAAAAAAAAGGTATTATTTACCAGCGGCAGCGGCCGCGAAAATGTATACAAATTTCATTACGTACCTGATGTTTTACTTTTAAAAACCATGTTAGGACTAGGATAACTAACTCCAAACAGCCAAACACTCGTGCAATCAAAATTCTTCCTTGTATATTTTACTTTTTTAATGTCATAGACTAAAAAGTTAAACATTTTCAAACAGCGTTTACAGCGTATTTAAAAGTGTATCAAATAGTTTGAGAGGTTTAAGATTGACATCGTAAGATTGCACAGTCTTGAGATTGCCATCGTAGGATTGCAAAATTCAAAATTCATTATATTTGAGTGAACTAAGGCAAAATAACACATTTAGGCAGGCCTTAATAAGGTATTTTATTTGTTAACGTGAAAACATCGAAAAAAATGCGCCATTGTAAATAGTGTTTTTTGGCCCAAATCTGATAACCACCTACTTAAATAGACTGCTAGAATCATAACCCTTCCTTTTATCTTTGCCGCGGTCGTTTTAAAATAACGGAACGAAAGTGTGATCAGCAAAAACAATCAAATGTAAAAACGGAGTGAAGTAAAGTTTGATAATCACTTGACTACCGTATTTTAAATGGGTAAAGATCGGTTTGTCTCCTTCCGATCTTTGCCTGCAAGGGAGAAGATCAAATATGGGCCTACAGCAGTCCAAGGTCTATTTGAACCAGTTTTATTTAATTATAAACCTTCAAAATGATATAATCCAACAAAATAATTAAAAAAAAAAGTTTTATGTAATAATTATACACGAAATAAATTACAACGGGAAGAACGGATAAGGACCGTATCGTTAATTATGGAAACAAGTAAAATACTCGTAATTTGTGGTAACATTTTATATTATAGGAAAACAACTAAACTCATATACTTCCGAGTTTGCAAACACAATAATTAGAGTAACTTATTTTTATTTACTGGTCTCCTTGGCCAGTTTCCTGACCTTGCTTTTAATGTTTTTCATTAACCGTTGGACAGCTTAAGTGTTGAAGGTTTTACAAGTACGAATCGAGTCTTTTTTGAATTGCTCGACGTTATCTGTTGGCTTGGTATGTTTTCTTAATCTTGCCTTCATCAGAGCCCAAAATCTCTCAATGGGCCTTATCTGGGGACAATTAGGGGGATTGAGCGTTTTTGGTACAAAGTCGACGTTATTCCCTCTATTCCAGTCTAGTACATGGCGAGCATAGTGGCATGCAGCTAAATCGGGCCAAAATAATGTGCGACCTCTGTGCTTGCGAATAAGTGGCAATATCCGCTTCTGAAGACATTCTTTCCTGTAAATATCAGCATTCAAGTTACCCTTAACGAAGAACGGAGTCGTTTTCATGCCACATTGACAAATAGCTTGCCAAACCATCACCTTTTGGCCAAATTTTTCGCAAAAAATTGATTTATCCTCTTTAGGGACCTTTGCGTCTTTCGTTACGGTATAAAATTGCGGCCCAGGCAGGGTTTTATGGTCAAGTTTGACATAAGTTTCGTCGTCCATAATAATACATTGTTTGTTTTTAGTTAAAATGTTATCGTAAAGTTTTCTAGCCAGAGTTTTAGCGGTAGATTCCTGGGTTTTAGTGCGTTTTGGCTGTTTTTGTTTCTTATAGGTTACCAGCATGTTGCGTTCCTTGGCACGTTGAACCATTGCTAAAGAAGTTTGGCATTTTTTCACACAATCCCGAATGGAAATACCTTTATTTCTCGCAAACTGCTCGCATATCTTCTTGTCCAAATTAGGATGCAAAGGACCACGTTTTCTACCTCGACCAGGTATCTTTGAAGGTATGGTTCATGCCAAACCGTTTGATAGTACTATAAACTGCTTTCAGACTTACACCTTCCTTTTCTGCAATTTTTCTCGAGGTCATACCCGATCCTTCGCTATATTTGGTCACAATAGAAAATCGTTGTTTCGCCGATAGACCCTTCATCTTGGAAATTTTCAACAGTTCTCAATATTTTTTGTACAGAATCCAATATTAGACTCGATACTTGACAGATTGACATATGACAGACAACGCTAAATATTATATAACTTTTTTCTGAGTACTACAAACCTGTTTCCATAATTAACGATACGGTCCTTAGATGATAATTACACGAAAATTACATTGCTATCTCTATCGGTGCGTAGCCCACGTCCAACACCACAGAGCGGCTTGCGGAGACTGGCGGTTGGGGCGCAATGAAATGGAGCCTTGCACTTTCCAACATTGAGAAATAAAGCTAAATTCGGCGCTAATTTGATTCCTACGGTCTTCCCCCTTCTGCTTTCGGTATTACCCCAACAAACTTAGGTAATGAAAGGTCGCAACCTTGCCAAGTTTAGGTTCGCTAGATTTGTCTAAATGAGACTTTGAATGAAAAAATAATTCAAATTCAAATTCAAATATTTTTATTGTATGGTTATGGGTTCTACAGAGGATCTTATAAATAATAAATAACAGTTCTCCATATCCTTCCTCACAGAGGCGTACAATATTATCAGTCTTAGATCAAATAAAATTCTAGTCATACAATTTAACGCACATGAAAAAGGTAATATATTTGAAATTAGTTAACATTTATTTAAGTGTTTTATTATTTTTGTATAGTTAATTTAGTATTACATTTGATATGTGTAATGTTCAGATACAGAAATTGACTATTATTCATTAGTATTAACTTTGCAGAAACTCATTTATGCTGTAAAACATTTTTTAGGGGAGTTTCAAAAAAATAGCACACCTTTGACTTTTTCTTCAGATTTGGGAAAAAAAATGCACGTTGGTTGGGATCATCATTCTGAACAAGAAAAAATAGTACTCCCGATATGTCCCCAAAAATATGTATGGAATTGTCCGTTTTGTTACCAAAATCCAATACGTTTCTTGGTAACAAAACGGACAATTCCATACATATTTTTGGGGACATATCGGGAGTACTATTTTTTCTTGTTCAGAATGATGATCCCAACCAACGTGCATTTTTTTTCCCAAATCTGAAGAAAAAGTCAAAGGTGTGCTATTTTTTTGAAACTCCCCTTTAACAAGCCAATCGAACAACTTTCTCTTAAAAGGTGGTAACTGTTTGAGTTCTACAGGTAGTTTATTATAAATTTTAATGCTCATTCATATTACACTTTTTGTAAGGAGCGCAGATTTAGAAGGGACACACACTATGTCATGCCCGTATTTCTAGCGTAACCTTTGTGTAGGGTTTCTTAAAGTAAACATATGCATTTTTTTTTATTAATGTACAAACGTGAATAGTATCGACTATACTTAATTGTGCTTGCCTTAAAATTGTTTTTTTATTTTATTGAATTGATTGAAAGGAACTTATACAGGGTGATAGGAAATTCGCCGTATTCCTTGAAAGGGGTTATTCTACGGCTCATTTGTAATGATTTCGATATCGTCCGAATTGGAAAGAAAGTTGAAACTAACTGATTACGTAGGTCACTCAAAAAGTGTTGAGATGCTCGAAATTTTAAAATGGAACGCATTATTTTTTTATAAGCAAATTTATTTAAAAATAGAACACCGTAAGCCATTAGCTGAATTTAAAAAGAGAATGATGTTCTATTCATTTTACTACAACGCTTCCCGCGTTTTTTGGTTGAAACGATCGATGGAGCTTAACCGCGAACATTTCTGCTATTTATTAATTTTAAATTAAAATCATTTTTAAATGTCATAAATTGTACCTTTTTAGAAAGTTTATAAATTGAGCAAACTATTCTTGTAATTTGTACGCGAAGTGTTGTACGGTACTATTTTTTTAGTTATACTTTAAAATGTTACAAAATTTGGAAAATAATTACTAGAACTTCCGACTTCAAATCCTTTTATTTGCAAAAATTTGCATTTTTTGGTCATTTATTTTTATTTTTCGTAGTCAGTAGTTTATTGGCTATTTGAAAAATGCTTTTTTTTAATTCTAAATGGCGAAGTTTTTACACAATTACTAGTTTTAGGTCGAAAGCCGGGTATTTTTAAGAATAATCTAAAAAAAATGATTATTTTGAAGTGCCTCTTTAATAAAATTATTATATTGAGTAAAAACTATCATTTGAGCGTAACAGCAAAGTTGTAGCACAAAGTTGACATCGGAAACAAAATTTGTTCCTGGAGAATTTTTCTGCGTGGAATCGCGCTTAAAGATGGAGACTCCATTTCTTTTAGAACATATATTTGATAAAACTTACCAAAATAGAATGGTATTTTAAAAATTAATAGTTTTCGAGAAAAGTCATATTTAAAGAATTCGGATTTTTTTTCTGTGGAACCACCGGGAATTTTTCAACCAAACTTGCATTGCTAAATGTGAACAGTAGGAAAAATCAAGTCATAGGTAATATCAAAAGGCCTATATCCTTCCCTTATCCTGCTACGTACGGCCTTCGCAACAAACATCCATGTCTCACAATATTTTGAACAAATTTTTACTACAAAACAAATGAAAAATGATACCCGTTATGTTAAAATATTGCGTCACTTAAAAGTTTGAACGTTTTTCACTGTTTTTTATAGTACGCCTAAAAGAAACGTATTTAACTAATTTTATGTTTAATTATCAGTAATTTGATGTACCACACTTGGTATAAACAGTTGCCGTTTAAATAATCTCTTAAATATTAAATTATATAATTATTATTTTAATTATAATTAAATAATAATTATTATTTTAATATTTCAGAAGACACAAATATGGCGGATTTCGGGAGCGACTTCGCCGGTTTTCAATTAATTACGTTCTGAATTCTCAATTTTCATTGGTTAAAAAATCAAATTTGTCTGCAGCATTAGCTGTCATAGGCTGATGACATATTTATAACACGACCAATCAGAAGTTTCAAAGGAAAAAAATACCAAAGACAAACGATATATTGCTGGGTGGTTTGGCCCTCCGGGCAAGCTGAAGAACTAACATAACCTACCAAATATTTATGATACTAAGGGGGGGGGGCCTTGGGTCCGGAATTGAAATTTTTCATGAGTATAAAAACTGCGAAAGTGTATAAAATGCGAATAAACCTATCGTCTACTGGACATTTCCCGTACAAAGTCTGTAGACGACTGTCGTCTACTGGACATTTGACGGGTCAAAACATGTAGAGGCTTTACACGAGATACTTTCCAGCGAGATTAGACGGGTGAGACAAGAATTAAAATCTCGCCGGCTCAATTCTACCGAAGAGGTTGACTAAGTTTCTCATACCGTACTCTATATGTTTTTTGAATATTCATTGTGTGATGCCTCATGCATTATTTAAAACTGTTTCTTGCAGCATATAATACGGTTTATTATATTAAATAAGTAATCTGTACAGAAGCTGGTGGTGGAACAACTGTTGGAGGAGGCGAAAAAGTGACTGGAGTAGTGGCTGGATTACGAGGCATGGTATTAGAAGAACGATCCGAAGATAAAGCTTCTTCACCATTCGAAAAAGATCTTCATGAACTACATGAACATGGATCTATGCCTAACGGTCTCCATAATGGACAAGAAGATGATAAAGCTTTTAAGTGAGTTTCCTTGATATTAATCCTTACTTATTTAAGTAGTCGGGACGTTCGCCTCGTTGAATAAAGATTTGACCATGTCGGAAAATGAACTAGGATCTAGCATAAAATTAATCGCAATTTAACCTTCTATACTTTTTTTTTAATTTGTTTTTTTTTCTGTTTAATTTGTTTGTTGTATGAGTTTACTCATTATGGTTGAGTGCATTGACGTTCAGGGATGGCAGAGCGGAAATTTTGAACATTTTTGACTATATTTACGATTGTGCAAATCCTTACAGTTTTCAAGATGTTGCAAGTTTAATTATTATTTTTTGTTATGTTATTCCTCATTAACCATACCGCAAAGCAATATACTTAAAATTTGCAATGTTGTAAGTTATAATATCTTACAATTCGAGAATCTCTAAGAATTTTAGAATTATTGCAGCTTAATTTAACGATTGTAACTATTTTACTTGATTATATATCGCACACAGATTTAAAAGCACTTTTTAGAGTTCCGAGGTCAAACTTGGAGCCCTTATAGTTTTGCCATTTCCATCTGTCTGTCTGTGTGTCACACTCATTTTTACTCAGAAACTATCAAATCAACAAAACTGGAATATTGTGTACATGTACAGTAATTAACTAATTACTATGTATTTATGAAAACTCAATAAATGATTTCATTTGATTTGAAATATTGGTGTGTACACAGCGGTGGCAACATAAAAAGGAACGCTAGCGTTTTTGCTATATAAAGTTACGCCCACACCAATGCTTAAAAAACGGTGACGGTACGGAATCGCAGTGACGCGTCGTATCAGCACCGTTTTTGACGCATGCTCCACACACCAATGCCTTAAAAACGTTGACGGTAGGGAATCGCAGTGACGCGTCGTATCCGTACCGTTTTTGACGCATGCCCTCCACACCGCTACTTAACGGTGCGTATATTACGGTGTGTCAAAAACGGCGCCATGTTGTTACTATGACCCCGTCTTTTGTTTACGCAACGACACCGTTTTTTAAGCAGCGGTGTAGGGAGCTTGCGTCAAAAACGTTGCTGATACGACGAGTCACTGCGATTCCGTACCGTCACCGTTGTCTAAGCATTGGTGTGTGGAGCATGCGTCAAAAACGGTGCTGATACGACGCGTCACTGCGATTCCGTACCGTCGCCGTATTTTAAGCAGCGGTGTGGTCGCAGCTTTATTCCCTACAAATATGACTTTTCAATTTTGGCCACGAAATAAATGGTCAAGAGACCAATTTTATTACTTATTACCAGGGCCCGTAATTTTCATGCCGATGACATCAATTTGACGTCACGCTCCATATAGGGTGATCCCAAATAGTTTTATTGTAAATTATTAATCATTTTAGTCGTCATTCATTTTAATCATGTACAAATGACTTCAAAAGGAATAACACGTGGAATAAATAATACCTACTTGATACGTGAAAAGTAAATAAAACTATTTGATTTGTTTTTATACATAAATTTTATTAAATGGTATTGTTAATAACACATTACAATAATTACGTAGAAAACAGAATTCCTCTCTAACGTAAAGCATGCCATCCTTCTTGCATTAATTCCCGTGCAAAGAAAATCCAAGTCATCTTCGCGTTCATATGTAATTCATAAAAATCCTTTTGTTTTGTAATCGTATTTTTGTTCGTTGTGTCACACATTTGTTTAATTATTATTATCTGCAGAGGTTGTTAAATGATTAATTATGACGAATTTAATCGGAATCATGCTCTATGCAGCGTGACGTCATTTTTGTGTCAACGGCATGAAAATTACGGGCCCTGCTTATTACAATTTACTTTAGCTCATTAACTGAGGTTTAAACTGGTGTACAGTGAACTACTGTTAAAGACGGACCTTATATTTTATAGGGATTTAAAAACTTAATGCTGATACGTCCATAAAAAGTTTTACATCTTTGTATGAAAATCAAACATATTTTTTTTTCAAATCCTTATTAAATGAAAGATATGTTTTCAACAGAGATAAATTGTACAAACATAGTGAATAATCCTTTCCCATCGTGAAAACTCGGAACACACGACTACTTCCGAATGATGCCGACGTGTCTATGAATTATAATATTATTAAATGACGTGTTTGTATTAAGGAGCTTCTAAACGGGCCATATTTTCACTGCAATATGTGGCCGGCAACTATTGGTGTCCCTCTCTTACTCGTATATTAGAGAAAGACACCACTACTTGCCGGCCACATATTGCAGTGAAATTATGGCCCGTTTAGAAGCCCCTTTAAACAAATAGAGCACTTTTGCAGTGTCAAATGTCAAACCACGAGTTTGAAGTTTATAACACTGAGGCCGCATTTCACCAAACTGGAATAAGGTCCTATACCTAGATTAAACGCCGAATTTGTATAGACTAATCTCGGAGTAAGTCTTATTCCAAGTTTGGTGAAATGCGACCTGAGAGGTTAAAACCACCACGATCAAATTAGTTGCTGGTAAACAAGAAGAAAATGAAGGAGAAATAAATATTGAAAATAATTTCACAGGCTTGTTGATAAAAACTTTTTCTAGGTATTAATGCTTTCAGCATGACCATTAAAAAGAACTGAAAACTTAATAAATAGTAACAAAAAAATACTCAGGTATTATCCACTCTATATCGATTATTAATCTCGCGATGCGACCTTCCCCCGTGTTATCTTGATGGGTATTGAGTCTGACTGAAAAAGCATAACAAATGTCATAATCAAGCTTTTTAATCTCGTACCTTACTTAGGCCACTCAGCAAGCTTCGTGGCCTAAACACGGTACTCGACTAAAAAGCTCTCTATTATAACACGATTGTGAAAAATACTATTTTGTACTCGTCGAGTATAATCTGTGTATTAAGATTTCATAGAGAATACTGCAACGTCACTCTTTTCATCGTTGTATAGTCTATGTTACTTCCGAAACAACCGAAATAACTTTTTCGATACGCTCTAGACAACCGAAAAAAAATTGAAAATAGAACTTCGTATTTCAATAATATGTGTCCTTTTTTAAGGAGACTCGATCCGATACAAAATTGACAATCTATGGCGTTTCGGAACGTAGCACAGCGTCGCGTCATCTGTCAAAAATCTACTTAAACTTGCTGCTGTATCCAGGGCATAAAAAAAAAACTACGCTTTGTGATTGGCTAGTATTTACCCAATGACAGCACAGTACTGCAACATTACGGACGCCGGTGGTGTGATAGTACTTACTTACGATATTTAGTTTTCTTATATACTCGTATTAATGACTTTAATTATAAATTTTAATGAACTCGTACAAAAAGTAATAGCAGCAATAGTGTCATAATCAAGCTTTTTAATCTCGTACCTTACTTAGGGCCACTCAGCAAGCTTCGTGGCCTAAACACGGTACTCGACTAAAAAGCTCTCTATTATAACACGATTGTGAAAAATACTATTTTATTTTTTTACCTCACAACTCCGCCATTTATGAACAAATTTCGAAAAATATTTTTTTATTTTTGAAATCTTGGACCCCCATGTATTTTTGGTATTTGGTTCGGATCGGATTGGGATTGTAGTAGGTTTTTATAGAATTATCACTTAGTATTTTATTAGCTTTCTTTCTTTATATATTGTTCAGTTGAATTAAGTATCCAAATAAAAATAAATGATATATAAATATCAGGGGACAATGTCACACTAATTGACCTAGTCCCAAACTAAGCTCTAAGCTTGTACTATGGGTACTAGACAACGATATAAATACTTATATAGAGAAATATATAAAACATCCATGACTTAGAAACAAATATTCGCGGTCATCACACAAATATCTGTCCTTACCGGGATTTTAACCCAGGACCGCTAGCTTCATAGGCAGGGTCACTACCAACTAGGACAGCACAAATTCAATCAGTTGTTTGTTTTGTGGAATCACCTTGCCCCCTGAATACCTAAAATACCAAACGAGCGAAGGCACGCGAAAAGCTAGCGTTTAGATAACGGAGGCAACCCTAGCGCACATTCCAATGACGTTGCGTCACCCGCGTCCAATAGGAGCGGTAGGCATCGATAGCGGTGGGAACGCTTGCCGTCCATACAACTGGTGAATCTGTTACGTACCTAGTAACTTGTATATAATCTGTGATACAGGTTAACTTCGGACCACTTAATACAGGACACCTGTATAAAGTAAGCAATTATAATGATTATAACCAAATGATAGTAGGGAATAGGCATAGATTTTTTAAATAGCATTTCTCAATAAAATATGAAAATACCGTAAAAGAGGTCACCAAAAGTGAAATTAAAATTGGCCAAGAAATACGGATGATAAAAATGTAAACTGCTAATTTGACAGCGATTAGACGGAGAGATCCGATAAGCCGTGTGACGTCATGAAATATGTCGGACATATAAACTCCATGTAAAATTTTGTTTTGCTAGAAAGACATATATCATATTCTTTTTCGTTAAGTGTGTAATTAATTATGTTATGATATAGAAATAAGATTTTAAAACGATGCCAGAATGCCACGTGAGATTTTTGTTACAGTCGAACTCCAGGTTCTCGGCAGCCATCTCCTGCCGAAGAAGAAGGCGTCGCTGGAGGAGTGGTTGGCGCCACGGTGCGCAACGGTGACGCGGCGTCATTTCCACTGCTTCCGCAGCACGCTTTGCCAGCTCCTGCTCCCGCTCAATTGCATCATATGCCGCATCTCTCTCATCCGCAGGTATAGTACTGTTACTTTACGTTTTGGTTCCGTTGTTGTGCGGATCTTATTTCGAGTTAATTATTTCGTAAGTTGATAAATAAGACAATTTGAAAAGTGCCACAATAATTCCTAGCTCCGGTTACAACAGACAATTGTTTCTATAAGTAACGTTACCAATAAGTCGCTTATATTATTATCTTATTTGTTTTTTATCCACGAGGTTTTTTATATCTCTTTATTTTTCCAAAAGGTTGGACTATTATAATATAATCAGCAGGAAAAAAATGCAATTCACATGGTCCACTAATGTTTTACCAAATCATCATGTGGCAAACAATGTCATTTTACAATTCCAATTCACATGTAATCCCGAGCTTAAATATGACCAATAAAACAAGGCAATAGAAAAGTATAAGTATCTTAATTTACCATTTTTTTCGAATATCAGATTGTAGTAAAACTCATCATGCTTCCACGAATAAGTAATTTTGTTTTTGCATACTAAACTTGTCATTTAATACAGTCATTTGGTTCGAAAAATAGTGGTTACCTGGAAAGTTTTTCGGGAATTTTGGTAAATTTGGTGATTTTATAGACTTACCTCGTATTTTTGCCGCTCGCACCGCCATATTGGAAAAATGGCGCCTAAACGCAGTTAGACAATATCTCCTTTCCAACTCGTTTTATGATAAAAACAGTTTATACAAAACTAGAGTACGCCCGCGACTTCGTACGCGTAGATTAGTTTCCCGCTACTCCCCCCATTTCTTCCCGTTGGGGGTCGATTTTCGGAAATTCCTTTCTTAGTGCTCACTTACATCATGAAAGGAACCCATGTACCAAATTTCAAGTTTCTAGGTACAGTCAGCAGCAGATATACCTGAGCGACCAAGGTGTCCAAGAAAACATATACACTTCAACCGTCACAAAATTATTGGCAGCTAAGTTGCCATTTTCACGTAGGCTTTCAGTTCGTTACAAAAATAACCCCGCGGATAAATAAACGGAGGAATGAACTTCTCCTCCGGCCTTTCAGCACTGGCTGGGGTAGTATCCGCGGGAGTTTATAACTTCACTCACAACAAGGGGCATTGGTGTTTTTAGCCGATGCGAGCCCGCCAGTACCTGGGCCCTCCATTCCCAGGTCTCCGGAAGGGATTTTCATCTCTGCCCCTTTTAAATGTAAATTTCAATATCCTGCTAACAAAAGCAAGGACTTAAGTCTTTGGCCATTCAGGCGACAACCCAAAAAAAAAAGCACTCATATTCAAGCTGCTGTCATTAATACCTACATACCCTGCCAATCACGTGTACGTCAATAGTCAGTGTGCCACCAGTTGCCATGTCGTAGTTGTTTTGATTTTTTAAGCCATCAATCACAAAGTACTTATATTTAAATTCTTGGCCTAGTAGTAGTAGAATGCTATGAACTGGAGCAGGTAAACAAAAAAATGTAGCAGTAAACATCAAATGGCATTCCGCACTGTGTAATCTAAGGAACTCAGTGTTTCCGGGTTCGAACCTACAGCCTCTGAAAGTCGCACGCTAGAATCATCCCACAATAACTCTGCAATGAGGTGACAATAGTAGAAATCATAAGTTTGTTTATGGCAATACTGATTTTTAGTCACGCAACACGTTTTGACACTTACAAGTATAGCTCTAATTATTATGTACTCGGTACGTGCGGCTTTATATATTTCTTGACCGGTTCTAACTCTATTTATGGAAGTGGATCCTTACTTCTACACTAATATTATTAAGAGGAAAGATTTATATTTTTGTATGTTT
The DNA here is from genome assembly GCA_948252455.1 of Acleris cristana. Classification (NCBI taxonomy): domain Eukaryota; kingdom Metazoa; phylum Arthropoda; class Insecta; order Lepidoptera; family Tortricidae; genus Acleris; species Acleris cristana. The sequence continues at coordinate 22,241,424 of OX411772.1, read as the reverse complement.
GTAACGATAAACTCAAAAACTACTGGACCGATTTGGGCGGAGTCGCGGCTACAGCTAGTATATTATTTATAAATGAGAAAGTATGGTTGTCGCTTACATAAACTGCTGCACTTTGGCATAGGGATAGTTTGAGTCCCAGAGGAAATAGGCTGCTTTTTATCCTGGGTAATTTGGCAGTTCCCGATGAAACGCGATGAACCAATTCTACACAGACAAGATCGCAGGCAAAAATGCATGTATGTAAGCGGGTAATTTTATAAGTTGAGGTCTTACATGCATAAGGTACAGTCAAAGAATTTGGTTCGCAGGCCCCTTTGGACTGTGTCATGACGTAAGCAATCAAAACTTAAGAGACTTCATATGATTTTATTTACAGTGTCACTTCAACATAGTCCAAAGCGGTCCCAGATTCCTGAATCAAATTCTTTGTTTTTATTTAATAAAATCATTCACAAATTTCCTAATTGCAAGTGCTAGATAGGATATGTTGAAAAAAAATTAGAAAAATTATACTTAAATCGAATGCGAAATAAACTTAAAAGAAATAAGAAGGCACAAATTAAAAATATAAATTAAACCCGAAAAGAAAAGGTGTTAAACTCTACGTGATCGACTGAGATTTGAACCCGTGGTCTCTGCTTTGAAAAGCAAACGAAGGTTACTGAGACCACAACTTGCCCTTGACAAACGGTTCTAAATTTGGCTTCAATTCGCTATGTGTCAGGCGTTTCGACGATTCCGCTGAATATAAAATAAGTTATAGATGAATTACCGAGAGCGTGGAATTGCATATGTAGTGGTAACATGTCTTTACAGGCATTCTATATTTAAATTTCCTCACTTATACCATCAGCATAAAAAGAGTTTTGTTATATATTAAATAAGTAAGTACAAAAATAATGTCAGTGTCAAATTCTAAATACTTTTTATCTACACTCATATCATAAGTTCTCTATAATGCGTTCAGAATCCGTAGACAATGACCAGCATTACTTGATACAATTTTACTATGATATGTTTTCTTATCTGTAGCTGTAATGAAAAGTTAAAATTACGATACAACTTTTGATAAAGTAATGTTGTTCAAATTTGGAACATCTTCCAAAACCAACAAAATTCAAACAGGGGGCCAATTCTAGTATCAATTGAACGTCGACTTGGTATATTTGAAGTAAAGTGTCGTACGCCATTTTGATTTCGAATGACATTAGAATAGGGACTTTTTTAGTTTGTCTATGATTTAAAAAAAACATTCATATTCGTGACACAGGTTAGCTTTGCCGCCATGTTTGTTCTGCCGCCTACTGAACGCATCTTAGAGTACTTATAATATGTGTGTAGATAAAGTAATGTATGTAACTGTACATAATTAGGCCTTAAAACACTCGTGTGATCTTATTATGAAACTCGCCTTCAGCTCGTTTCATAAAACCACACTCGTATTTTAAGGACCCTCTTTATGTATCAGTTACATAAAATACTATTACAATGCACTAAAATATGCGTCTTATTTTATTGTACATGCATACATACCTTCACGCCTGTAATCCCAGAGTGGGGTAGGCGGAGCTATAGAATTACCCACAACTTTAAAAACTATTTTATTGGATACTCGCAATTTTCAGAATTATTTTGACCGGGCACGTGCGACTGTAAGTTACGTAGTTTGCAAAAAATATGGCAGAAAGTAACAGTAATTTTGGTCCGATTGAGAGTCAAACAAATAATTTTAACTGTCATAAATATTTTGAACTCAAATGAATATTCACCTTACACCGCTGCCAAATTCGTTGAAAAAGCTACAGGTGTTTCTCTCTCTACTATTTATAAAATTATGACCGAGAGTAAGAGTGACAAATTCAAAGCAACGAAAAAATTCCTCTCTCCCAGTAAGAAAAACGTACGGTCCGTCGGCAGTAGATGATTTTGATCAAGAAGTCATCAGGAGAACTATATATAATTTTCACCTCTCCCATAAGCAATTTCCAACCTTAAAGATGAAAATTTAAATAAATGATAGCGACTAAAAGCAAAAAAAGACATACCTACTTTTTCCACTTGTTAAGGGTAATCTCATTAAATTAAGAAGAAAACTTAAATGGTTTTCCTTTTCATGCGAACAGTACAACCACTACATATGCAATTCCACGGTCTCGGTAATTCATCTTTACAGTAAGTTGACAGAGAGAGGCACCGGTCAAATGATTGAAGAGAAAAACGTGAGATAGATGTATGTGATGACAAGACTGTACTGTTTTCGATGATTGTCAAATCGATTATAGTATGAATCTTCCCAGGTGAATTTTTCGCTTCGAGCCCTAATCTTTCAAACAATGGCCATTGTCTCTATTATCGCAAAGCCCCTAGCTACCGAGTTAGCACGTGCCACTACAACATTCATATTGAAAAACAAACGGTATCGTCATAGTATTAAGGTTCAAATTTAATGTCACTGATATTCTAGATATTACGTTTTGGTAGTGTAGGACGATGGACCGCCCCGAGGCAATACGGCGCTCATATTATTTTGATACTTGGTGTTAAAACTAAAACGTGGTGATTTATTATATTATTTTATTAGTAAATGTAATAATTTAAAAAGATGCAGCTGCAAGCATTGTCATTTCTTCTTATCTTTAAAATAACGATATTGTGAAATTAGCACCCCTGACGTGGTGCCGACGCATGGTGACAATAAAAACACTGATAAGGATTTGCGACCTGACCACTATTGTTTTGCATAAATACAATAGGTTTATGAGAAGAGCGGTGCAGAGTACTTATAAAAATAACACGATGCACACGATGACGATATTAGTAACCGACTAAAGCCTGATAAATATAATTATTTCGTGTCACCACGTAAATATAATTATTTACGTGGTGACACGTCTCATTTTTAACACCAAGTATCAAAATAATATGAGTGCCGTATTGCCTCGGGGCGGTCTAACGTCCTACACTACCAAAACGTAATATCCAGAATATCAGTGACATTAAATTTGAACCTTAATACTATGACGATACCGTTTGTTTTTCAATATGAATGTTGTAGTGGCACGTGCTAACTCGGTAGCTAGCGGCTTTGCGATAATAGAGACAATGGCCATTGTTTGAAAGATTAGGGCTCGAAGCGAAAAATTCACCTGGGAAGATTCATACTATACCTGAAATTAGTATGGCTATTTTTTAATCAACATTCGACCTTATTTGTCGGCAGTGAACGTTTCTTTTTCCATGATGTTTAGATATCATTGACATGTTGACTGCTTAGATTTTCACTGTTTACATGTCAATAAATGGAAGAAAGGGAGGGAGGCCTTTACCGAATAGGGACGTTTCAGAGTTTTATCAAAAAATAATGGAAAATGAAAATACATAATATACTGAATATCTTTTAACATGAAAAGTCGGACAATTTAAGACTAAGTATAACCTGCGAGTTCTCAAGAGTTACCCATAGTGACATAGTTTTTTTGAGATTATCGTAGTGAAAACATAAGACCCTTCCACCTTACTAATAAACGTTGAGTAACGGTGGTATAGCCATACAATGTTTTGTCCTTATCTGTCATTGTGACATTTGGATTTGACAGATAAGGACAAAACATTGTATAGCTATACCACCGTTACTCAACGTTTATTAGTAAGGGTTTATGTTCAGAAAAAGAAGGAAAGAAATAAAACCTCCTTTGTAATAATCTATGGTTTTTAAGCAAATATTTTTCTTAATTGGGTATGTCATAATTTATCTCCTTCTTTCATTTCACTCTTTTAACATTTCAATTAAGAAGGGGACAAATTACTCACATTCATAACTTTAAACAATAATTACAAGAAAAGCATTGCCAGCCCGTCCTTGGGCTTTGTTTCCTGGAGAATCGAAAATATTCCATTTAATTTAAACAAAAAAAAGTTAAAAATGCCGATTTGGACCTATGTCAGTGTAACATTTTTAACTCCATATAACCTCAGGAATCCGCTGTTAAAATCCTTGGGGTTACTCGGGCCCACGGTGTATACTTGTTAATTTATCTTTTGCTAATGCAATTTGGTTGTTTTATTTTTTGCAGCACCATCCTGGGATGTTAGGTGTAGCCCCATTGCAAGGTCTTCCGCATCCTCAACATCCTCAAATACATCCGGGTACGTTAATTACAATCGCTTTGTGTTGTTCAATTTTCACTTCTATTACAGATGCAGGACTCGTTATTTCTTAGTTTTTATCGGCACGAATCGGAAGGCTATTAAAATAGCTTATTCACTTATTTTTCTTGAACTATAGCTTGGAGCATAAAATATTCGGCGTGACGTTCCTTTATACTTGTGGCATTTGCCGCGATCGAAAAATGTGGGGTTACATTTTAGGTGTGCCCTAAAATATCCTTGAAGTAAAACTTTAAGTTCGAAAAAATATTTTTTCACTTCTCATGCTCGTAAAGTCCTTCTTTATGTTGGGTATAGGCTGCATAAAATCGTATTTTATGCACTAGTGCATAAAGTAAATTCTTCGTCGAAGACCAAGGCAATCGGTCCAACAGCCACACGAACAACTTTAACTTCATAGAATAACCTCTATTTTATTTCGTTTCGTTAGTATTGTAAGACCAAGGCAAGGATACCAACAGCCAAAGTACACAATAAAACTTCATGAAATAAATTTGTAATTTTTATTTCGTCGCATTTATTATTATTATTAATATTTTTATATTTGAGTAAATCGATATATTTAAAGCATGACAATAAGTTATCATCAGGGATCGGAAATTCGGATCGATATTTACCTAAAGTTGGCAAAATCCCGGAAAAAGATAGGCGAACATGGCGTCGGCTTTTTAAAAATATTATTTTAATAATATCAGTTCCGGGATTCCGTGATTCTACAAAACGTTAATAATACTAATTATTTTACATGTAGGATAAAACGTTCCGTTTTGCTCTTATAAATTCGTTAGGTCAATGAGTTACAGGGAAATTAAATAACATTTGGTAAATCTATACATGGAAAATAACTTCACATAGTTAATATAAATACTTAATTATGAATTTATGCTCGCGTAAATTGTTTATTTAGAAATCCCGGGAGTTTTATTAATGAATTATATGATTGAGTCCGTCTCCATACAACTGAACAACAACGCCGCCGCGAAAGTTTAGGTAAATATCGATCCGAATTTCCGATCCCTGGTTATCATAGATATTCTTTAATTCTTTTTGACGACCTAAGTAAGGTGTCATATTAATTTGTAATATTTGTGTTACAACTTGAAATTGTTATGTTGCTGTTTCATTTCCTCGCAATCGAAGTGAAAAGTAGAGTGTACAACTCGTCCATAAAACCCATTTAACACACGACTTTAAATCCATCCTCGCTCGCAAGCTCGCTTGGATGGATAAACGTCTCGTGTAAAATGGTGCGTTTTATGCACTTTTTGTACAATCTACTTTTGATGTAAGATCAATTACCTTAACATTAGGTTACTTATAAAAAAAAAAGGTGCCATACTAGAGTTTCCGTGTCTTAAAACATGAGAGGATTTTAGTAATCAGCAAAACCACCCTCGTATCGCTGCAGGTCCCGCAACGATACGAGGGTGGTTTGACAAGTAGCTTGGCTTGATAAAAAAAATTTTTTTTTGTGATTGTGTATTTTATTTTTCGTCATAATCTACTGGAAGCTGAATTTTTGTGCTGACAATTTTTTTTGAGTTTCGGGATTGGATGGTAGTCCGAAGAAACTAAATCCGGCGAATAAGTAGGTTGCGAAAGCAGTTCAAACCGTAATTGGACCAATTTTTGTGCAGCGTCGCGGCTTGAATGCATTTATCATGAAAATTATAAAATGATTCATGAGGAAACAACACCTTTTTTTACCATTCCCGGACGTTTCTTCGCTATTGTCACCTTCAATTAATCCAAAAGTGATGCATGGTAGGCTCCTGTAATAGTTTTCCCTTTGTTAAGGTAGTCAATTAACAGGATTCCTTTTGCGGCCTAATAGACAGACGCCGTCACCTTTCCAGCAGATGGACTTCGCCTTCTTTGGAGCTGACTCACCACTAAATACTAATAAAGGCATATTATCTAATATGTTTTTGTTTGGCAATTGTAAAAATCGGCCCTTAGTCCATTAGGTTACGTATAAATTATCACCCAAAAGTTAACTAGAAGAGATCCTTTAAAGGGATAAGTTCGCATTTGTACATTCTTATTCTGTAAATATTGTGTTTGAATTTCTGTGTTTTATGCGATAAAGTGTTTGTGTTTGCATACATACATAAGTACACACGTTCGCGGACATATCGAGGTTCATTCAAATTTTACATCTTAAAACCTTGTAAAAATGTCAGTTAGAGAAAAAAACCACCTAGTTTTTGCTTCATTTTCTCGTATGTAATATAACATAAGTAGAGAGAGAGATAGCTGGTGCAAAGTTCATCTTATAAGCCGGCTTTTATGCTATAGTATGTTCTTATTCTATATTTAATTTTATTTAACTAGCAATTTTTATTTGACACTAATTCATGAATGACCGCCTACTCAGGGTTCGTTGGCATCGCGTCACGTGGATGTTGCGCCTTCTGTTGTTGTAGACCAACTCAACGAATTGTCTGGCTGATCTGACATTGCAAAACGACGCGTTGGCAACGCGATTTACGGACTGTATTTTCTGATAAAAATAATTAACTTGGATCTAGCTGGTAAGAGTTCAGAAAAGTAAAAAGTGCGTCCACTAGGGTCCTATTACGGGGTTTATTTGTACTTACGTACCTACCTATAGGTATAGCGCTTAACTGAGTAGGTCCCTGCGGTAGTAGAGCGGTGCGGGATGCGTGGTTTTCGTCCCCCTTTCCACCTATCCCACCTCGCCATCCCACCTAGGAGGGAAAAGTGGTCTTTTTCCACACTTCCCACCCTGGTGGGATAAAAGGGGGATATCCCAGAAGTTCCATAATTTCTAGTTCCATATGGATCTACCGGGATATTAATTTTGAAGGAAATGTCCCAGAAGTACCATATGGAACTACTGGTACATATTCATATTAAATGTCTCCCTCTGCTAAGTACGACCTTTGTATACATAATATTTATTTTACATACTTAATTGGATACTTCTTCACATTGATTACCTACATACTTCAGTTAACATTGTCAAGTATATATGACACTTCAGGTTTTACGTTGTTTCTTATACAAGTAATCGTGTCCCTCGGTAAAAAATGTGCAGTGCCAACCCTAGCGTTTTCAATGATTTTGCAACACTGATAACAGCGTATGCTCCGAAGATACTCAACTGATTTAAAACTACAATAAAAACAAAACCAGATGTAAAGCCTAGTATGTAGTTCCATATGGAACTATTGGGATCATTTATTTGACATTTACATATGTACCGATTGTTCCATATGGAACTAGAACTATGGAACTTCTGGGATATCCCCGATAAAAGGAACATTTAAATTCCACACTTCCCCGGCCCCGTCTGCTTTGAAAAAACACACACACGAGATTTACAACCGAAGAGGAGTCCTTCGATTAGGGATCAAACTAAGCAAGTTGTTATAAAGTGTACGAATATTTTAAGGCAAGAATCAATAAATCAATAAAGCATAAAGATGGCATTAATGTTCATTTCAGAGCGCGATCGTTAACAGAATGCACGTCTCCCATCGAGTCAGGGCTACTCATACTAGGGGTCGCTATGATTACTTTATCGGAATATCTGATTATGTTTTCGTGTGCACGTTGTCACAACAATGCGTCGGACGGAGCGACCTGTAGTCGGTGTAAGCGTCAGTTTTATTTTCCCGCTCTGGTATCTCCGAGGGTAAATTCCGAAAACTCGGATAACGAAGGAGTGCCTGAACAACTCATCTTCGCCAAGTACAAGTGATCCCACAGCTCGTGGCTCAGCTAGAGGAGATGAAAAACAGCCTCAGAAATATCACACTCAACCTGGAGCCAGAGGCTTCCCTCGTAGAAGATATGAAAACTGTCAAGGTTGACATATCTCATCTCAAGGACGCGGTGGATGGTGAATTCTCGAGCTCACTTGAAGTATTGAGCAATAAAGTCAACGGCCTTGAACACGAGATTTCCAGCCTCAAGAAATTGCAAGGGGAGGTCTCAAAGATTCACGGAGACATGCATGAGAAGGAACAGTGGGCCCGCGCTAATAATGTGGAAATAAAAGGAATACCTATGAAGCGATCGGAAAATCTCTATGAGCTTGTGTCTCGTATCTCGGAACTCATTCAGTGCCCAGTACGGCGAGAAGACAAATTACATCGCCCGAGTTCCCAATCTCCAGGATAATGCGCAGAAAAATATTATTATGGCATTAAACAATCGCTCTACTAATGAAAATTATATTGCCGCATCTCGTGGACATGGCGGTCTTTCTCTTAAGGGCTCAAGGAAGATAGAAAGATATTTGAGAATGACCACCTGACCCTTCAGAATAAATCGCTGCTAAGTGAGGCTAAAACTTTAGCAAAGGAAAAAAACTGCAAGTATGTTTGGATCAAGCACTGCAAAATCCTTGCTCGGAAAACATATACCTCCCCAATCTTTCGAATAAAAGTGAAGAAAGATCTTCTAAAGATATAAATCAAAGAAAATATAATGGTTCCAAGAACCACTTAGACATACTTAACAGTCTCGGTTTATTTTATGTTTTTAATTACTTCAAATATTTGTCGTCCCGTCGGTTGGGGAGCACTGCATCGGGTCTTAGTGCGCACTGTCTTTTGTATTACTTATCGCCGGTCCATTAATTGATTTCCGACCCGACGCAAATTATCGATTCATTGTTTTGAATCTTAATATAATGAGCCGTAGGTTTACAACTACCGTCATACTTGGGGCTTTAAGGCAAATTTCGCCTGAAGGTTTTAATAGATTAAAATTGATCACAGCTATGAATGTTAATATACATTTAAAACATTTTTTTAAATTTACCATCAATTCGTAGGGGAAAAATGGATTTGTTTTTACATACTTAAAATATCAATTACGTCTGTTGGTATTCGACTTGCAGAGTATCGCGTTACGGACTTTATTCGTCTAACTTAATTTTGTATTTATTGTTTCTTGCAGTTGTTAATCTAAATTTATATTACCAAAATGCTAGAGGATGACGCACCAAAACGAATTTATTTAAAAGGAATCTTCTTATAAATTCATATGACGTAATTTCTATAACAGAAACATGGTTACTCGATGGAATTGGCGATAGTGAATTGTTTGATGATCGTTACCTAGTGTGGCGTGTCGTCAGGGATTACGAACGTACTAAGCACATCTAAGGGGGTGGTGTGCTACCGGCGGTTTGAAGGGCTTAAGGACGAAAACATTACTTGTTCTGCTGAAATAAGGTAAAATTACAAAAATTCATATTTAATTGATCAATATCTCCGAAACTAGTAAAAATCGCTGAATACGATCGCTTGATAATCGATAGCTTTTTAACGGCTCTATCGGCCCTAGACAGGTTGACGTCGGTTTCTGGGACACCCTGTATATACGTCAATCGTATTGAAGATATTCAAAAAAGATTTTTAAAATACCTTCAGTTCAAATCTAGATCTAATGATCTAAATTATTTTTTCCTTTATTATTGCCTTCCCCTCGAATTAAGAAGAAAAATCTAAAACATATTTTACCTGACAAAAATCTTGTCAGGGAATGTTGGCAATACTGCAATACTGATGATATTGGAAATATTAACTTACGGGACCCCACAGCTCCTATTAGACCTATAGTGGGACCGGATTTTTGCCCTAAAAGTTTTTACAATTCTAATATTGGAAAAATGTTGCTTATATGGCATGGTACATATTTCTAAGCATATTTGTAAAATATAACGAAAAGTTAGAACGAGCTTTAGGTATAAATTAGGTATTTATATTTTTTTATTGCTGATTAATGAATATTGAATTGGAGTACAAAGTTTTCGCTTCATCATTTATGATATGTTGGTCACTTTATGCTATTAAGTTGTTAGATTTTTTTTTAGCGTGGAACTTTGTCAAACGAGTTTTGGTGTATAATTGTGCCAAAATTGAATTAGAGTTTGAAAAGGCAACAACAATATCTCTCAATTCTTAAGTTAATAGACAAAGCCAAAAATTTAGAGCAATAAGATATCTGCTTTAAAAGATATATGCGTTTGCTGTTATAAAACCTCTAATATTGAATTAGAGTCTGTAAAGATAAGTCTACCAGAGTAATAGAAGCCTATGCAGCCATACTACAGAAATTAAGAAATTATGCAGGTGTTCCAGATTTCTAAAATCGGAACATTGTAAAGAAATTAAAGTATTATACGATATGCCACAGTTTTTTTTAACTCTTAATTCTATATTTACAGAGCTGTATGTTGGCAAAAATTAAAATATATCAATATGTCCGAAACCCCCAACAAAAAAATTCTAACTTTTTATATTAATGTTATTTAGCATGCCTCCAACGACATATCAAAAGAGAACAAACTCTAATGTTATCAAAACCTATTTTTGTTCCACGACTGGTCTATATAAGAAACCACTACCGACTAACACTAACCTCCAATTCGAAGCTAAACACAGAATGAACTATCGTTATAAGTAAAAAATATATTGATTAAATCACTATTAACTATGCCCGAATATAGCCAATGAGTTAAAAACTCATAAAATCTTTAATTATTAAAAGAGTTTAAATATCATGATAGTTGAATTTCTACTACTTACTGGCCGCTTGGACAACTAATTAGAAACAGGATCCATAATTCGTTCCATTTTTGAATTTTTAAAAAAAACCTCTTTACGCTTTTTCTGTAGTTTCGGCGGCAATTAAACGTCTATTTGGAATTACGTAAATAATAAGTATAGTATTGTTAAAAATGGGTAAAAATAAGAGTAGTGACGAGTAATAACGCTATTGCTCATTATAAAACAAACGGAACTACTAAAAGTGTTGTTAAAAAGGCTCTTCCAAGGAAAACGTATCCCCGGGAAGATTGATGACCCAAGGAACATTTCCTCGAAACTGGTACGCCGCTGATTAGTGGAAGCTAAATTGTTCGGAAGGGTTTCTCGAAAGGTACCGCTTCTTACCAAGCAACACCGAGAGAAGCGATTATTATTTGCAAAGAAATATCTTAACTGGACCGTACGAGAATGGAAAAAAAGTGTTATTCTCGGATGAAACAAAAATAAATATGGTGAATTCTGACGGCAAACGCTACGTTAGATGTCCAATAAACCATGCTTTTGATTATAAATACACGAGGAGCATAGTCAAACACGGCGGTGGTAATAATAAAGTATGGGCATAAGAATAAATACTATTAGAAGGGCATCTTCGACGTCGTTGTATGGATTTGACAGCAAAGCCGTCAAATAATTACCTACAGCGCCCCACGCCCCGCCTTGCCGCTCTCTCGCCTATCGCAGAATTAGGGTTGTCACAAGTATACAGTATGTAAACTAACTAAAACCATCTCTTTAAACCAGTTGATAGCCAAGTCGAGTTAAATGTTTAACACATGTTTTGCTAGTACGGGTCGAATATTTTTAATTTTATCATTGTTTAAAAATTATAAACACTTACCTTTTTCAAAGTCGGTTAACCCTAAAAGTATCACCCTATGTGTAATGTTTACGTCGTGACAGATTTATGTCATTCAAATTTCACTGGTGTCACTTTATTGTCAATTATAAGGGCGATTACCAGACTGCGTGACAATGAAGGAGCGGTTCCGGTTAGTACCGGATAGTAGTAGTAGTAGTGGTGGGCCTCGTCCTCGTATTGACGTCAGAACGGAAAAAAGGATCTACAACCATTTTACAGAAAATCTTGGCTTCAGCACTAGAAAAGCGGGAAGTTGTATGATATGGTACGTTTGCTGAACCCCACACCTCTAGACTATTTCTTCTGGGGATGGGTGAAACAGTTAGTATTTAAAAAAATGTCGAGATCGGAGGAAGAAATGAGGCTGCGGATTGTACAAGCTTCGAACATAATCAAGCGACGTGCCCGGCAAAATCCAGATTTGATGCGTAGCGTTCACTTGAAACAACCATCGTCGCTTGGTTCAAATAACGGCCACATTTGGTCTAATCTACGTCGTATTTAATCGGAAGTGTGCACATAGCCTTACTTTAACTGACATTGAAAATGTTGAACTTGGCCTTGACCTTACAACCAGATGACAAATGTTACAATTGTAAACAAATAATACAGGATGTTATTGAATCATGAATAACTAAAATGATATTTTTTGTATTACAATTATAAATTCTAAAAAACGTTAGAATTTCAATAATTTATATACGAAGACCTTATTTATCGCCTATACATGCCCGGATTCAGACAAATGGTTTTAGTAAGTTTACATACTGTATAATACAAACTGAACCTGCAACCTCGTTTGCGTAGAATTAGTTTATTTGCTTGTAAAACTTTACGATAAACCCTCCCATTGCTGACTTACCTAATCATCATTACTTAATCAAACTAAAATGTCCGTACAATTTCAAATCTGTAAGACTTTCCAATAGTTCCAGTGACGTATGAGTGTGACAGCGGATGACAGCGGCCCAAGTCGGCGCTAACTAGTCTATGTAAAAATTGAAGTACTTTGATTACAATTAAATCAGATATAAAGTTGTAAAAACCAACGCAAAGCCAATAAAAATAATTTATATATGTAAAAAGTATTTGTGCATTTTATTAATTAATTTAGCAACTCTTTATTTTATAACGTAACACTGAAATACTATCTTAGACTTACTTAATTACGATTAATATTGGATAAAACATAAAGTGCATAGGTAAATATAATGTATTCATTTAATTCTTTCATTTTTACGCTCTTTACTTAATGTGTTTGTTACAATACAAATAATAAGTAAAGATTCAAACTTCGTTGATATCATCCTACAATTATCGTAATGCACGTGGTCAAATACGGAACTAACAATTTCGTATGGTAAAACCACAGTTTGCGTAGACAGTGGCGCCTTTGAGAGCTTCATTTGAAATATTGTTGCACGTTTACTTCAAGCGCCGATGGGTGGCAACCCGCTAGTGTTTGCTGCGATAAGTAGTCCTGGACTGTTGACAGCCCACGCTCGAGCGCGCGTAGTGGGGATGAAGTTACCCTTCTAATAGTACTTATTCTTATGGTATGGGGATGTTTTCTGGTTGCGGAGTTGGACCCGTCCGTAAGATTGAAGGTATAATGGATCAATTTCAATACAAAAACATCTTAGAAGAGACAATGATTCCCTACACCGACGACCATTTGCCTGTGACCTGGATCTTTCAGCACGATAACGACCAAAAACACACGGCCCGCAGTGTTAAATCCTTTCTTAGTGAGCAATGTGTTACCATGTTAGACTGGCCTGAAAATAGTCCCGATTTAAATCCTATTGAAAATTTGTGGTACGTCGTTAAAAAAAAGTCTCCGTTAAACGTAATTCCAGTCAAAATGAACTTTACGAAGCCTTTGTTGAAGCATGGAACTCGATCCCACTATAAATGTATGAAATTACTTGAACCAATGCCACGTCGTTGCAGAGCCGTCATTAATAACAAGGGCTATGCAACTAAATATATTTTTTTAAGAAATTTAGTAAACCAAACATTATTTTACATAAATAATTTGAAATTGTTGATGTTAACACGTTACTTCGATTTTTACCTCATTTATTTAGTGTTTCTAATAACTTGTCCATGACGGATGGTACTGCAAAAATGTCCTTTAGTTGTTTGTACATAACTAAATATCTAAATGGTAGTTGTAAACTCGGATATTTATTCAATAGATATTTATTTAAACAAAAGTTTTACTGCAATGTGCCTTGTATAATGTGAAATACGTCGCAAGTGTTTCTAAATATACCACTGTATATAGAGTTGTTAAAACCCGAAACATTAAGGGTCGAGTTCACCAACCAATTTAACAGACGGTTAAGTCTTAATCAGCTGTTAGTCAATACACTTGACAACCGTTAAACCGCTAACCGTCCGTTTAATTATTGGTGAACACTGCACTAAATATAATAAATATATTTGAACAATGGCATCTATAGGAAAAAAAGAGAACCTTTACGAGGCCAATCACGCGAAATTATCTTCAATGTTTATAAATATTTTCTTATTATTATATTAGTTTATTATTGCCCAACCTAAAAAGTAAAAATAGAAATAATGCATTTTTTTAATATCTCCCGGCAAATTTCGTGTTTCGTCAGTCGTCGGATAATATTCATTTTAGTTGCATACCCACTTAATTGTCAAACATAAGAACCTCCTCTTTTTGAAAGTCGGTTGAAGAAGTTGCTCTAATCTTGATTCTTCTTTTTTACCATATCTACACTCGCGAGCAAAAAAATCGACTCAAGCTGCACGCTTGGGTTCTCCGTCCAGTATTTCTTGACCCATCCATGATATATTAATAAAAATGGTATCAAACGAAAGGTAATGTAACGATTAAAAAATGAAAAACCGTGGAAATCCATCCACGATTTTTCAAGTTATGCCTTATTTTCCGATATGTGGGTCATTCACTCGTTCCGAAACGTACGAGTTGTGCCCCCTTTGACCCCTATGAATAAGGGGGTGGAGGGGGAAATGTCATCAGTCACTTATCAGAAGTTGACCGGTACACATCTCTGCTAACGACCCTACTCAGAACTCAGACTCTGAGTCGGTGAACTGACTCGGTCAGGGGAACGGTACGCACAGTGCTGTTTCAGGGAAACAGTTGCCTATGGTGTGGGCGGGCATTTCCATGGAAGGGCGTACCGAGCTCGTTTTTGTACCTATTATTTATTTTCTTTCATTTGTATGTATTGTAAAAAACATATGTACGTTATAGGAAATAAAATTTCCCCACATGAACGTTATACCAAAAAATACTGTTCAACAATGAAATATGTGCCTTATACTTGAACTAATTAAAGTTACTAGTTCAAGTTGTGGGTTCCATTTCAATAATTGAATTCTTAATTAAATTTATTAGTTCAAGTTTTGGGTTCTATTCTTATAGTTGAATGTTTAATTGATTTTGTTCGTTCATTTCATTAATTCCGTATCCGAAAGCTGAACTAAGTAAAGTAAGTGATTTGATTAAGGTTCGTTTTATTTATTGTGAAAACCTTTTAATAATTTTATTTATTTATTTAGAGCATTATACAAAACACTCATAGTTAAAAAAACAATAATGGCAATTACGCATATACATTTTTTAATCATTTAATTTCAACTATTGGGGTCAATCTGTTCAGATTTAGGGCACATTAGACTGTTTTATTATATTAGTTCAACTATTGGAGTAAAATCGTTCAGAGTTAGGGCATCACTGTTCATGTATTGGGTAAATTGGTACATTTTTGGTTTCAAAGATTTTTAGAAAAATTTATCTCCAATCTAGAGTATATACTTTAGCGTATAAAACAAAATAATTAAGTGAAATTCGTTAAGTTCACTGAGAAAAAAATGTCCAAAGTTGGTGTAGTCGCTTAATCGTTCATTTATTGGTGCCCCTACCCTACTGAAAAAAAAAAGTAAAAGTCCTAGAAAAATTGTAAAACTAACCTCTGTATTTGTAAAACCATAAATAAAAAAATCTTTAACATGCGCTCACTCAGTTCTCACAATCTACCAACGAGATCAGTGAATGTATTCATTTAACATATAATAAAAAAGGGATAGAAGCTTTCCGTCCACATCTCGATATGACTAGGTAGCAAATACGACCAGTTCGCTTTGCGACTACATCTCGATCTGACTACATCGCTTTGTGCCTAGATCGCTATACGACAAGATCGCTTTGCGACTACATCTCAAAAGGCCGAGTTGCAAATTGACCACTTCGCTTGCGTTACTAGGTAGGTTAGGTTCGTTAGGTAACTTCAAATGCCCGAAGGGCAAATTGCCCAGGAATAGGAGCCCCGCGTTGCGGGGCTCCGTCGACATTGCTAACACAGACACAACATGAAAAAACAAAGTGGTAATTTAGCGACTCAGACCTATTGAGATGTAGTCGCAAAGCGATCTAGTCGTATTGCGATCTAGGCACAAAGCGATGTAGTCAGACCGAGATGTAGTCGCAAAGCGAACTGGTCGTATTTGCTACCTAGTCATATCGAGATGTGGACGGAAAGCTTCTATCCCATAAAAAATGGTACAAAAGGAACCCTTATGGTGAGACTTCGTTGTCTGTCTGTCTGTCTGTCTGTATGTCACAGCAGGTTTTCTCAGCAACTACAAATGCTATCAACTTGAAATTTGGCATAGTTTAACTTATTAACTTGCTTGCCCGCATCTATTTGTAGTAAAAAAAAATGAAATTAATTTTATTAATAATTGAAAAGGGGTCTAGAATGGGGGATTCAAAAATGAAAGTAGTTCGATTTTAGCAAATTGGGTGTCATATGAAAGGTCTTAATCTGCACAATTCAAAACTATTTTTTTGAAAAATTTCTGTGATGTACTTTTTGATTAATAGCCAAAAATGTACAAAAAATGACCGTTCCCCCCCCTTATCTCCGAAGTTTATTAATCAAAAATTCTGAAAAAAATCCTGACGTATAGATAATTACTTATAAATATTTTCTGGGAAAAATAAAATAAAGTGTTCATTATTTACAGTTTTTGAGAAATAACAAAAACTAAGAAAATCTGTATTAAAATTTAGGTTAGTCAAAATCGACCTTATTGCCTGAAAAATAAAGCTTATAACAAAATGAGTATTTTCTTTTGCGGTTACTAAGCATATTATCTTCAATACGGTACCCTCGGTGCGCGAGTCCGACTCGCACTTGTCCGGTTTTTTTTATTTCTTGTTCACATGACTTAGCTGGAATGACGTAGAATAGAACCGGTAATTTCTTTCAATATGAAATTAAATGAACAAGAATCTATTGAGCACATGACAAAACAAGCACTAATAACATGTAAACCTAAAAAGAAACTACGGCCGAAATGAACTTTGCTCAGCTTTATGCCACTGAATGTCGTTGATACATTCAGCGACGCTGGTTTTCAGTGGGGTCAGGAGAGTATGGTGAGCGATAGCGTTAAAAAATTACGGCGTCGAAAAATTAGGGCGTCAAATGAAGTCATGCGTCTTGGAATACGTTTAGGTTGTGAGAAATCTGAACGGACGTGCTCTCCGTGTTCAGACCGTTCATTTTTCATTCATTCGGGGTACGGGTGAATGATACCAAATAAAAATATCCAACATCGTTAACTTCACCTTCAACTTCTGATACACTTTGCGTTCAGACATGTTACTTTGAGTGAAAGATACAAAATGAAACATTTAAATGAACAATAAATGAACTGTCTGACTTAACTTATAGGTTTATAAGAAGATCATATTTGATGCACAATATAACCCGTTTAAGTCCGCCCACCTACAGTCGAGCGTGAGAAGTGAAAAATCTTTTTTATGATTTTCAGGTATGACTTTGAATGACTCAATGAACCAACACATCGAGCTGGTGCTACAAATGGAGCAGCATCCACAGTTCGATAACAACAGCTTTGCTAGTCAACAGGTATGCTATCTCGAAATTATTCAAAATACATTTTCAAGTAAACTTTAGTTACTTGTAGTGAACGTTTTTAAGTAGACAGTGGGTCCAATTCGGATAACCGTTGTCTAATTTTAAACGTCTTTAAACTTAAATTTATAAACGTCAAACTTGATTTTGACAGGTCTAAACTCAATCCGTATTCGGGAATTCTTAATTTTAGATAGAAATCCCTAATTTTAGAGGCACACTTAATTTGACATTTCTAAATTTATAGGGATTACAATTTGACATTTCTAAATTTATAGGTAGATTACATTATACATACATTTATAATACCAATTGGCGCGTAACCTAAAGTGACATTTCCTAAATTTATAGATTTAAAAGTTAAGTTGAAATAAAGTTTTTTTTTTTTGGAAGGCCCTAGAAACGTAGTTGTCAGCCTTTTACGGCTAGTCGGGGTCCTATTGAGCATCGTTGTATGGAGACCTTTACAATTTTGCGTCGAGCAATGCCACTTGGCATGGACGTTAAATGGGTCAAAATGAGCCCAAAAAGCCTGCTAGCCACACGCGACTCCGCGTCAGAGGGGTGGGGGAGGGGGTCAAAGTACCAAAATCCCGTCATTCAAAAATAATCTAGCGGCTATATTTGAGATATAAAGCCGAGTCTGGTGTCGTTTTCACATAAATCGATGATGGCCGATTCATTGGGCATAACATTTTGTAGGTATAAATAGATAAAAAATACGAAATTCCTCTAATTATATTCAATTAATGCTAAAAAATTACAAACAGATGCCTATATTTTCAGATTTCTATATGAAAGATGATTAAACAAAAATGGTCACTAAAAGCCTATTTAATGTAGATTATAAAAACATAAACATGAAATAACTTATTAACTATTATTAATGTAAAAAAAAATATGAACGTACTTGAAGTCTAAGGTGTCGCGCGGTGAACGAGATAGGTATAAGTAGGTACGAGCGCGGGCGGCGGCGGCGGCGAGCGGTCGAGATATAAAAATACAGAAATCCCGAAAGGATGGGTAAATTTTCTCAGGGAAGAAGCAAACAAAAAAGATCTGTA
The DNA here is from genome assembly GCA_948252455.1 of Acleris cristana. Lineage (NCBI taxonomy): Eukaryota > Metazoa > Arthropoda > Insecta > Lepidoptera > Tortricidae > Acleris > Acleris cristana. Next base: position 22,222,796 of record OX411772.1, on the reverse strand, counting down.
TCACCTGCTATCAACCCGTTAGTTAGTTATCATATCACCGATGCCTCTGAAGCTCTCAGTAAAACTATCCCCTATGAAAATATTGCACCATGCACTCACAAAGAGGCCGACACGCGAATGATGCTCCACCTAACTGAATCGGTTCCAAAAGTATATTCAAAAGTATTGGTGAGAACCGTAGATGTAGATGTAGTAGTTTTAGCGGTGTCATGTTCTTCAAGTGTGTGTTCCAAAACTACAAGGACTGGAAGAACTGTGGGTGCACATTGGCACTAGGAAATCACACCAATAATATTTATTTATTTATTTATTTATTTAAATACTTTATTGCACAAAATTAAAACAGTGTACAAAAGGCGAACTCAATGCTACAAGCATTCTCTACCAGTCTACCTTAAGGTGAAACAGAAATCAAAAAGTAGGTAGGTGCAATAAAATGACAATCCTTTCCCTTTATCTAAATTTAATATATGGCCTGCCACACAATAGCTTCGTATTTAGGTAATTAATGTTCTGCACATTTTTTATAACTAGGTATTTTAAGGAATTCTCTTTTATTATTTTAGTTCCTAAAAAAACACACGTCCTGCCGTTATTCCATTCTCTTACTGGGTGCGATACAACAGCATCGTTTAACGGGAGGGCCAAAAAACCGCTTTAGAAGCATGGAAAGCATACCCCAATAGTTACAACACAGGGAACGAAATTGCTTTATGAACGAGATCATGATCAAAATTTTATCATCACTTTGTATGATTGGTAGGGAACACAATACATATTTTAGTAACAAAAATGGTAAATTAAAAAAATAATAGCTGATTAATATCACTTTTATAGATCGTGCTCATCGGAGACGGTGAATGAATTTAGAAAATATATGATCACAAAAAAGGACAAGCAAATTAAAAAAATTACCCCCCTTAGAAGCTGCTCTCTAACAACACGTATTAAGGGCAGTTTTTCAAGGCGTGCACGTTTGGGAGCAGTGTCTAATAAAACACCGAAACACACCTTGCCCTTCTGAATTTGGCTGGGAGAAATAAAACAATACCTAGTTGCCACTTTGGACTCATAGGGCCATGGTTACTTAAGCGTGGCTTGAATATTATAAGATGCAGCCTTAAATCTTGCGGCACAAGGTGCAACTGTTTTAAAGGGCAGCTGAAATGCACGGAATCGTGCATGTAGGTATGGTAGTAGCTGCAAATAAAACTTTTTCTTACAATTTTCGCCGTCTATTTATTGATGTAATAGTAAATCCCACCTTTGGAATTTGTCACCCATGAATCCTGATTTTTAAAGAAAGTTGTTTCAGGATAAGTATACTTTTCGAAGGACTGTTCTGTTTGAATGATGAAAATTATTTCGATTTCACCCTATATCTGTATCCGAATATGAATCGACACAAAAAAATGATTAATTGCCATATTTTAGCTCTTTTTCTTACTATGGCACAGAACACCGCCATACGTATAATATTTTTTTTCAATTATTTTTGTGTTCCAAGTTATTTAATGTTAATGTTTTTGTAATTTGCAAAATAAAGGGCTTTTTGTTGAGTATTTTTGTTTACCATCTTCCATAATATGAAAATTGGAAAATATGAGGGTTTGTTTATATTTTTTACCACTTGCAGTACACGTTTGTGGGTATTTTTTATTTTTTTCTATTAAAACATACAAAAATGAGATGGCCAATGAATTGGCCGTCTTTGATTTATCCGAAAAGGATACCAAACTTGACTTTCTAGCTCAATTACTTCTACTAGATTATTTTTTCCAAACGCCGGGAGTTCGGTGTTTTAACCCCCTCCCCCTCCCCCCTGTCGCGGAGTCAAGGTTGGCTAGCGAGCTTTTTCAGCTCAGTTTGACCAGTATAACAACCATGCCAAGTGGCATTACTCGACGCAAAATTGTAACACTTTTGCTCAATAGGACCCCAGCTAGGCTTTGCTATATCAAAGAAAATTACCGGCAGACTCGACGACTTTATAAAATAAAACAATAGGCATTCTAATTACTTTATTGCTCATTTATTACAGTATTTTAAATATTATCATACCTTTTACCGTTAACCAAGTTGTTATGAAAAAAAACCGAAAAACATAACTTATATTTTATTTACTATTTTGATGCAATTAGCAACATTAGTAATAACTTACTTACACCTTGTTTTGTTTGATCTTTATTAGTTTGCCTAGGTAGGTACATCATGCCTATACTATGTGTTCGGAAAAAGGTCTGACAAACTTCAGGGACTAACTCTGTAGGTCATTCTCATCAACTTTTATTATGGGACCAACATCCAAATCGCGAAAAAAAAAACAGCTGTTCCATACATTTCGGCTCTGTAGCTCTCAAAGTTTGTATGGAACAGCTGTTTTTTTTTCGCGATTTGGATGTTGGTCCCATAATAAAAGTTGATGAGAATGACCTACAGAGTTAGTCCCTGAAGTTTGTCAGACGTTTTTCCGAACACCCTGTATACAATGTAATGTAAACAAACAAATACCTATGTATAGTTTCAGTTTAATGCCGCACACATGCTTGGTGCTTGCCACAGCGGGTTGCAACTATTATGTTAAAGTGAGCACGATGTACTTCTATCTCACTCTAACGCAGAGTTACGTGCGTCCTGAGGCTCGTTTCACGAAGCAACAAATTACAAGCGGAAGTCTAACTCCTTTTGCTAGAAAGAGAGTTCCGCTTGTAATTTGTAATTTGTAGCTTCGTGAAACGGGCTGCCTGCGGTTTGTGGAAACACCAAGCATGTGGTGCTGCGGCTTAAGAATCTTAAAAAAATACGCAATATTTTTAATTTATTTTATCATGTACTTAGTTATAATCTGTGGTTATCCATGGAATCATATCCTATAATCTGTGCATGGAATGTGGAATGGACTGCGAATAATGCGAGCTGCGATTGTAATTTTGTAATTTTCTACAAGTCTAATATTTTAGCGCAGCCATTAGGCAGTAATTCAGTCTTACCTATGGATGGGCTGCAGCTGCATAATACAATTAAATACTCCTGCATTAGCATGCTTCGTGAAAACTAACTTCGTTGTTGTGTTATAGTCGTTCTCCTGTATGCGGTTTTCAGTTTCGTTTTTGTATACTAGACTAAATTTAATTTAGTAACAGTCCTCGTGTAATGAAATAACTGTAGGGACACCTATGATGAGTAATGTCGGGCTGTACCTACCTAAAAGAAACAAAACACTAACCTACCTACTTATCGCAACGATATCATTGACTTATCCTGATTTTGGCATCAACTTAAGGTTAAAATTTAATAAAGGTGCTTTTCCACTGGCGATCCGAGGCGCTAGGCAGCGTGTACCTAATTTAAATGTTTGTATTAAACAACCATTTCTACCTAGGATGATGTTCATAGATTTTTGATACAAATTTATATTATCATCTAGCTTTGCCTCGCCATTGGAAAAGCACCTTGAATAAGACTATCTGGACTGCACCGTATTGGGACTCCAGCTAGTACAGTCACCAGCAATAATATATTATCGAACATTGGGCGCAAAAATATCTGACACGTCTTTATTACTAGAGGTATAAGAGCGTGTCAGATATTTTTGCGACCAATGTTGAATCATATATTATTGCTGGTGACTGTACGTACTCCAAGCTCAGCAAACTATCACCAATTTATCACCTACTGACACAATTCTAAGTGACATACTTGCCTCGTGTAACATACAGCCACCAAATCAGCTCAAGGATGTCATTACCTCTTGTTATATCTATTTTCTCCATTTCTCAAAGATAATAAATAAAACACACATCATGTTACCTAATAACTATTAAACAATAACGTTTAATTTGGAAATACACATTACACTAGCTGCAAACAGAAAAGCGTTTGTGCCCGCCTGATAGTAAGCCGTTACTGTAGCCTATATCAAAATGCCCAAAACATAACCGAGTCAAAAGGCCCAAGCTGGTATTCAGGTGCTCCCGCCCAGAGATGACAGCAGTTATCCATATGGGGCTGGACTTGGGATTTATACAGCAACAATCTTTGCCTTCTTCGCTCTATTCAGCACACCAAGCTTTATGAATCATGCATATTTCACCAGGATTCTATAAAACATGTCACCACTATTAATCTGAAAAAAATAATTAAGTATAATATAAGATTGCAGGTTTTCAATGTTATATGCCCTTACTTATAAACGAGGAGTAACCATGGAGTAGCCATGCCATGTTTTGTCCTTACTGTTGTGAAATTTGAATTCGATGGATAGGGACAGACCATGGCTTAGCTACTCCATGGTTACTCCACGTTTATGTAAGGGCGATAAAGAATAAAAAATTGGGTCCAAGTGAATTGTGGCATGTCTTTAGTTAAATTGTTAAACCATAATCTATATGCACTTCCCCATGACACTTAATAAGAACATTTTAAGATAAAATTATGCATTAGAGCTGGATCATACTTTAGGTACTTTAAGAAAATATGTGCTTCTTTTTCAGTCGCTAAATTATACTTATAACTAACTTTAATTAACATAGGATAGGGCTAAACTTTCTGTACTGTAAGTAATATTAAAATACCAGCGTTGAGTCATGGATATTTCATAGTTGTATGGGAAACAAACAATTATGTAGTTACATAGCAATGTAAATTATCTAATGCTTGTATTTATACTAATTTAATTTATATTTATAATAAAATTATTGAATGATCATTATATTTCATAATAAAAAAAAAATATATAAAAAAAACAGCATTCAGCATCAACATGACAGTTATACTATTTAATAATAGTTTGTTTAATACATAATTATGGAAGGTAGGTGTATTGTATTGTATTGTAGTGTATTCATATTCAAGTTATTCATGTTATGTTTGTATGGAGCATTTATAGATACGTACAATGTAGGTACGTAGGAAATTGAAAAAATGTATTAGAATATTGAGGATATTATTATTTTAGTGGGTCATTTCAAGTGTTTTTTTAGGAAACATTAATAGGTGCTAGTAGGTAGACTCACAACTAGTAAAGTGCATGTATAGCTTAGAGAATAAAATTAATTTCAATCCTACACTTAGGTAGGTACATAAAACCATTTATATTTTAAGGCAGTTCATAACATAACATGGGTACCTACTTACCAACAAGTATCTATGTACTGATACAGCGTTCCTTGTGTTGGTCTGGTGTTTTATCTTATAACATGGGTGCAATATATCACTGCATCATTTACTTTAGTGCCTTTGTCACAGTGAACGGAAATAAAACATGGAAGCATTCTGACCGCTCTATTATAGCGCAACGAAAACTATACCGCGGTGGGCAGTCCTTACAAACTCTACCGCATACGACTTCAGTTCGATCGGGATGACAGTGAGTGACGGACGGCTTATCAAAACAAGATTTTTTAAGATTAAAAATGCTTTTAATGGTTGTGAAGGGGTGCAAAAATCATTCAGATCATTCCAAGGACAGTGGGATCACTTCCCACATGTAAATTAACCGATAACTTCGGCGAAACCTACAAAAAAAATATCACATTTTCTCTATAGGGATGACATTATGCCAAATGAAGTAGATTAATTTATGAATTGATTTTATTTTAATATTATCTATATTATTGTTATAAACATTATTATTCAAGTTAAATTTAAATTGTTATAAATATCAATAAGTACATTGCTCTAACATTTTTTTGTAAATTAAAGAGCTTGTTTTTCGCTTTTCAGTTTTTTTTTATTGCAGTCGGGTTTTTTGTTAATATATATCAAACTCGATATTGCAAAAAAATCGTTTCAAACAAATAGCCTTTCACCCTATGAACTTATTTTTGAATGATCATTATTGTATTAAACCATCCATGTGACAGCCGTATTCAAGTAGACAGCTTTTTAATAAAAGAAACTGTTGGCAAATCAAATCTCATGTCAAAGTCAAGCCTTCAAGCTATTCGTCTTTGGAACGGTCTCCCTCCTAAAATCAGGCAAGCCCCCAATAAATTTGCGTTTAAGAAATTAGTTCGAGCACACTTTTCCTCATTGAACTGACATCTTATTATTGTCCTTTTAGAGTATATTTATATATATATATATATATATATTGTATTTATGTATATATTTAAGTATGTATTCTTTTGCATGTGCCTTAGTTTATATATATATTGTTGATGCTATTGTTCATACAATATTGCGCCGCCTACAAAAAATTTCTGATTTGCCCAAAGGTCGACTGGTAGAGAATGCCATTAGGCATTAAGTTCACCTTTTGTACTTTAATTTGTATTTTTGTGCAATAAAGATTAAATAAATAAATAAATAAAGTGATTGTGACCAATTGAAAGCATCACAAACTTTTTTCATTGGTGAAGAGGTATTAAGCCTTTGCAAAACCGCTGTCTACTCAAACACGTCACCAATATATGTGATAAACTACTTTTGACCTAAACGTAATGTTTATTAAGTTGATTATTAAAACAACTCGATACATAAGTCGTTTTAGCTATAAACATTGTGGGAGATGGGACATATTTCAACGTCATTTTTGTATGGCGTTATGCTTCCATGTTTTATTTCCGTTCACTGCTTTGTCATAACATTGTTGCACACTAGAAAGACAGAAATTGGTGGTTAGTTGTTTATTAGTAGGTAAATCATAAGTTATCATTGTAAGAAATATAAATAAATGGGTAGGTAATAGTAGAGAAAAAACTTTAGCAAGTCTAAAGAATTTCACAAAGAGATATTAAAACTACCTCTCTAATTATTTCCACAAGTATTAAATAGTATTTACCTTTGATGGTCCGGGAATAAAATCCATTTGTGCAGCAAACGGTCTCGAACGAGGTGACTCGAAGGCAAGCCCTTACTTCTTTCAATGAAACTTATGCTCTTATTTATAACGTGTTAGGTGGGTACCTACATAAGCACCTGTGATTGTTGATATTTTCATTTTCACGATAGGTTAGGTATCACTCAGTTTTCATATTATTCATTCCATTCCACATTGATTCCACATCATAACCGTATCATTTGCGTTTTGCAAATTTTCGAAATAGGTACCGACACTCACTAGAAGCAGGACACTTTTTACACTATTCAATTAATAGGAATCCTTTATAGAATTTAAGAAAATGTAAAAAAATGCAAATAAAAAAGTTAGGATCCTATTTACGAACGGTAAGATCAGTAAGGCTTCGATCCGATTTAGAATCCTAAGTACCTATCGCTATCGCATAAATTTACGCGGCACTGTTTAGGTGGCGTCTAAATTTACAGAAAAATTCGTTTAAAAATCTGTAATTTGACGTTTGTGATGTGCACCCGAATACCAAATTGGCGTCTATCTCTAATTTGAATATTATAAACGTCAAATTTAAGCGATTCTCTAAATTAAGAGATTTTAATGTATGGCAACTTCAACATAGGCGGTAATCCGAATACCAATTGGCGTGTAACCTAAAATGACGTAACTTAAAATTACAGATTCTTAACTTAAATTTAAATTTAGACGTCACTTATCCGAATTGGACCCAGTGTGGGCATCATATATTTTGAGATCATTTCGAACTTGTTTTTTTTATAGAATTAATAACGACCGAAGTTGAAACTGTTGGACATGATGAACAAATAGTATAGAAAATGTAGGTCCATATCTCGTTAGGACTAGTTGGCAAATACGACCAGATGGCTTGTAATATCGTACCTGCGATACTTGGTTCCTTGTCGCGTTACTCTCGATTTTTGTAAATTTTTTGCGCGTATTAGACTATCTTGTGGGTGCGGTTCACATGTCGGTTATTTGTATCCCTGTAATTAGGTGATTACGTTATTTATTTCAGTTAATAAATCGTTCACTGTTGAACCGACTAACTTTTGGGACGCGTATTTCTTGAATATACACCTTGCCCGGGACATACCCGAAGGATTTTAACAGCGTGTTCCTGAGTTAATTCAGAGTTAAAATCGTATAAAGTAGGCTCGATTCGGTCAAATTTATGAGATACATCCATTTTTGTGAAAAAAACTTGTCACGATAACTTAAGTGGAACAGACCCTTATAATTGCAACGTTGCCACTTTTAAGCGAAGTAAAGTCATGAGCACACGTGTCACAAGTAACTAAATCAAACGAAACTCGCACGCAACCTATAAATTCTACAGATATGGTTTGTATTCGTCTGCAACGTGTCCTGAACTTGTTGCCTATAACATGGCTCTCATAAGATTGAATGAATATGACATATATGCTAGTGTCATTGTCATTGTTTGTTTACATGTCGGTTGACATTGTGAAATATTTTCTTGCAAAACACAGAAAAAAACGAGAATTATGGAGAATTAAAAGCATCTACGCATCATTTGCATCACCTCAGTGACATATCCACCTAACCCTCAGTCAGCAATAATTTTAGTTATAGACATGTGTGTACCTTCAAATAGGTCCCATACAATAGAATTGAATCAAGCCTGGCGTCGCGGCGGCGGACCTATTAAGCAATCGAAGTAGTAAATCGGTAGCACTTGACAGTTTAATGTCAGGGTTGACGATTATGATGATTCGTACTTTATTGTACATACTATTATTATAATGTTAACCTTACTGACCCTATATTGAAATAACCCTTGTTTAATTTTTTATCAAAGAAAATATATTAACACGTTTATGTCAATGTTAAATGCGATTCAATTCAAATATAGATATGGAATCATTATTGCTTCAACATATTGGTGTGCTTGAAAAGAACGAACAAAATCAAGTATTTACCATTGACGTCGGTAGATGTGGAGCGGTCGTTTTCGACTTCAAAATGCATATACACAAGTAGGCTACGCAGTTTGACTGCAATAAATATGGAAAAAAATAAGCTTATTTATTTTGGACATCGATAGAACCTTGAACACTATTTCCACGTCGCCTGTCTAAAAACGGTGACGTAATCAAACAGGAACATAGTTTGTTTTTAAATAATGTCGAAGTGAATTTTAAATAATACGGTGGATAATTTGCATAACATTGTATTTTTAATTGTACGGTCACGAGCGTTAATTTGGGACCCATTTCAAGAAAAATATGCTTGACGTCGTCAATGTCATTAGAGATGTCAAGTCATTTGTAACTTTTAGGAAACATAACCTTATTGTTGTAGAATGTCAGATTGACTTTGGACCTAAGGTGGGTACCAAATTAAATCTCGTGACTGTACGTAATACTTAGAGACAACCCTGACGTACAACTGCTACCGATTTACTACTTCGATAAGGGGTATGCTAATAAGCGACTGAGATGAACGTGATAGGTACCTTAGTTCCAGAATTAAGGGGCAGAGTCCAAGATAATTATGGACAGAAATAGAAACGGAGGGACGGATTTAATTTTGCCTAGCAGTGACATAACGACAACATAGCGGACCAAGAATATGCAGGACTCCTTTAAACATGAAAATTCGACACGTTAGATTTTTACCATTGTGAGATATTAAAATTAGAAGCTGCAATTAGTTCTAAAGTTACAGTGAAATACTTTATTGGAACACTAGAGGACGCCCGCGACTTCGTACGTGTAGAATTAGTTTCCTGCTACGTCCCCCATTTCTTTCCGTTCGGGGTCGATTTTCGGAAAATCCTTTCTTAGTGCTCACTTACATCATGAAAGGAACCCCTGTACCAAATTTCAAGTTTCTAGGTACAGTAGTTTCGGCTGTGCGTTGATATATAAGTCAGTCAGGTTTGCCTTTTATATATATAGATTGTGGTGAGATCGGTGATTGGACTAGTTATTTAGTTTCAGCCACCAATGTTCATCGGTGTAAAATTATACTAGATTTCGTTTCTAATATTATTATTAATTATTACTTGTCATATGTGATTTTAATAAAGTTCCACTAATTCATTTAATTTTTCGTCGAACTTGGGCGTAGCTGAGAAGAAGAAATATCAGTTACAGAACATATTTACTTGTAGAAACATTAAGCTGGAATTCAACTGCGGCGCATGGTGGAGATACACACGTAGGTATAAATCCGCTTCAAACAAAAGTGTAGGTACGAATGTCCTTAGATTCGCCTACAGGGTAAGGTCGTAGATTTTGCCACTTTGTAACATAGAGTAACATAGACACTTCTATGTTACGGTAACGTAAAAGTAACGCGAAAGTAACACATAATATCTGTAAAGGCGGTATCATAACGCACTCTTTGACGTGAAAGTCATAAGATGTACTTTATGGATAAAAAAAAAGTTCAAATTTCGGTCCGTTTAATAAAACATAGAATAATAATAATAGTATTATTATATTATTGAGATAACTATCAACAACCAAGTTCAAAGTAGGTAATTAACAATATTTTTTTATAATAAACAAGCAACCATAACTTTGCTTCTTATCAAAATAAAGTAAGGAAGGTCAGCTGCAGTCAACGGCATCTGTAAAGTCATAGTGTATTATTTAAGAATCATCTAAAAAGTACGAGGATTATATTTCCGAAAGAATTTTGCAAATCGATGCAGTAGTTTATGTTATCGCAAAGATGCAAACACACATACATACGGGTTAAACAAAGAACCTCCTTTTTTAAGTCGGTTAAAAAGGAATCTGGTCGGATATTTTCTCCACTGTAGAAAAAAATCTTCAGCAAGTTTAAGTAGGCAAGTTTCAATTTGCAAGTTTTGGCATGCAAACAGAAAAGTATAAAATTTTCAATATGCAAAAACATTTACAACACTTCTATGTTACATAACATACAATCATCGTTACCAGTAACATAGAAGTTACGTAAAAGTAACGTAGAAGTGGGATTTTCAAGGTTATAAATCGACAATAATATGAAAACTTAGCGAATTTTGAACAAAGACATATTATAACGCTCTTATAAGTCACTTACGAATAGTACTACATCACCAGCGTGAACTGTTATTTACCTTTGAAAACGCCAAAATTCACAAAAATATCCACTGCCGAAACACACCCGTCCATCTTTGACTGAGTCCAGACCGCAAAAAACCGTCTTTTTTTACCATTTCTTTGTGTCGCGGGTACTTGGTATTGCCAGTGTCATTACAAAATATTACCATACTGTTTTAAATACCTAGCTAGGCGAAATTATGGTAACATAGAAAATAGTAACATATAAGTGAAAATGTAAAGACAGTTTTTTTAATTGTGATTAAACCAACTAAAAACGTGTATTTAAAATATTGCCACCACAAAGTAGCTGCTTAACGTTCAAATATTTCAAGTAGTTCTTAATTAATTAGACCTCCAATACAAAAATATATAAGTTTTATAGTGTTGTGTTCAAATGAATCAAAAAGACAGCGTGTTTTTGTTTAAATTTAGGGCACTGGATGAATTAAACTCATTGTATATTTGTAACTGTTCGACTTACATTAACATTAAGAATACATTGTAAGATTTAAAGAAATACATAATTTAATGAAAATACTTAATTTACAATGTATCAAGTACTTTGTTTTTTATATGTATTTAAAATTTAGGACATTTTTGTTTTTCAAAAAGTGGCAAAGTCTACGGCCTTACCCTACAGTGGCACACGAAGATGCTAAGCTTCCTAAGAAGGAAATGACGCCAAAGATACATCCCCACACCAGCCGTATTGAACCCAGTGCAGCGCACCGTCATGCCTCGCACATATGGTCTTGTTCATTGGTACGCATGGTAAAGTTACGTCGTGTGGGTCGACCAGTTATATCACACATTCTTTCGAAATTTTCTCGTATGCCACTCAAAGGGTATCTACATCCTTTTAATCACAAAGCGTATTTATACCGGCGTGCGTAGCTCGATCATGCGCTGCAGTAGGTACCTAGTCGGTTACTAAGTTCTGTTACTGAGAATTATTACGATTTAAAAAATATTTTAAAGCCGTTTTGCATAAACCTGTATATTAATCAAAACTTTCATTTATATAGAATAAAAATAAAAATAATTTATTCTAAACTATTGTCATTATTTGATGTACGAGCTTGAAGTATTCCCATTTCGGACGAGAAAATCGTAGTTCAAATCACGCACGACGATGATATTGATAACGGCCACAACTTTTGTAAGAGTTCTTGTAGAGAGTTCAAATTTGCGTGACATATTGAACAGACCTGTAGCTTTGAATTCTGATACAAATTTATTCCAAGCAACTAAAGATCCGCTTGTACACCTGTCAATCTTGATGTCTCATTAAATCGACTTTACGATTTCACATGATTTTGCAGAAATACGAAAACACACCAAATCTCTTGCTTCATAAGTTGAAATTAAGTCTTGTCGAGAAATATAATTTTGGTCTCTAAACATACACAGAGATAGAAAGTTTTATAATATTATAACAAAAAAGTTCTTTAGTAAACAAAGACTAACTTTTAACAGTTTTCAAAAAGTGAAATTTACGGAAAAGTCATGCGTATTTTCATCGATGCCGGCTGTGAATGTTAAAAGATTGTGTCAAAAATTGCGGCAACTAACAAGAATGATTATTTGTTTGTCAAAATGTACATTAATTAAGCTATTTATTTTTATAGATATTGAAATTAAAAAATAAACATAAGTTAGTTTTATTTGCCTCAATCTTAGTAACAGAACTTAGTAACCGACTAAGTAGAGGGTGCCCATGCAGCGTAAGGCTCAGCTATCATGTACCTATAGCGTTTGCATGCCTTGCCATAGAAATGTTCAATGTCCAAACGTAGTATTCAAATAGCTTAGCTACCTGGTTGACTCATTTGAGGACTCTACTAACCTATTCGCTTACTTCGATAGTGGAGTCGCTGCAAGTGCCCTGAATTTGACAAGGGCCCTCCTACTTAGAGTGTGGCCCATGCATAGTTACAGTTAGCTCTACTAATCTTAACATGTATTTAGTGAGGTCTAGGGCAGTTGAGGACAAATTACTCTTACCACTACTGCAAAGTAGATACACCATCTCCTACTTATACCAACATCGGTCATCATTGTTCGTTTGGTGGCGTCTACAGTCCTATTGGTAATACGTTTATCACATGGACCATCAACGATTTTGAAACTTGTGAGAATTAAAGTGCACCATCAATTTAAAGTTGCTGTTTATTTTATTGATCTAATGTACAAAATTAATTGGAGCGTATATTACGCGCTGATTCGTGTAAAGGCACATGTATCTGAAACACGGTGCTTGTGAGCCAAGCCTTTATATTAATAAACTACAAAAAAAATATGAATGATTTTTATAAGTAAATCCTGCTTTGAAATAATATAAGGTTACGCAAACATCTTCTTATTCATGTCACAGTTTAGTCTCTTTCTTCGTTAACTCTTCCAACATCACAATTAAGAAAGGGACAAATTACTCGCTTTCTTTTAACTTTTAAGGGAATTTCCCAAAAACAAGTGCTAATTACAAAAAACGATTTTTAACTAGAATGAAAAAATAATAAATAAGCCGAATTCGACCCATGTTAATATAACATTTTTAACTCTATTTAACTTCAGGAACACGCTGTTAAAATCTTTCTGGTACGTCCCGGGCACGTTGTATAAAACTCTGCGGTGTAGCGGCCTTCCAGAATGCTTACGAATATTTTTCCTTTGGATCCTTGTTATTTCTATTAGTAATTTTTACCCGACTGTGGCAAAGCCCAAACGGAGGGTTATGTGTTTGACTTGTATATATGTCCGACTGAATGTCCGCTCGTAACTTCTAAACAGCTAAACCGATTTTAATAAATTATACGTGATTAGATTCGTCTTAACCACTAGAGTGTCATAGGCTATATTAAAATTATTTAAATGTCAAATTGGCGAAATAAAAAAGAAATACATGATAAGTAACATTACTTTGACGACATTATCCAAACAGCAGTTGGGATTTCTAAAGCTTGCTATTCGTTAGACTTGTTACATTTGTAACTGAAAATATTCACTTTTTGTTTATATTTTTTCAACTGACAATTTTGTTATTTTCGTTGTCTAGATAACGGGCATAGACGATATCTTACCTATCAGTTTAGTCACTATGTATCTCTTAATATGCCATACGATAAATAAATAAATTAAAAAGCTAGATCACCACTATATAAATGGTGGGTCTGACTAGAGCAACCAGTCTTCTCTCAGTCTCAAGCGTGAAAACTCTAAAGTTAGCCTTGTGCGGGGCCAAGTCGGGCCCCGAGAAGCCTCTATCTTCATTACATAAAAAGTCGACTTTGTGTGGAGCCGAGTCGGGCCCCACTACGTTATTCCAGCTTTCTTCGGAGACCGCTACTCTCACTTACGGGTCCCAACTCGGGCCCATCTACCACCGTGTACCACTAGGGGCGCTGCCTCTAACGTTACGCAGTGCAGCGCAAGCAGTGTCCGTAATCTGGCGAATCCGGGACGCAAGCAAAAGGAAGTCCCGTAGGAACTACTTCCGCCCCCACCACCAGAATCTTAATCTTCTAGTTAGACTTTTTTTAATTGTGTATATATTTTAAATCTGTGTGAAGAAGGCGGAAAACATGGTGCTAAATAAATACCCTGACCTTCTATTTTTTGTCTCCTTTTCTCCAATTATTATTTCTTTAACGTCTGGTACCTGGTATTCGGTGCTATCGGAAGACCACGTAAGACGTAACACGACAGGCTTACATCTCGATCTGCCTGCATCGCCTTATGCCTAGACCGCAATACGATCAGATCGCTTTGCGACTACATCTCATCTCATTTTGGTCGAGTTGCAAAATGACCACTTCGTTTGCGTTACTAGATATAAATTTTAGTAAGTATTTGCGTACGTCATTCAGAATATGTGATTTCAGTGTAAACTTTATACAGGGTGTCCTTGGAACTGTAGATCAAATCGAACAGAGACATAGAGGCGGTCATTTCCAGTAATTTTAACCAATAAGTGCTGATTTAATACTTAACGGTTAAAAAGTTATGATTTTTCATAATAAAATCAAAATGGGTACATAGGAGTTTTTTATTATTACCTTGTTTGTCAAAATCAAAAGAAACTCGCACGCAGAAGTCATCCATAACTTTTACAGTTATCTATTTATATAAAAGGCAAACCTGACTGACTTATATATCAACGCACAGCCGAAACTACTGTACCTAGAAACTTGAAATTTGGTAAAGTGGTTCCTTTCATGATGTTAGTGAGCACTAAGAAAGGATTTTCCGAAAATCGACCCCGAACGGGAAGAAATGGGGAATAAATACAAAAGAATAGAATCCAGCATCGCGAAAGGACAAATAGGCGACCGAGGATGTAACCGGGACGAACACCTTTGTTCAAGACTGGAGAGAGAGTGCAAGATAATAATGCCAGAAATAGAAACGGAGGGACGCTTAATTTTGCTTAGCAGTGACATAACAACCACATTGCGCACCACGAATATGCAGGACTCCTTTAACCATGAAAATTCGATACGCTAGATTTTTACCAACGTGAGATACCTACAGCCGGACGACTAAAATTAGAACCTGTACACTTTAGTGAGAGACAAAATCGTTTTAGGTAATTACTTTAATCAGTGATTGCATTATTTATTCGATTTCAGCCTACCAATGTTGATCGGTGTTAAACTATACTAGCTGTCGTTTCTAATGTTATTTATTAATTATTGCTTTTATGTGATTTTAATCACGAATCTTAGTTTTCATAGAACTTGGGGTGTAGCTCAGAAGAAAAGTATGTTACAGGGCACATATTTACTTGCAAAAAATCAGGAATCATTACGAATTTAACCGCGGCGCACGGTCGAGTCGCTTCGAATCAAAGTGTACGTAGATACTTACTTAGATTCTTCTTCAGTGGCACCCGAAGACTACTTCTAGCGGTTTTAGCGTTTTAACTGAGTTTCCGTTCATATTATAAGTGCTGTTTTGGCTTTAACAGGTAGGGAAAAAATTACAAAAACAAAACTCCGTTACACAGAAAACGATCGGAAACGATGTTGTTCAAGCAATGTCCAAACGTAGTAGGTACCCAAATAGCTTAGTCAGCCGGTGGACTCATTTGAAGACTCAGCTAACCCATTTGTCCACTTCGGTAGCGAAATCGCTGCAGGTGCCCTGAATATGGCAGAGGCCATCCAACTTAAAGGGTGGCCTACTCGTAGTTACACTAAGCTCTGCTATTTCTCACATGTATTTAGTGGGGTCCAGGGCAAGTGAGGCCTGAGGCCCGTTTCATAAAGCGACAAGTTACAAATTACAAGCGGAAATCTCTTTCTAACTACCTTTGCTAGAAAGATACTTTCGCTTGTAATTTGTAATTTGTAGCTTCGTGAAACGGGCCACAGATCACTCTCGCCACTGCTGCAAAAGAAGTCAAGTAGGTATACCACCACTGATACCAACAACGGTCACCATTGTTCGTTTGGCGCCATCGGCATCGGTCATATTGGTATTACGTTTATCTTGCGAACATGACATCACATGGATCATCAACGAATTTAAAACTCGAAACAATTAAAGTGCACCATCACTTTTTAATTTGCTAAGTATTTATTTTATTGATGTAATGTACAAAATTAATTGGAGCGTATGTTACGCGCCGATTTGTGTAAAGACATGTATCTGAAATACGGTGCTTGTGAGACAAGCCTTTAAATTATTCATCAAAAAGGAGTTTTGAATGATACTTCTACTAAATCATGTTTTGAAATAATCATTGTCAGTTTGAGCTCGTCTTCGTAGACCCATACTCGAGATTGGTTTTTATTTTTAGGCTCATATGCATATATCCAACACTCGTCACCAGATACAATGCTAAAAACTGCATTTGAGCTTCCTCCGTTGAATTTATTCAAAATTCTTCGGCAACAATTGAAACGTCGTTTTCTGCTCGTCAGAAAATAAGTGAGGGATCCAACGGGAAAACTACTTTCGCACGTCTAATTTTTCCTGGAAATAATTTGTATCTGACTCATTGCAATGCCTAAACACTCTTGAATCTCCCGATATGACACATGCCGGTCTTCCTTTATCAGCTGACGCACAACATCGACGTTTTCTTGCGTGACTGCCGCTTTGGTCGACCTTGACGCACGTCGTCCGTGAGGGTTGAAATTCTGAATACCACCTATATATTGTCGTCTTTGAAGGTGGTTCAATACTAAAAGCAGCAATCATCCGGTCTCCGACGATGTCCAGTAAGATCACCTGGTAGGATCCCCCTACCTATTAATTTTGTATATGGGGGGATCCTACCAGGTGATCTTACTGGACATCGCGCGGTCTCCACATTGTTTTTGCGTTAATCCACTTTTAAAGTCGTAATAAATCATAGCTCTTAAATTTCCAAGGGACAATTCCATTTTCAGCAGCGACTCGACGACTTCAAAAAACAATTGAAACAGAACCATTGCTTTTTTTTTCCATGTGGCCAGTGTGTTAATATAATGAAACTTAAGAGATTATAAAAAGGTATAAAATGTGTCAAAAATGTTTTTAAGTGTTCCTGAAACTTCCAGTGCCCTTTATAAAAAAAAAAATAAGTATGATTTGCGATAGTGGCACTCTACTAACTTGGTACTTTCGGCTAAAAAAATATGTTTATTGTGTCAGAAATATAAATGGTTTCCTACAAAGACTTCTGTCGAACAAAATCTTTACCCGTTTTTATAACATTTTGTACGTTTTTAAAAATTATTGAATTATAGTTTATATTTAATAAACTAGAATAAAAATAAATTGTTTTTGTAAACATCAATTTGTTTATGTTCTATTCTATACACAAACAATTTGTAATCACGTAAAGTGATCGACGGCTCTCGAATAGGGTTTTAAAGAAATACATGTAATTGGCCTAATTTGATAATTTCTTAGTTGTTTTAACTTTAATCGAGAAATCCTGAAACAGGTATAGTTTTATTTGTTACGAAGAGTAATTATAAAAAAGTTTCAAGCAACCAGCTCACACCGGTAACTTTTTTCCATACTAACTTTGTCCCCTCTTTTCCCCCCTTTCATTGTCATATCTTAGTTTCTTATTAGACATAAACCTGGTCACCATTTGAAACGTTTTAGTGAAAACCGCATTGACATTGGTTCAGTGGTTTTCAATTGATGCGAGAAGAAACAAAATTAAATAGACAATCTGACATCAACTCTAAAAATTGTAGAAACGTGTTCTGCTGCTCATTCTGAGGGTCCCATAGTATATTTGAGTAAATACCTCGAATGTACCGATTTTTTCCCGTCTTCAACTTTATTATATGTACCTATAGATAAATCATTACGCAGAATTTGACTTTTATTTAATGGCATTATCACCTCCACGGAATAGAAAAAACAGTGGAAGTGGCATGAGCTTCGCTTAGTATCAGACCTATTGTCGCCAATACTCAAACTATCATAAAAACAACACGCCACCATGGAAAATGTTTTTGGTGCGGCTATCGTTTTTACACTCCAAAATAGCACAATAAGGCATGCTTCTGGATTTATTTCCTATTTTAGAAACATCGAAATATCGAAATATTGAAATAAGCGATCGCGGCAAATGTATGGTAGGTTATGCGGAACTCCGCATAACTATGCCACACGTTACACGCCCACTTGACACTTCTACTGTTTTTTTCTGTTCTGTGATCACCTCATTAGTTAATGCTCAGGCGGAACGTTACCTGAGGCGGAACGTGATAATGAGTCATGTGTTTTCGTGCGTGCAGCCGGCGTTCATCGATTTATAAGACTTTATCACCAGGGATCGGAAATTCGGATCGATATTTACCTAAAGTTGGCAAAATCCCGGAAAAAGATAAAATATTATTTTAATAATATCAGTTCCGGGATTCCGTGATTTTACAAAACGTTAATAATAATTATTATTTTACATGTAGGATAAAACGTTCCGTTTTGCTCTTATAAATTCGTTAGGTCAATGAGTTACAGGTAAATTAAATAACATTTGGTAAATCTATACATGGAAAATAACTTCAAATAGTTAATATAAATACTTCATTATGAATTTATGCTGGCGTAAATTATTCATTTAGAAATCCCGAGAGTTTTATTAATGAATTATTTGATTGAGTCCGCCTCCATACAACTGAACAACAACGCCGCCGCGAAAGTTTAGTTAAATATCGATCCGAATTTCAGATCCCTGGTTATCACATCAAAAAAATTGTTCTGTGATATACAGGGATCGGATATTCGGATATATACAGGGTGATAGGAAATTCGCCGTATTCCTTGAAAGGGGTTATTCTACAGCTCATTTGTAATGATTTAAGTCCAGTCAACCAGGGGTCAAAACTCATTGGTTTTCGAGTTATTCACGTTTTTAGATTTTTCTTAAAAATACCCGGCTTTCGACCTAAAACTAGTAAATGTGTAAAAACTAAGTCATTTAAAAGGATTTGAAGTCGGAAGTTCTAGTAATTATTTGCCAAATTTTGTAACATTTTAAAGCATAACTAAAAAAAAAGTACATCACTTCGCCTACAAATTACAGGAATAGTTTGCTCAATTCATAAGCTTTCTAAAAAGGTACAATTTATGACATTTTAAAATTAATTTTAACTAAAAAAATTACAATGAATAAATAATAGCAGAACAGGTAGAAGACTTGACTTAGCGTACTTGACTCTGAATGGGTTTGTTTGTGCCATTTTAGGTTCTCCGAGGGCTTACTTTGTCTTCAGTGTCTTATCTCAACTTATCTTCTTGAGGTAGAAGGCACAGCGGATTGCCTTTGGTGACACAAACAAAGGGTCATTAGGTCAATTAATTTAATTTGTTTGTTTCAAAAATTCTAGTACGTGGGGTTTTTTGCCTTCTCCTTCTCCTTCGCTTGATTTTTTTGGGTTTTGACCTTTGGGAGCCCAAAAGTGCAGATTATGGTAGTTTGTTATTTAATTAATTTTGAATTTATGCTGGCGTAATAAATTCAAAATTAAGTATTTATATTAACTATTTAGGTTATTTTCCATGTATAGATTTACATAAAGTTATTTAATTTACCTGTAACTCATTGACCTTACGAATTTATAGGAGTAAAACGTAACTCTGCTAAACGAGTTCAACAAAGTCAAAATCCGAGTCTAAATATTCGACATCCATATATTTATCAGATTCTGGCTCCAATGTATCTTCACTATCGTCAGTTGATGAGTCAGTTTCAATACCACCAACCTCGATTATAAATCTTTCGGTCTGTGATTCGACTATAGGAGCTTTTGTCTTATATCCGTCTTCTTTTTTTTTTACGTGGTCGCAGCATTTACTCCAATTTTCTATAGTCACTTCCTAAGTAATAACAAAGTGTAAAAGTAAGCTATATTTTTTCTATTCAATATAATTCTAAACATTGATAAATGTAAATAACTGAAAACTATCTTTAACGAGCTTTAGGAAGGCATCATTCGTGATGGAAACATTTTTAGTTGCCACTTTTGCTTTCATGATGCCCCAAATCGGTATCATCTTGGGTCGTCCCATTCGTTTTATGTCAAGTTCTTAACTCGTCCCATTCTGCTTTCGTCTTCCATTCTTCATTCGTTACTTTCGTTCTTAGTCTTTGTCGTCTATGGTCATATCTGTTGTTTGTCTTTTTCTTATTCCGGCTCATTCGTTATTCGTCCTATCGTCTTTCGTCTTATTCTTAGTTTGTATTTTTCTTATTTGGCCTCTTTTGAAATTGATCTCGATCTTTATTGGACACATTCACAATTTATCCCGTTCAATATTCGTCTCATTCGCTATTCGTTTTAGTTTTTTTTAGTTATTTACTTGTAGATTAGTGGAAAATTTACGAGATAACAACGTCCAATATAAGCCGACACTCTTTAAGTAACCAAGTGCATAGTTAGTGCCAGTCAGTTTATACTAGAAATTTTAACAAACCAAACATACGAACTAAATAATTTTAGATGCTTAGTATATTATATAAGTATAGTTCATATTATAGGTCAATATATAATACATTCATATTCTTTTAGTAAGCAATCCTTCCGTTTTTATTATTTGACATAAAAATCCTAAAATGATAATAATTTACTAAGGTTAAAGTAAAATGGCAATTGAGACTAAAAACGAACAAGACGCATAGTGAATCGAGCTAAAAACGAAAGTGACTTAATGATAATGGGACCAACAACGAATGTGTCGAAGAAAAATTGACGAATACCGAAAGAACCTGAATAAGAAAAAGACAAACTACAAATATGACCAAAGATGACAAAGATTACTAACGAAAGTGACGAATGAAGAATGGATGACGAAAGCAGAATGAGACGAATTAAGAACTTGACAAAAAACGAATAGGACGACCCAAGATGATACCCCCAAATCATCTCGATGGGATTTAAATCACAGTGATAGGGCGGTAACCTTATCACTTTGTGACCATGATTTGAGAGAATCGTATCTATTTCGTACACTGGCTCGGGTTTATGACGTCTCAAAATTGTGACCAATTTATCTTTAGACACATTTTGGGGAAATGAGATGTTATTTAAACGCAGCCATTCAGCAATGACGTGTTTTCTATCGCCAGATGTTGGGGCTTTGTAAATTTGGAAAGAATGGTACCGGGCATTATCCATTATATTATAACACACGTGGGTTCACTGGGATTGGGAATTAATCTCTGCAAAACCCATTTCTTAAAATTGTTCCTGTTCATGGAGTCATGATAATGGGCTTTTTGTTCCTTATCATTATATATTAGGAGTGCATTGGGAACAAATCCCGATGGTCCACCGGCATGATATATCGTTTGCCGGTTGAAACGGGTTTCGATACACCGGGTTCATTTTCGCTTTGCCAGCATTTTGCGTGGTTAAGAGAAGTATGGATGTAAGTCTCACCTAAATAAACAAGAGATATATTTTTGTCCCTTGCTTCTTTTATTTCGTGTAAATAACTTTCCCGCCAAACCACAATATCCGAACGCTCCTTTAATACGGACCGTTGGTTTCTGCACTTTTTGTATTTGAAACCCATACTGTGCAATAGCAATCGCAAGTACTCTCTACTACCGGTAAAACCAATATATTTTTTCAATTCGGTAAGCAGACTTTTGAGAGTTGGTACTTGCTTTCGCACTGCATAGAATGCATGAATGCATGAATTTTGTGCCTTATTTTGTACCTTATTTTTTTTGGTAGTTTATATTTTGGTATCGATGGCAATGGCGGTAACGGCTCATTCTTTTTGTATATATTTTTGATTGTAGCACTACAGACGCCTCGATTGAGAAAAAAAATAATAATTTAATAATTAATATACATATTTAGTACCATGCTAACCAGTTCATTACAACCGCACTATGAATATCATACCCGTCATGTCAACAACTAATTTCATAACATTGTTTACTGGAATGCTGCTGAATCCTTCGTCCTTTTTCTGCTGCATCCATTTGAATGTAGGTATATAAATATATATTTTTTGCACCGGGTTGAAATTTTTTGGGCATTTTGATTGCAAAATCGATTTACATCGGTGACATTCAATGACTTCAAACGTATGGTGGTCAAAAAAAAATTGCCATTAAAATAAATTTGTTAATACTATATAATGCCTACTCGCACTCATCGCACGAATATTTACCCTGACCGGGAATCGTACCCAGGACCGCTAGCTTCGTAAGCAAGGTCACAAGGTGCTTAGTCACTACCAACTACCTAGGCCATTCACGTCGTCACATGTCACCTGTCATGTCACACTCAATAACTTAAATTAACTACTTAATGCGTATTAATTTCACCTAGTCAACACTAACTCTAAATAGGTATGTAGGTAATCACCTTTACTACTCCAAAAGTATGTTGAAAAACGATAGCTCCGGATCTTGTATACATTGCAAAGACATTGTCCCTCGATGTTTTAACGCGCACTACAACCAAACGTAACCGAACGCAATGACGACGCGGCCCCGTCTAGTCACTCTTTTTTCATCCTTAAATGTAGTTTCGTGTAGGAGGTTCGCCCCGCCCACAGCCGTACGGACGGCGTAACGCACACATGCAAGCCGCGCGATGTACCTTTGTTTGAAGACGATCTACTTTTCTATTTATACTATGTTCCAACCGTGGACTGATAATGCTGACTTCGGGTAAAAAATTGACATTTAGAAATACAAAATGTGTCGAATATTAATCTGAAGTAAGCTTTATCTATCCGCGGTAACTTGTTTTGTCATTGATCTTAGTGCGCTGTTTTAATATATTTTGTAATTAAAAGTTTATGAGAAAAAGTGGGTGTGACATATACAGGCAGACAATTGTACATAGTTTGGCTTCGTAACCATAAAAATGCGATTCCATTCGTCCGATGTTCACCTTTCAGTTTTTGACGTAAAGTATTGGTCAATATTACCACATTAATAGGGCCATTCATCTAAAAAATATTTGACATTACATACATAAATACATACCTTCATGCCTGTAATCGCAGAGTGGGGTAGACAGAGCTATATAATTGCCTACAACTTTAAAAACTTATAATTCAGTTTACCATTCACAAATTTGACACTTAACGTTTAAAGCATTTAGTTCTTTTGAACATGTTTTTTTCGAATCACAAGGCAAAAATTATTAGTGTTAGCATTAACTTGGATGCGGTTTGGATGTGAATGCGTCACAGACGGACAGACATATTAGTATGGATACTCGCGCCCTTCTCGAAGGCGCGAGTTTTACCGCTGTTATAAATAAATTCAGCTAGAAATTACCTTAAATAATGTAGGTATTACTTTTTATTTAAGTAATGAATAAAAATTCTTTAATTTCTGTCTAAAATGAACCGCTCCGCCATTCTTGAAAAGATAAATATTGTAATTGGTTAAATAAGGGTTTGGGGAGACCCTTATTTAACCAATTACAATAACTTTCAAGATGCTTTTGTTACCTATCGACGCGGAATCGGCTTGAGCCGGTAAGAAAAAGTTTTATGTCCATGCAGTAAGAGCGAAAACGACGTCTTTCCGTTCGCAATGCCGAGCCGAGCCGAGCCGATTAAAGTGATGAATATTTGCGGCGCTTGATGGTTTGGGCCTGATCAGCTGCTGCACCGGCCCGATTACGGGTTGACTGGACGTGGGACAGGGCGAATGTGTCAACACACGTCGCGTCCCACACCAGTGCCCTACCCAGTTTACACGGCACCAATGTAGTTCCGTCTGGTCGCTTGCCATCGTCTCTATGTAAACCTGCTGGTTCCAGGACAGCTGGTACACACAGCAACACACCTCTAACTAACCATTGGAGGCAGAGCAGAGAGAAAATATCAATGCTGGACAGGGATGTAGATATTTTTTTCATATTAAATATATTTACATCCCTTTCAAGCATTGACACTTATTCTCAGCTCCGTCTTTAATGGTCAGTTAAGTGTGTGGGCGACTGTACAGAGGCAGTGGCAAGCGAACGACGGATCAGATGCCATGGCGGTACAAACGGCCGGCACTTCTAAAGCATGAAAGGCCATGTCGTCCCAGCTCACTTCCTTCCCGCACATGCAAGTATGAGGTTCACAGATTCTATCCAAGACTGTGCCTATATTGCGGGAAGGAAGAGCGTGGAGCCAGTGACCTGATACGCCTGCAGAGACAGCGAGAAGACGGGCGCGATCTGAATCGTCCGGACTATTTTGTATGAGAGATGAATGAATTGATATGAGGCGAGGTGTATCCCATGCTCTTTGGATATGCCTCTTGACTGGCATATCCACTCCGGGACACGACTCACACCGAGCATCCCTGGCCTCCACCAGGTTCGCAATCTCAACGTCAAGTATCTGTGGGACATTTAAGATAATACTGACGAGAGGCAATGAACCATAAAATGGTTAAACTATTTTATACCAATTTAGGGCATATTTGGTATGAACGAAAGGAACGTGAAACAGTATACTGTTAGAGTGACGAGTACGAAAGATTGGTGTCTTAAAACTAAGTTCCTCAGTCAGCGCCGGATTGTCTAACCGGGCATTGGCAATGTCATGTAGCAGGCTCATGTCCGACAATTGCCGACGCTCGTGCAAGCTAAGCAGGCCATACCGCTTGCAAGCTGACTCGTAACTAAACTGTGTAGATGTCGTAAAGGTAAACTCCATAAAGTAGGCCTAAAATTAACCCTTGGGGCACTCTTGACCGAATAGATATGAAGTTGGATTTGTAACCTCCTAGAATAACTGCTTGTTGCCTATTGGAAATATAAGACTTAATCCATATGAACAAGTCACCTCTTAGCCCTAACCGATATAATTTGCGAAGCAGGATGACGTGATCTACCCTGTCAAAGGCTTTCTCAAAGTCAGTGTAGATCACGTCAACCTGCTTGCACTGATCCATTTTGCGGAGAACATAATTTAAGAATTCTAAGAGATTGGTAGTCGTGGACACTTGTAAAATCCATACTGTTGAAGAGGAATGCCTCTGGATAAGACCGGATATATCACCTCATGCACCGTCCTTTCAAAAACTTTAGCAAACACATTTAAAATCGAAATAGGCCGGTAGTTATGAATTTTGGTTTTGGTGCCCTTTTTGTGTTTTTGTTCCTAAAGACAAAGATTTATTGTATAATATACTAAGAGGGAGGCAGAGACTTTTTGCGCAGTGTGCAATGAGAAACGACGGTAAGCCGTCACTGCCTGCGCCACCGTTTACATCTAAGCTTTTAATGCACCTTAGGACAGTATCATGTCTAATTTGAGTTGAGCAAATTATGCTTCCGTCATCACAAAAGGCGGGGCCAAAGGTTCATCCGGATAACAGGGAGCTGGAGTTTGAAACATAGATTAAAAAAAGTTATTAAATGCATCTCAAATTCCGGGACCATCTGAGAAAATTATACCATCATGCTCAAGAGACCGAGGATACGAGGACGCCTTGCGTCTAGCTTTAACGAAAGTCCAGAGGCGCCTGGGATCCGATTTAATACTAGATTGGATATTCACTACATAATTCTTATAAAATGCGTTCTCTATAATTTTTTGTCTCTTGCACAACAAGGAAAGCTCCACATAATCACTTGGATTATGATAAAGCTTCCACTTAAAATGGGCATTAGCTTTTTCTTTAATAATTTTGATGAGCGCTTTACTATACCATGCAGGGTACCTGTTTTTGTTATTATTTATATGTTTTAGTGGCAAAAAAAATTTAATAGCTTTATTAATTACGTCATAGAATAACTGAACATCTTCGTTAATTGTCACACCAGTAAAGAGCTCAAACCAATTCGTTGCATTGAAATAGCTAGAAAATCCGGATTCTAGGTAAAACCAACTAAATGATCATTTTTGTAAAAATGAGTTAAGTATACCAATCGATTCAGGATTTTTTGCTCTTTCTACTGGTAAAACCGATTAAACGGTGTGACGTCACGTTTCAGAGATACTGAGTCATACAACCAACTAACCTCAAGGTACTTACAACACTTTAAGAGGAAATAACGAATATCTGTATTAATTCTACACCTTTGATTATTTTTTTGGTGGTAAAAAGAATCATCTAAAATTAATTCGTTTTCAAAAAGATGTTCTACAGAACGTTCAATAAAATATTCACACGGTAAAAACATGTAACCGTGTTAAATTTAGTTTAGCACTAAGATTATTACAGACAGTTGGCCTCGCAGATCTACTGCTAATTAAAGCTATATGATGATAACACTTTTTACCTGACTATCCTCTAGTATACCCACCATTTATTGACAAAAAGTAAAAAACACTAACTCAGTTTGGAAGCTTTAATTTCCATAAAGCACACTGTATTTTGGGCAAAACTCAGGAGTAAAAACTAACTATCTGCGCACAACTGGTATTAGCGCAAGCTTGTCACAACTTTCAGGAGCCATTTAGTGGTTTTATTCTTACGCATGACAGGGACGCGTCTTTAGCTCCCAGGGATTTTATTATTATTAACAAGTTTGCATTACATAAAATGATTTTACAAGTTAGGAACCACCTCCCAGGTCGACTAGCAATAGTATACTTACGCTTTTAAAGATTATCAATCGGTCATACATTAAGATGCAAACTAGAGACCAGCCAACTCTGGTGTTTGTTAATTTAATTAGCCATTTCTAATTGTAACCACCGACTTACGAGAGGGGTGTTATAAGTTTAACCCCTTTCTCTGTCTGTCTGTATCTATGTCCCTATGCGCCAACGTAGCTTAAGAACTGGTTTTGTGTATGATTCACACCCATCACTTAAAAGTATTTCGGGTTCTATCATGCCATATACAAATAACGACGAGGAAGATAATATAAAGTTAATTGGAAGAGATCTTTTAAAGGGATAAGTCGCCTTCCCTGTTATATTTTTTTGTCTACTTTATAAGTTTTATCTCTTTCGTTTGTACAATAAAGTGTTTACATACATTCATACATATTACTGAGTTAAGCATTATCATTTATTATGATGTGTTTTTAACACGAACTGAAAACTGGAATAATTGGTGTCATATTATTTATTACGTACAGTTGAGAAAGGTCAGTTTATAAATATGTATTTAAGTTATATTAATGCGAAAAAATTTCGTCGGTCTTAGGCAGGATTTAATTTGAATAACGTACAGACGTTTCTGTTAAAATAAAAAAAAAAAGTATTTAAGTCTTTATTAAATACCTACTTTCAAAGCCTGCGATACTACTGATCTAAAAAAACGTCCCCATAAAAGAAACGTTTTTATTTCAACACATTTTTGTTTTTGTTGCATCATGAAAATGGTAAAACATACAAGTGTCAAATTAGCTATGCATATAATACAAACAAACCCTAAAGAAAAACAACAAATTCTAACACCCTAGGTGCGCGATTTCGACTAGCACTAGTAGCACTTGACCGGTTTTTTCATTAGTGCTTACGTAAGTTTATTAGAACAGATTGTTTTGAGAGAGGAAGGCTTAGGTAGGTTCATAGTATAGTCAACTTAGTAAAAAGTATGGAAGTAGGTCGTGTAGTCGTGGTAATTTTGGAATTTTTAGAGTGCCCAACTAGATGCTTTTCCCCGTATTGCACCGTTTCTATTATGTACGGAACGCCTTAACCTAAATGTTAGGTATAAACTTTAAAGTGCCGTCATTTTGGAGTATGTTAAAAACTATGTGGCGCAAGTTTAGCCACGTGTAAAGAACCCTTTGGTACATAACGTATCTTAATTAAAAAGGTGTGTGTGATGTATGAAACTCAAGTTTTTTTGTTTCTTAGATTGCGGCTCGAGGATAATTCAGTCAGTTGATGCAAACTTACATGCTTTTTAAATCATTATAAACGCCCATTTTATTTTGCACAATCTAAACATGGCAGTTATTCCAAAGATACTACATTCGCACTTTATAAAAAAATAAAAAATAACGGGAAGTTTGTCAAATGTAATCGCAGCGAATGCAAGGCAACCGTGGGTGGTAGGATGCATGATCCCGATAATAATGCCACTTTTATGGGGTGCGAATTTAAAACAAATCAAATAAATACGATTGTGACGATTTTCTATAGTTTTAAAATTTCCCTCGGAGTACAAAGACCGTTAAACGTGGATAACTTCTTTCCGGGGGTCTCATTCCGGTGCAAATTTGATATTGTACTTATATATATAATTTTAATAATCCTCAATTTGCATCTCGTTCTATATTTTCCCCAGAGCCGCAATGGCTGAAAGTAAACTTTTATTTATAAATGTTTTTTATTGGATTAAATTAAAAAACACGTGCAAATGTAGATTGAGATAGATAAAACGTATGCCAAATTGTTAGTTATGACATTGCATGGTTTTCAATCGATTGCACCCCTTTCCCCCGCGGGGGGGAGTGAATTAATTAATAAGGGATTAATTAAAGCTTGATTTTTAACCTGTACAAGCCATCAGAAATGTTTTTATCAGTTCTTAGAGCTATTTCCAGATAAAAATGGAATTTTCTTCTAATTTGACTATACTAAAAGTCGCCCACCGTACCGCGTCAGTCAGTCTGTCTAACCATGGTCTGAAAACGATTTATTTTTGCTTTTCTGCTACTTGTAATTTAAAAAAAAGAAGTTCTTATTTTTTTCTCCATTTTCTTACTAAAATGCTTGAGTTAATTCATTTTCTTCAAGTAAATAGTGAAGTAAAACCAAATACCTTTTTGGTTATTTGCAAATAACTTTAAAACTAAAAGGTCTTTTGAAGTCAATATCTGTCAGCCTTAAAAGAAAAATCAAACTAGCAAACCTAATTACTCTCAATGTGCTATAATATTCTTTATATTGAAGTTATTAGCTTTTTACTGTATAGAGGTAAAACCAACTAAAATGGGGGACCTAAGTGGAATAACATCTTTTTCATGGACTTCTATTACTTTTTTGTACATTAAATGTAATCCATCATAAAAACGACAAATTAATATTTTATTAAAGCTAAGTATGATAATCTTATCTCTATTGGTTTAATTTTTATAAAAATGAAAAGTTTAAAAACGCTATAACTCAAAAGTACAATTTTTGCAGTTAATTGGTTTTACCTTGAATCCGGCGAAATAGAGTCGTAATCACCTTTCCGGAATGAAAACTTAAGTACCTTTGCTTCGATAAGCGGGACAGAGAAGATGTCTGTAACCCTTAATTCAAGTAATGGATGGTAAATATCTTCATTAAGAAAAGGACTGGGCGATCTTTGTGAATCAAGAGAGAAGTTACTGTAAATAAGGTCCAAGGTGTTGCCACTGGTGTTAGTTATGGTGTTATGTTGGTGAGGATCCAAATAGTTAAACTCATTTGTTAGTTTATACCTAGTCTGGCCATAAGTTCTGTTACAAAGGTTTACTCAAATAAAACTAACTTCTGTTTATTTCTTAATTTCATAATATACACAAATTAAAAGCTTAATTAATGTACATTTTTAAGAACTAATAATCATTCCACATAGTCGCCGCAATTTCCGATACGATCTTCTAACATTCACGGCCGGCACCGATTAAAACACGCACGAGGTTTTTGAAAATGTCACTTTTTGAAAACTCCTTAAAAGTTAGTTTTTGTTAACTAAGTTTTTTTTTGTTTAATATTGTGAAGCCTCTCATCTGTGGGTATCTTTAGAGACCAGCATTATTTTCTTAACGACACTCAAAAACCAGCTTATTAAGCTCAAAGTTTAGTCTGTTTTCGTATTGCTGCAAATTGATGCGAAATCTTAGGGTCGATTTAATGAGACACGAAGATTGACCGGTGTATAAGAGGATCTTTAGTTGCTTGGAAATACATTTGTTTCAGAGTTTAAACATAAAAGTCTGGTCAATATGTCACGCAAATTTCGACTCAATACGAGAACTCTTACAAAAGTTGTAGCCGTTATCAGTATCGTGGTCGTGCGTGTTTTGACCCATGATTTCCTAACCCGAATGGAATGCTTGAAGCTCGTTCATCAAATGATTGCAATGGTAAAGAATACAAATTATGCTTCTTTTTATTCTAGATAAAATAAGGTTTTGATTGATGTGCTACAGGTTTATGAAACTCTTTTATTTATTTTTTAAATTGTGATAAATCTCAGTGACAGAACTTATGGCTAGACTAGGTATGCTGCTTCCTGTGTTTGGCTTCACCATCAACAGTGCTGGCTGAAGATACGCTGGATATAATGTTGGCTATGTTCGTAGGTAGGTTTCTACCAGGCGGGGCGTACACTGCAGCTATATTTAAGTTAAATGAAGAGGCGAACAATGAGGGAGAAGGTACGGTCACCCATAGGCACTCTGTACCTGGGATAGACAATTCGGGTCTCGAGAATCGCATCGCGATCGCAGAACAAGAATCATAACTCCACCTCCATCAGCCTTACCTGAAGTCAATCTATCGCTGTCGAGTCTCAAAATTTCATACCTATCGTCACATAATTCAGAGTCCATAACGCCATCGCACAACCTGGTTTCAGTGATAATAATGATATCAAATCTAGAATTAGAAATACTACGATAAAAATCATGAGTTTTGGATGTAAGACCGCGAGTATTTTGATAATAAACCCTTAGATTTATATTCATAAAAAGTATTAACGTATGTGTTAAGAAGCCAAGTACGTGATGCGATAATAAGATATTTAAGGTAATAAGCGCCCCATAAGTAAATACATTTGGAAAAAATTGGAAAGAATCTGCAGTAGGACAATTAAAGTAGGTAATGTAAAAAAGTTTTTGTGAGTGTGTTGGTAGCGAGTGAATGAGTTTGTACAATGCAAAAAGCAAAAGCTAGGTTTGAAGGTGTGTAAAGTAACGTACTGTAACATACAAAAAAAGACTTAATTTGTCCACATAAGGCGTCGGAAACGACAGATTTAGATTTAAATATAATAAGACATTTTATATAATTTTTTGGAGATCTAATTGTGTTTTTATAAGAATGAAAGGACTCGTGTCGTTTTTCCGAGCGTAAAGATTGCAGTTTTTTACCCAACAATATTTGAAGTTTTTTGTTTTACACAATTCCTTACATTCCTTAAGAAGTTTCTTATTTTTAAGCTTTAAATGATCGTTTACGTAGATTAGATTCCTCTACGCTTGCGGATGCCAGCGATAATGTTATCTTTGAGGTTTCGTTGCTTTAACTTGACAATGATGTTCTTTGGGAGGCCACCGGTGGATTGGACTGGCTTCACTCGATTGGCAAATTCTATGCCGGCCTCGCGCAAGCTCACGCCGGCTTCCTCTGCAACACGAAGCACAACGTTGGTAAGGGACTCGTTTTTTAGTTCCAGGATGCCCGAAATCTCCAAATTATTCATTCTAAGCCACTGCTGATGTGCATCATACTGAGATTCGAGCTCCGTTATACGCGCTTTAGACTCCGCCAAATCACTTTCAAGTTGGTTGATTCTTTCAACTTTACACTCTAACAGGGCAAAATTTTCCGCTATCTGCTCCTGAAACGAAGTTAACGCTAGGCCAATCTCGGATTGTATCAATTGTGTTAACTCTTGTTTTAAAGTCTCATTACACTTTATGATTAGTGAGTGAAAAGTTTCAATGTCTGATGCCTGCGGGAGCAGCGGCCCGGGAGATATTAAAGAAGGGAGGTATTAAAGAAGTGGCATTAGTAATCGCAACTAAACTGATAGGTAGGTTAACATAATTAAGTGTAGCTTATTTAAACATCTTCACTTTCCTTGCATGCCAGAGATTAGAGTACCCTGTTTTTTTTTCAGTATTCGTTAAATGCTCACGGTCTTTGTTTAATTCATGGTATGTATTGTAAACTATCGCTATTAAAGACCCTTTCGATTTTCATCTTGAAATACGTTAGTTATTTCTGTCATATTTGATCTGTCCAATTCCCGGTTAAGCAAGACGATTTTTCAAAAATCCATAAATGCAGTATTTGTTGTTTTCTAAAATAAAAATAAGTCTCCATTGCGTAAAATTTGCTATTTCCAGTATTTAAGGTAGCTGTGGTACATTTCCCGTGACGGGTGAAAACAAAGTTAAATGGTAATTGCTAGTATTCATGACCTTCCGTTATTTTGATTGTGTTTGTTATCTAGAGATAAATGTACCATATAGGTAACCCTTTCGATCTGCATCATAAAATACGGCATGTTATTTTACCGATATAAAATACTTTTGATCGAATAAGCAGCTCGGTGAAGGTCGTCTCCTCTTCGGATCTCCTACTACCTGTATAGTGTATACTTCCGAGGCTGTAAACGTAAATAGCGAGTATTTATAGATTTCATTTTGATATAATTAAAAATATTTCCGTAACTGTACTACTCAGCTGATGTTGTGTAGTATCAAACCGCAATTAGATTCGGAAGTACCGTTAGCACAAAAGTACATATAATGAATAAATATAATTAATTATAAGTCAATCTATGATATCGTCATAGTTTAACTGCAGACACTTATAAATAAAATATTTCATTCAGTACGTATAACAACTCTACCTATTCTTGGTAAAAGTGTAAATGTAATGCTTTCTTAGGTAACTATTCCAAAGGATACATTACAGAAAATAATTGGATTACTGAATAATAATCGCAAATTTAAAAAAAAAAGAAAATATTGCCATAGAAATTTCTCGGAAACTGAGTAAGTACTCCTTAAAAAGGAAAACGAGGACCAAAATTTATTTTAGACCATTTCGACAAATGTGCCTTACGTAACATTATAACAAATTTGTACCTCCAAAAAATTATTATGTTAATATGTTTTGTATTTTTTTTAAGTAGGTAATATTATAATTTATGTTTTTTCCGAAGCTTTATAACTTCTTTGTACAGAAATAAGTATTTTCATTTATCTGCACACTCTACCATTGACAATGTCATTTCAGAAACGACATATGTGCTCAATTGTATTCTAATCGCGGTTTGATAATATTATAATAGATTATAGAACATTTAATTCCCGTTCCTTTGATACCCCACACATATAAGGTTCGTAGAATCAGAATTTTTCGAACCACAGCGGCCGCCATTTTGATGACGTCATATTTCCGGGTACTTTACAGGTGGCTTCCCGACGGATTTTAAGATTTAATAACATGTTTAACAACATACTAAAATTTGGTGCTGGTATCACAAAGTGAAATATTTTTCACCTAACGAAACGCACTCACTATCTTAGACACTCAATTTTTTTACAGTTTGGTATTATTATGGACGCTTGAGCAACAAGTAATAAAAGTACAAAAAAATATATATTTACTCGATCTTAATGTTGTAAGTTGGTACGGAACCCTTCTTGTGCGATTCCGACTTGCACTTGACCTATGTTTTATTTATTAATCTTTCTTTATATGCATTGCTTGCGAGTGACTGACGGAAAGTAAACTAATTGCCGATTTAGTACCTACTATGAATTGACCGGAGCAGGGTGCTGTTTGCTGATTGATCGATAACATTTTATTCTCAATCTTGAATATCGCGAATGGAACAACATTTGGGTTAAATTGGGCTACAAATATATTTATTTTCTCGCTATAGTCGTGATAAACGGAAGGAAAGTATGATAGATGAAATCGTGAATTCTGAAGGCCCTCAACTCCGTTTCGGTCTTCTACAAAGCTCTTTCATCCTATTGCCTACTTTAAACCTCTGCAACTATGTTCTATTCTGATATAGTCTAAAGTTAAATGTTTTTTGGTTAAACAGTACGGTGGAGGTGTT
Organism: Acleris cristana; assembly: GCA_948252455.1. Classification (NCBI taxonomy): domain Eukaryota; kingdom Metazoa; phylum Arthropoda; class Insecta; order Lepidoptera; family Tortricidae; genus Acleris; species Acleris cristana. The sequence continues at coordinate 22,188,730 of OX411772.1, read as the reverse complement.
GGCGGAGTAGGCGGCGTGGGTGGTGTCGGAAATGTAGGTGGTGTCACAGGTGCTAGCGGCGGAGTCACTGCTGGCGCCGCACCTAACCTTGTCAATGGCGCCAACGTTGTGCCGCCCGCTCCTGATTCTTCTCAGCACCACCAACCTTTCGATGTGCAGGTTAGTTAATTTCTTCGCTAGTCTGACGTCTGTAATGTCTAAAGCTGATGCAGTGTATCGTTTAAACAATTTCGTAACAGCTAAAATTGGCTTCTAATTGATAAATAAGTTACTGTACATAGTATACATCATCATCTATGAATGTTAGATTACTGTCTCAAATAGTTTGGACACATACTGTAATTGTATGTTGTATCTCACATAACTTGTAATACAGTGACGTGTGGTTCAGTCAGCGTCAAAAGTAAGTGAACAAAAACAAGGTACCAAAAGTAATAGTCACGTGTAGTACCAAAAGAAACACAGCATTTAAAATTTCAGAATTATTTGACATGTTTAAAGTTTATAATAAATGGTTAAGGTAATTATACAAAAGAAAATACCTGGCTTTTTCCAAAAGAATAGAAAATAATTTAATTTCAAAATTAACGGAAAGTGCAAAGGTTCATAATAGAATGAACTTATATGATGCCTTATGCATTGTTGCGTCGTGACAAATCCATACCGAGATTTTAAGGGGGCTACCACGAAAATCGAAAGTCTAAAATATATTAATTCATAATAATTTTATTTACCTAAGCTAGTCACTTATTCGACGCAATTACATTTACAATTGTATCACGACATTCTATAAAGATATGAGATAGAGGGCGCTAGTCGTCGCGTAAACAAACAGCTCTGTAAAAATTGCTAATTAAAATATACAAACGGTAACGTCTTATTATTAATATCGTCGGTTTTTTGTGGAAAATAGAGCACGATTCACATGTGACAGTGTTATCTACGCGATTAAAAGTGTATTTGGGTCAATCAACTTTTCTTTGCGCCTCGATGCCATGGTGACGTGTCCTGGTTCACTCTTTAAAATCACGATTTTAAAGTATATAAATCCAGCAAACATCCGTTTTTTTGGCAATTACAAGCCCATTCTGTTATGGGTTTTCTTCCAAGCGTATTAGTAGTCTATATTATAACCATTTTTCTAAGAAACTCTATCACTGTTGTCTCCTGGCTTACGGGACAGAATAACAGCAACAAAAAGTTGATCCACCCATTTACTGATTAAATGGTGATTTAAGCGAATAGACGTAAAACAGTTGTCACACGAAAACGCCAACGCAAAGAGGTAAAGTGTTTCGTAAACCAAACGGAAAACATTACAAGCTTGCCTAATAAAGATATAATTGGGCATATACGATCAAGGTATGTAAATTACAAATTAATTTATAACCTCTAAAACGTTAGTAATGACCTTGTTATACTCACCTTTCAAGCCTGCAATACCGACCAGTAGCTTTGATTGACAGCGCCATCTATATCTATATCTATTTCTATTTTTACATAAGCGATAAAACGTTCCAAGATTGAATAAGGGTTCCGCTACTACCCGTAAGATGGCACTTCTGTGTGCAGGATGTCGTCAACAAATAAATGACAGAAGACATCTGAGGTGCTCGTTGTGTCATAACATATTATACGACTTAGAATATGCGAACGTGTCTGAAAAGAGGTTTTATAACATCATGTCTTTAGAAAGCAAAGAATCATGGATATGTCCACTTTGCCGCTCTATTGAACCAAAAGAGGGCAACACCAACACACCCGTCCGATCTTGCCTACAGTTAGACTTATCTCACCCATCTCACAAATCAAATCCTACACAAGACGCAAATGTCACTATAAGGAAGCCACCACCTTATCATGTTAGCATTGATCTACTGAGTGCAGATGACTCAATAATCTCACCGCAAGGCTCTTATAAATGATTCCCCAAAATCACGACACCCACAAGAATCTTCTCTCACTCCCGAAAATGAAAATGAAAATGAAGATGAACAATTAACACTAACAAAATTTAAATCTATATTACTAGAAAACAACAAATATGTTTTATCAGTAATGCAAATCTCAATTCAAAGTCAACTTGAAAACGCCATAGCTGAAATAAAAAACAATTTTAAACTCAACCATGAGTACATATATGCTGAACAAGAGAAACTAAAGAATGACGTAACGTCTATAAATGCTAAGATCGGGCAGCTTAATCAAGATGTCTGTAAGCTTCAAGCTGAAAATGAAGGGTTACTATCAAAATTCCCTTTTCGCCAAATGACAATATAGCTCAAACGTCTGGATTGTGTAATGTCTTTGTTGCTATATAGACATGAACGCTAAATGTATCTTTAGCAAAACGTCTGGATCTTAGAATGTTACTATTTAAATTACACTAGTAGCGAAACGTCTTCATCTTAGAATGTCTTTATTACTTAATGGACATAAAAGCTAAATGGCCCGGTAGTGAAACGTTTGTATCTCAAAATGTCTTAATTACTAAATAGACGTGAACGCCAAATAGCCGGTTAGCAAAACGTCTGGATCCTAAAATAGCAAGTGTTGATATGTGACACTCGATAATTCAAACTTCTAATTATACGGACTATTTTAATTTCCAGACGTTTTGCTAATAACTGCTTTTTTGCTAACATGGTCTACCAGAAAACCATTGGGAAAATGAAACCGAAGTGACGAATAGAATCTCGAATATTGTTTATGATATATTGAATATTAACATATCTGGATATATAGAGGAGATATCATGTATCGGGAAGAAAGGACGATCCAGGCCAATAACGGATCCACCTATAGAATATGCGATATGCCCATCGACGTCGGCCCCAAGCTCTACTCAACCCTCAAACCAAAAATCATACGAACATGGAAAAGGAGATCGACTAACAAACTGTGCCCCGAGAAACCCTACTTTTCGAAAATAGTTTAAATTTCCTCTTTCAGAATACACAAAGTATTTGGAATAAAAACCACCTTTTGGAAGCGTTAACGGAATACCAATCACATATTGATGTATTATGTATATCTGAATCTTGGTTAAACAAAGATAAAATAAACTTAATTAATCTGTATACAGGGTTATTGGTAAGTCGACCTATTCCCGTTAGGAGGTGATAGGGGTGACTATTTGCAATAATTTTGACCCTTATATGCATTATGCAAAAGTGAAATAAGATTTAAATTGATACTTTTTTTGTAATAAATATTTCAAGTTGAATTTCTGACTAATTTAACAAAAAACTAAAAAACGCGATAACTCCAAAATGGTTCACTTTTGCATAATGCATATAAGGGTCAAAATTATCGCAAATAGTCACCCCTATCACCTACTAACGGGAATAGGTCGACTTACCAATAACCCTGTAGATACCATTTGTGCTCGTTCTTCTGTCGTGATCACCATGAGGGCGGTGGTGTACTTATATTTCTAAGAAATGCAATAGAATACTGTGAGAGGTTAGACATTACATCCTTGTCTTTGGAAATGACATTCGAAATTTGCGCAATTGAATTACTTACCCTTAAATAATGTTTTAGTTATAAATATATACTGGCCAAACAGTAAAAGGGTAAGGCCGTAGATTAAAGTAACGCGAAAGTAACACATACTATTTGTAAAGGCGATATCATAACGCACTCTTTGACGTGAAAGTCGATGTACTTGTATGGATAAAAAAAACAAAAAGTTCAAATTTCGGTCCGTTTAATAAAACATAGAATATTATTATTATTATTATATTATTGAGATAACAATCAAAAACTAAGTTCAAAGTAGGTAATTAACAATGTTTTTTTATAATATACAAACAACCATAACTTGGCTTTTTATCAAAATAAAGTAAGGAAGGCTTTTCAGCTGCAGTCAACGGCATCTGTAAAGTCATAGTGTATTATTTAAGAATAATCTAAAAAGTACGAGGATTATATTTCCGAAAGAATTTTGCAAATCGGTGCAGTAGTTTTTGTAATTGCAAAGACGCAAACATACATACATACGGGTCAAACAAAGAACCTCCTTTTTAAGTCGGTTAAAAAGGAATCTGGTCGGATATTTACTCCACTGTAGAAAAAAATCTTAAGCAAGTTTAAGTAGGCCAGTTTTAGTTTGCAAGTTTTGGCTTGCAAACAGAAAAGTATAAAATTTTCAATATACCTACACAAACCTTTACAACACTTCTATGTTACATAACATACAATCAACGTTACTAGTAACATAGAAGTTACGTGAAAGTAACGTAGAAGTGGAATTTTCAAGGTTATAAGGCACTGGTCCCACCGCCGGCGAGTAAGCTATGAATTATCGGCTATTTTCTTGTCCAAGAAACGAACAAAAGATAATCGCACCCGTGTAAATAAAAGAGAGAGATATATATTTATAGTTCATAGTTGAGCTAGTATAGCTCACTCGCCCAGCGATGAACTATAAATTTATATCTCTCTTTTATTTACACGGGTGCGATTATCTTTTGTTCGTTTCTTGGACAAAAAAATAGCCTATAATTCATAGCTTACTCGCCGGCGGTGGGACCAGTGCCTATATCGACAATTATATGAAAACTTAGCGAATTTTAAACAAATACATATTATAACGCTCTTATAAGTCACTTACGAATAGTACTACATCACAATTGTGAAATAAAAACTGTTATTTACCTTTGAAAACGCCAAAATTCACAAAAATATCCACTGACGAAACACACACGTCCATGTCGTCCATCTTTGACTGAGTCCAGACCGCAAAATGCCGTCTGTTTTTTACTATTTTTTTGCGTCGCGGGTACTTGGTATTGCCAGTGATATTACAAAATATTACCATATTGTTTTAAATACTTAGCTAGGCGAAATTATGGTAACATGGAAAATAGTAACATACAGGGTTACAGGTTAAGTCAACCTAGATCCTTTAAGGAGGCATAGTAGAGCTCATTTGGAGCAAATTAGGTCATGTAGTACCCTGTCCGAAATTGATTAGTTTGTGAGATATTCATAATTTTAATCTGAATTTTGGTGATTTTTCCTTATGTCCTAGTCACGAAAAAACCTTTATTTAATGTTTTATTTCAGAAGTTTTTTAGTAGTATTTTACATAATTAGAATCATTTCAAATCAGTGAAGTTTTTAAACGCATTTGCCAGTTATTTTATAATCAAGTTTTTAAGTAATCACATAAAGTTTGTTTCTCCATACTAGGGGTCCCCGTGTTTGTTTTTCACTTAGTATGGAGAAACAAACTTCATGTGATAAGGAAAAATCACCAAAATTCAGATTAAAATTATGAATATCTCAGAAACTAATCAATTTCGGACAGGATACTACATGACCTAATTTGCTCCAAATGAACTCTACTATGCCTCCTTAAAGAATCTAGGTTGACTTAACCTGTAACCCTGTATAAGTGAAAATGTTAAGTAAGTTTTTTTAATTGTGATTAAACCAACAAAAAACGCGTATTTAAAACATTGCCACCACGAAGTAGCTGCTTAACGTTCAAATATTTCAAGTAGTTCTTAATTAATTAGACCTCCAATACAAAAAATATATAAGTTTTATAATGTTGTGTTCAAATGAATCAAAAAGACAGCGTGTTTTTGTTTAAATTTAGGGCACTGGATGAATTAAAATCATTGTATATTTGTAAATGGTCGACTTATATTAACATAAACCCCCTTACTAATAAACGTTGAGTAACGGTGGTATAGCTATACAATGTTTTGTCTTTATCTGTTAAATCCAAATGTCACAACGACAGATGAGGACAAAACATTGTATACATAGCTATACCACCGTTACTCAACGTTTATTAGTAAGGGGGTAAGAATACATTGTAGGTTTTAAAGAAATACATAATTTAACGAAAATACTTAATTTACTATGTATCAAGTACTTTGTTTTTTATATGTATTTAAAATTTGGGACATATTTGTTTTTCAAAAAGTGGCAAATTCTACGGCCTTACCCAAAAGAGAAATTGAAGTTTTCTATACACGTCTAAATAAACTATTAAAATTAATTTCCTTAAAAGATAATAACAAAAATATTATTATACGAGGAGATTTTAACATAGATTTCCTTACAGATAGTAACGAAAAGTATAGATTATCGAACTTAATGTCATCTTACAACTTTCATCAAAGGGTAAAATAGTACGGGCGGTAACGACCATAGGTAAAAAATTTGATATCGGATGAATTCACTTGGCACAGATGTATCCTAGGTCAAACTGAGCTGATTTAGCCCGGTAGCCATCAGCCACCCCCTGGTGGGTAGGGAGGGGGGGGGGTTTGTATTCAAAATTACATGCCGCCGCGCTTCAAATAAAAAAATATATCAGCTTCAGTTTACCTATCACCTCGAGTGTGGTGTCATTTTCTGATAAACCATGGATGGGGCTTTCATTTTTGTTATAATAATTACAGTCTTTCATATAAATCTATAATATAAAATTGAAAAACCAGAACGGGATAAAAAACGAAGGAAGAAGCGAGATGGCGTCTTACAAATTTCAAGAACTTTGTTATCACGTTTCTCGAAAACAACGCACGTTACCTAAGAATAAACTATTGAAATCTATTCTTTAGACATGAGAATAGAACAAGAGCATAAAATTTACCGGTTTCGCTGCGTATTTTTTCTACAATCACGATATGAAATCTCGATAACATTGACAATTTGAACCGTCGGCCATTGTTCGGAAATGTTCGGAAACGTTCGGATCGGTCTCGCCACAGGGTCTCGCTTAATACCTTACGTTTAAGTAGACGCTTTTGGTCAGTAATAATACCTTAAGCCCTTTAAGGCCGGCCGCATACATACGTTTTCCGTATACACGAAAACGTATACGGAAAAAGTATGTATGCGGCTGGCCTAAAAAATGAATTAAAGGAGTGCTCCGTCTTTTTCTCACAAGTGCAATACGGAGCTATAAGTTCCGATTTGCTATGGAAGGACTGCATGCAGGTTAAATTGGTTCGTCTGGGACAGGTTTTATAGCTTCGGCAGTCCGACAAGAGTTACGTTCTCTTCTCTGTGAACGCATCGTTTTGAAAGACATTAATACTCATAAACCTATTACAAATTCATAACAAAAAACACGGTGAAATCTATTTAAGAAAATGAAGTGACAAAAACTGTGAAGTAAAATTTAATATTACCCAATAAAGCCCTGGCTTAAAGGTCCCGCAACCAGGCCAAAAAATATTTAAAAAAAAACATAGTTTGCTGTGATGCCTAGAATTGTAAGTATAACAACAATCAATATTATATTCCTTCTTAATTTGTCTTTTCATTGATAAATTTTAATTGGGTTTTATTATTGTTTAGATCGAGTCAGGGGTTTGGCAAACATTGCCAAGGTTGCGGGGAGTGGATAGTAAAAACGTTTGAGTATCGGTGACACACAAATATTTTAGGACACATAAGAATAGTTTTTAATTATTGCATAGTTTGATGTTCTCTACCTACCTACCTACCAATTTTTTCTTTCTTGAGATGTCACTAAAAGTGGCAATTTGAGAAATGGTGCTCTACTTTGAAATCCGTAATTTGAACTTCGTCTATAGCATCTCTTTCGTTTTCGACGCGTAACTAATTCGCAAGAAAGTAACGGGGCGATCCGAAGTTCGAATTACTGATTTCAAAGTAGAGCCCATGCTCATCAAACCTACCAAGAAATGTCACTATCACAAAAACATTTTTCAATGTCAGTATGACGGTCCAGATGGCACCAATCCGTTTATAATAATTAAAAATATAATTATCTTACTGAAGGTGGAAAAAATAACGAAAGTCTTTGTAGTGGTGTAGATGATTAAGAGAAGATACGTCCAAATTCAAATATAGTCTCCATTTTCTGTACACAGACACTATACAAGTACATAAACGTAGGGGTTCCGTTAATTTTGTCGCCTATACTACTTTTATTCTTAGATGTTTGTTACAAATCGAAATAAACGTTTATATTGTTACATATGTTGTTGTTGTTTTTTAAAAGGATTATAATTGTTTCGCTCTAATTAGTGAGATGGTTTAACGCCCCTTCTCCAGTTAGGATGCTACAGTCAGGACAATTAATACGCCTTAAAATAAAAATAGCCAACACAACTAGGTTGGGGTTATTTTTTTTCGAATTTACGTATTTTAGTTAAAATAATTAATTAATAATATACGCACATCTTTAAACGATAATATTGTATCAAAACGGATACCAAATGTTATCGAGACCTGAAGTTTGCCATTGCAATATGAATATTTCTACCCAGAAATTGCAAAAAATAATAATTACTGAGTTTCATGTGTAAATTTAAGCTATGATTGAGTGTTGACATTTCAATAAATGTGCATAAACAATTATATAATGTGAAAATATGTCATTTCGTTGCTAATCAGGGCTCATGAACATAATACAATTGTGACAAATACGTTCATATAATTCATTCACGCGGGTGGAGCCGCGGGCACGTCTAGTTTATTAATATACATAAAGAAGTTTCACAACATCAGCTTATCATTTTTGTTTCAATACACAATATTTTATAATATATGTTAAACATTGTATTTACAAAAAATACGGTTGAAAAACCCAATTTATGCAGATTAAAAAAATATAAAGTTTTAATTTTTGTCATTAATTTAAGACGAGTAGAATAAACAAATATATACCCGCGCGGCAGCGCGAAATTAAGACAGCGGGCGGAACTAACTCAGACGAGAACTCGCCGCGCAGCCTGCTGCACTAGATACTATTGATATCACAAATTACATATTAAATAAATAAATGTCAAGGGACAATGTCACACCAATTGACCTAGTCCCAAACTAAGCTATAGGCTTGTACAATGGGTACTAGACAACGATATAAATACTTACATAGGGAAATATATATCTACTTACATAGAAAACATCCATGACTCGGGAACAAATATTCGCGCTCATCGCACAAATATCTGCCCTTACCGGGATTTGAACCCAGGACCGCTAGATTCGAAGGCAGGGTCACAACCGACTAGGCCAACGTGTCGTCAATATCGTAATTAACAAAATAAACTTAAGGTCAAATCTTAATAAATACGGATTTTACGACCGTCAGCTAAAGAATATTCCGCCTACGGATGCCAGTAGCATCTCCTAAGTGCCGTCTACCAGGGTGTGCACGTATGGGGCCAAGCGATGGTGCCGATTCTTCGTCCGGCGGATTGAGGATGGGAACTACAATCGAATCACAATTCCGACTACTGCACCCGTTGTTGCTGCTACAGCTTGTCTGTAATTAATTCGGTGCAAGAGCAAGTCACAGTGAGGTCTTAGATGCACACGCACGCAAAAAACTGTTAGTAATATACCGAAAAAAGTAATAATGGCATAAACGCTATCTTAATTTTTTCATATAGACGTTGTATGATAAATGAAACAATGTGTAAAGGGATTTATAACTTAATTACAGCATAAACTTAATTTCTAATAACAATCAGTTCAAAAAAACTATTTAATAAAAGTGAAAGATAAAATGTTGTACTACAGCTGACTTAAAAGTAAAGCCCACCATTGCACCCACTTGCGGCATCGTGCTGAGGACACTCGCAGCGTTACTCTGCTGCACCGCGATGCTCAGTCTTGGGGCAAAAAAGGAGCCTTGCCTGTGGTCGCCAGAAACGCTGATTAATTTACCTGACACTTCTTTTATAAATTTATCTGTGTCAGATGATCACGGCCTAAAAGTTTCTATAGAAAGGCCAGCAACTACGTAATTTGGCTTTAAAAAAGCATATTTTTGTGGCACCTGATGGCTTGGGCGTGGTCTGCGACGTTCCCTGGCTTGCGAGCAGAACCTTGGACATGAGACTTTGCTCGCGTATCAGCGCAAGTGACGTCCCGCGCCAAGGGACGACCAAGATGCCAAGGTACTAAAGTGCATTCGTCGGTTCTCTTTTCGTCTGAGGCAGACAGGCCAGTGGGCTCAAGCGAAGATGGGAAAGAAATTGTGCTAAAGCCCGACTGATCAAAAAGGTTATCGATACATGTCTGTAAACTCGACCAGCACTGGATTGGTAACATAGACCGTGGTGTCCTAGGTCGTCGACCGCATTTCCACAGCAGCAAAAAGGATGCGGCTCGTAGACTTTAAGACCGTGGCGGAGGCACACTGCTATCCTTAAAGTATAAAGATCTAAAACAGAACCCCTTAGGGTTCGTGAAGGGAGTAACGGGCCTTCTCGAATAAATTTTGAGTACGAGGGGTGATCCATAAGTTTTGATAATCGGTATTAAAAATGGGAAATATATAAATCGTTATATTTTAATTGGAATAAGCACACTTTCTATATTTCCAAACACTTATTAACTTCATACAATTGTTTTATTTTGCCACTATAAAAATAATTTTACTTTTGGAGTTCTAAATGGTCAAATTTTGTACCTTCCCTAAGTCATCACCAGCTCGTGATTATTATATAGTTTTTTTTTAACATAGGTGAATGAGAAGTAGTAGTCGAAAGTTAGGGCTAAATAACGAGGACAGCGGTTATCAGTTCTGATCTTTGGTCGATGAGCAGCACCCTTGTCAATTAGAAGGCTCTGAAGCACAATTCCTGCCGCAAATTCGTTTTTTTTTTCTTCATCTTATTTTTAATATTTTCCCATAACTATGATAGAATAATGTTATATAACTCTCCTAGATTATTTGAACTCAATTGCTAAAAACGAATGTCACATTATTTATTTGTAGGCCTCAATAGTCCTGGAAAAGGCCGAAAAAACCACCCTAAAATTTGATTACAGAGCTGGAGATAAAAATACCACTGCAATGATAACTTATTAATCCTTTAAATCATAATGATAAATCAAGGTTTCATTTTTAATAACAATATTTTTTATTAGTGTAAAAGAACTTTCTCCACACCGCTCCAAAGTATTACAAAACGAACTCTTATTTTTGCCGTCTTGTAAAATTGTTCATACAGATGTTTTTTGTTTAACTGTCGCAGAAAAACAAATGAATAATGTATACATTTTTTTTCTCTAATTTAATTTTGATTAGTGCCGTGGTATATTCCACATTAAAAGAATATCATTAAGTGGATGGTTCATACTGATTCTCAAAACTTATTGATCACCCCTCGTATTTTCCAAAAGTTTGCGATGGCAAATTTTGACCGAAATAAGGTCCCATGCTGCTTGGCTTGCTTTTTCGACTCGCAAATTCTCACCCGGGTAACAGACACGCCAAGCATCCTCTGTATCGGACAAGCACAACAACTAATAGCCCAAATGCAAAGCCCACCGTACTTTACGGGGGAGGGTTGCTTGAGACCCACGGGTGAGTGTGAGATGTTCAAAATATAGCAAAAAGTTAATTTTAAAATATTGACTTGGAAGTTTGATTTCTTTTTCACATAGACGTTGTATGATATTTATAATAAAATAAAACTTCAGTATTTTCAAACATACTGACTATTTAATAAAAAAAATAGAAATCAGTTTTGATATTTTCGACAATATTATACTTTTTTTTTTAGAAAACTGTATATTAAATGTCTCAAAAATGAATGTCTCATGCCCATTTTATTAAAAAGCTGCCAAGTGCGAGTCGGACTCGCCCATGAAGGGTTCCGTGAAAGGTAAATTGCGGTTTAGGATTTATGACGTATTAAAAAAAACTACTTACTAGATCTCGTTCAAACCAATTTTCGGTGGAAGTTTGCATGGTTATGTACATCATATATTATTTCTACATTTATCATTCCCTTATTTTAGAAGTTACGGGGGGGACACACATTTTTCGACTTTGGAAGCGTCTCTCGCGCAAACTATTAAGTTTAGAAATTTTTTTATTAGAAACCTCAATATCTTTTTTGAAGCCCTATCCAAAGATACCCCACACGTATGGGTTTGATGAAAAAAATTTATTGAGTTTCATTTCTAAGTATGGGGAACCCCAAAAATTTATTGTTTTTTTTTTCTATTTTTGTATGAAAATCTTAATGCGGTTCACCAAATATATCTACTTACAAAGTTTCCATAGTATAACTCTTATAGTTACGGAAAAAAGTGGCTGTGACATACGGACGGACAGACATGACGAATCTATAAGGGTTCCGTTTTTTGCCATTTGGCTACGGAACCCTAAAAAGTCAAACAAAGAATAAGCAATGGAATAGGCAGCTTCGATCGGGAGGCATTGGAATAATTCGGTGTAAGGTGAGTGTGTCACCCACCAGTAATTCTATTGTACCGCCGGCTGCAGAGAAAAGGATACCCCCCTGGTAAACAAATCTAATTGTTTAAAATTTTCGACATCTTACGTCGAAGGCACGTTGGTCAAGTGGCTACTCTGTCGGACTAGTGTTACGAGGATTGCTGGTTCAAATCTATCATGGGTATCTGCTTTTTGCATTTTTATACTTTTAATAATGCTTTCTTGTGTTATCTATGTTAAAGTAATATATTTTAGGTAAGTATGTAAAAAAAGATAGGCATATTGTGAAAAAATATACGTTTTTTTATTTAAGTATATGCTATCTGCGTTACTTATGTTAAATTATAACATAATCATAATTTATGCAATCATAATCTTTTTTATCTTCAAATAGCTTAACTACGGATTAACAGATTAATCATTACAACGAGAAAAATACATTGAGGGGTCCTAATTGTAATATTACATTTGTAGGGCTTTAAAATATCATTACAATTATACAGTTTCTATCTATGCCTAATATTATGTTATGCGTAACCGTTATTTCTTCATTAACTTTTTACTAACATTTCACAAAATAGATAAGTGTTAGAGAACGGTTTGCTTGTAGATGTTCATAGGAATATAATTACTTATTTACAATAAGTATATGTCGTTTATAAAAACTGCGAACTTGAATTGTGCGTGTGAATCACTTAGAAAGAACCAACATGCTAATCTATAAATATAGTATAGCAATTTATAATTATTTTAACACAACTTTAAATAGAGGTATAGGTAACGCATTGGGTTAGATGGTGTGTCACCTACACATGAATAAAGAAGGAGAATTATTAATTGATAATACCAAACTTTGTTTATTTTAAATTAACTATAGGATAAGGAACCTTCGACTCGTGCCCACTTTTGCATTTTTTTTAATTTTCAACTAACAATATACTTATAGTTAGTTAAAAATTAAAAAATAAACCAAAGTGGGCACTATACTACAAATGCCTAACATAATGCAGATATGCTACTCGTATATTAACATCGGAGAGGATAGCCGTTACCTTCTATTACTTCCTGAAGCCGATTTGGCATACTTAAAACCATTTTGTTACACGCATCACTACTACGCATCAATTCCCAAGTTCTTTGGACCTCTTGGTCCAGATTTTTTTTTGTTTTTTTTTTTCACTGATATCCCAGTTTAAAACCATCTGACCCCACAAGTTCTCTATCGGATTTAGGTCCGGACTTGACGGCCAGTCCAAAACCGTTATCTCTTCTTGGGAAGACAGCCATTCCTGAACAAGGCGGGAGCGATGCACAGAACAGTTATCTTGCACCAGGTAAATTTGGCCTACAGGATACGCAACACGCACTGACGGCAACATCACGTCCTTCAACACCTCCAGGTATCGCTCGCTGTTCATGCGGCCGCCTATTTCCACCAGCTCGCCTGGGCCAATGGACGACATCCATCCCCAGTAGCCTGAAAACAGTCATCTTATGTAATCTACTGTAACATGTAATATAAGTAAAAGTCAATAGAATAGAATATTAAAGTCTTAAACATAATATTATTAAAATGTTATTTACCTAGTGTTAATCGCCCGCTTGTCCTGAGGTCTAAAACGTTTTTAGGGTTAAACCTCTTCCCAGTTCTTCTCCATTAAAATTTTTTGGCCATCCTTATCCGACTTAAAACATTTTTCGTCAGTACATATGACTATTTCGTTTGCCCAATCGAAATTTAAATACCGAATGGCAAAGTTTTTTAGAAATTCCCTCATTCCGTAAGGGCCGCCGTGTTCAGACTAGTTTTTGAAAACCTCGTAGTGTTATATTCTAAGACTAAAAGTAAAAATAAATCAAGGTGTTAATAAATGTATAACCTTGTAATTTAACTGGTATTTTCTACAATTAACTGTTTTATTTCATAATTATAATTTTTTTTATACAAGAAGATTGAAAAATTCGGTCATCCGAGATTTGATGAAGACTAGTAAAATTCGCATAAATGTAACTGCCTTCATTATTATACAAGCAGATAGGCCATTTTATGCTGAATACAACGATATAAGATTATAATATAAAATCCATTATGTTTTTTTGAATAATGGTAATTTTTTTAACATGCGCTGTGTTCGCGATAACTACCCGTGGGGCCCCTGCCGCTTGACGGAGATTTGTGCAAACTGGCCGCGCCAAACTAAACGCAATCCACTTATTTATATAGATAACCATTATTTTAATTTGCACACCTCTCAATTAAACTGCTTACAGACATGTTTTCTCTGCTGACCAATTGTAAAATCTTGCTGCCCAAGTAATTATTTTGCAGCTCGACTGTTTATTAGGCAGACAAATGATAAAAAAAGCAGATTGATATTGGGTAAAATGCTAACCGTTTGTAAATTGTTTGCTGAACAAGAGTTGTAGTCCGATTTTTGTTTATTGCCAGCCAAATCTTTGTATGCTGCCCAAATGAGTTATTGCTTATTCTTTGAGGGCAAAGATTTTTTTTTTGTCTGTTTTGAGTAAAACGATTCTAAATTTAAGATATGTATCGACTTTAAAGATATATATATTAAAAAAGGAAAAATATTTATTCTGTATTATTGAATAAGTAGATAAACATTTCATTCCGCGAACCTCCCCTCGTTCATACTTTTTGGCGAGTTCAGACGTGGAATTACTGGGTCACCCGTCGTATAGCACCGACCTGGCACCTTGCGATTTTTATTTGTTCCCGAAAAGGTTCTACCTCGAGGAAAACGTTTTATGGACGCCGAGGCATCATTGGCTGCGTTTAATTCAAAGACTGTCGATGAGACCTTTAAGGACGAGTGGGCCAAGTGCTTTTTCTCAGTGGTTCCATCGGATGCAGCGATGTATTGATGTGATTGGACACTCTTTTGAAAAGATATAATAACTAATAAATAACAGTTTGTTCAGTTTTTATTTTTCTAAGTACTTTTCAGCCTCGTATTGCCATCGTATGGTTAAGTCTAGATACGTGTTTGTATGTGGTAAAATAAATCGCAATGACATTATATACCTAATTGAAATCGTACCGGCGAATCGATTTGTTCTAAGAAAGAGGTTATTGTCAAACACTATTAACTGTCCGTTTCGCATATAGGAAGGAAAACTAGTTTAATTACTTTGTTTTCAGTTCCATGAAATATATCCATATTTTTTAATAAATGCGTAAAACAACAATTATTGTTTTTTGAAACGAATTTACTATTGATACGTATAGTAAATTCGTTTCAAGTTAGGTAACTTCTTAATTGGTAGTAACAACTTTCGGCACAATTAGATATGATAATTATTGTACAAAAATTTATTCTGATTGATTTTCAAGGTTAAATAAACAGCATTGTAGTCGATCAATCAGCAAACAGACCGTTGAAAACGTTCTTGGCCAGTCCATATGTTTGGTGACCCTAAGCCGCCGCCGCTTAGATTTCCACTGTGCAACCTACACACTAAAAATCTTAATGAGCGCTTTAGTCGCGTTACTTTAAATATGGTTTATTTGCTGATGTGTTAAAGAGATAAAAATATTAAGTTGGTTTAATTTTGTCGAAAATTTAATTATACGGTGTCTTTGTTGACATTTTCTTAGATAGAACGGTGAAATCAATAGGTATAATATATTGTATCAATCCATGCCGGCATGACGAAAACACCCTAAATCGATAAAACGTTATTGACACCTTTCAAAATCCATTGGATAGCGTTGCGCGATCAACTCGATTCTATCACATACAATCAGTAACGGTGTGTGCAGTTAAGATGTATGTTTATTGCTTCCTAGAGTAGCGTCGTGAAAACACGGCTGGAGATAGTCGCCCGTTCGAAGCATCTGCTCTTACACAAAATCAGTTAAAAGATGCCTTGCCACCTTACCATCAGCAAGTTTTTTTTAAATATGAATCTGTTCGAATGTTTATAGGTATAGATACTCTTGCTCGATATGGTGCTTGGGGATGTCTATATTGGATAATGCGCAATGTCCCCATGGTTATTGAATTAATCAATTTCATTTTTTTTTCTCCTGCTTCTCAACCTTGCTCTTTGTTCCGTTGATGTAATTAAACTAATTCCTTGTAATAACCCGAGACAAAAATGTCAATAAGGATCAGGAGACCTTATTGGTTACGTTACGGCGGAAAGTTTTTTTTGCCGACTTTGTTTACCTAACATATTCACCGCCAAGTACCTGACTATCGGGTATTCTATGATGTTGTTCCCACGCCACACTACCCGATTATCGGGCACTATAGTACTATATGCCCCGCTGCGCTGGCGTGTGGTTGGGAATGTTTCGTGGGTTGGCAGTGATTTTTTTATTGTATGTAGGTACCATAACAAAATCCTACTTATACTTAGTCGGTCCTTAAGTTCTGTCACATAACTGTAGTCAAAAAAAAACTAATTTCTATCTATTTTTTAATTTTGAAATCTATGAAAATTAAGAGCTTTATTATATAGCTTAGTTGTATGTATGTATTACAGTCATTTGATTCGAAAAATAGTGGTTACCCGGAAATGTGCTCTTTCCGAATTCCGACTATGCCACCTCGTATTTTTGCCGCTCGCGCCGCCATATTGGAAAAATGGCGCCTAAAAGCAGATTTTTGACATATCTTCTTTCCATCTCATTTTACGATAATAACAGTAATATATAAAAAGAAACAAGAGACGATTGCCTACAATTTATGTCGTAATCTTTTTTTTCATAAAGTCAATAGTTTTGGCGTACAGGCGCCGCAAAGTGTACTCCAACTAGGGAATGCAAATAACCGGTTATAACCGCTTTTAACCGGTCATTTTCATACAGAAACGGTTAATAACCGGTTAAATTGCATTCCCTAACTCCAACACGCGTTTTGGTCATTACTCATTCTGTTAGGTGAAACGTACATACTTAGTTCACTTTGTGATACCAGCACCAAATTTAAGTATGTTGTTAAACATGGTATTTTATCTTAAAAACCGTCATTACCCCGCCCCGCCTGTAAAGTACCTGGATCCGGAGATATGACGTCATCAAAATGGCGGCAGCTGTATTTTGAAAATTGCGAATAAGTCTGATTATATGAACCCTATATACATGTGTGGGGTATCAAATGAACGGGAATTAAATATTCTATAATGCTATTATACACAACAGTAGCTGAGTGGTATAGTTACGGAAATATTTTAAATTATACAAAAATGTATAACTTATAGAAACTCACTATTTTCGTTTACAGCCTCGGATCGGAAGTATACACTATACAGGGTGTTAGGCAGAAGGATGGACAAACTTCAGAGACTAACTCTGTAGGTCATACTCATCCACTTTTACTATGGGACCAACATCCAAATCGCGAAAAAAAACAGCTGTTCCATACAAACTTTAAGAGTTAAACAGCCGAAACGTATGGAACAGCTGTTGTTTTTTCGCGATTTGGATTTTGGGGCCTATTCCCTGTTGTCCACACCCCCTTTGTCCACACTGTGGACAACTGGGATTATTTTTCCACATCTCGTCCACCCTCGAAAACAAGTATGGACAACTGGGAATAAATCCCAGTTGTCCACACTAATTTGACTCAACTGTGTTAGTTTTTATTAATGTACTTAAGTAGATATATTCGTATTTATGTATTATACCCTGGTTCAGGAAAATACAAAGAGTCATTTAAGAGTACCTAACAAACATTTACTTAAAATCTGGTTTATATTACAAAAAAATGTTCTACAAATATGAAAATAATCACGAATACATGTATTTTTGCTAATATTATTTTTAAAACTCGACTTTAAAAATATATAATCTTATCTTAAGTACATTAATAAAAACTAACACAGTTGAGTCAAATTAAAGAGTGGACAACTGGGAATAAAAAATCCTAGTTATCCACACTGTGGAAAACTGGGAATTATTCCCAGTTGTCCATACTTGTTTTCGAGGGTGGACGAGATGTGAAAAAAAATATCCCAGTTGTCCACAGTGTGGACAAAGGGGGTGTGAACAACTGGGAATAGGCCGATTTTGGTCCTATAATAAAAGTTGATGAGTATGACCTACAGAGTTAGTCCCTGAAGTTTCTCCAACCTTCTGCCTAACACCCTGTATACTAAAATGATATATGGCAGACATAACGAAAAATGTATTAGCTATCTAATAAATAAAACCGGACCTCTATAGGATGTTTTTTTTATAATTTATCTGAGATGATTTGAAAAATAGATCAAGACATAAATTGTGGGCAATCGTCTTTAGTGTCATTTTGTATATAACTGTTTTTATCGTAAAATGAGTCTGAAAGGAGATTATGTCAAAAAGTTATGGCGCCATTTTTCCAATATGGCGGCGCTAGCGGTAAAAATACGAAGAGGCAAAGTCGAAACTCGGAAAGAGCATATCAAAATCTATAAAATCACCAATTTTCAAAATTCCCGGAAAGCTTTCCAGGTAAAACAACCCAACCCAAAACTGTAGTATAAATAAACTAAATTAACAAAATGAAAATATTAGCTATCTATTTATGTATCATATACATTAAAAAAATATTTTAGATATAAAATAACTCTTAAGCAGAAAAGTATCTTGTTGTTATTACATATTTTGTAAATTTTATAGTCTGAACTATTTAAAATTAAAAGTTATTTACCTTTTTGTAAAGGTAGGTAACAAATAGACTCGCGAGCTTGTAAGTCATATTCATATCCATGTTAAAATAACGGACTTAAACCCCAGGAAATTGCATCCTAGATCCGATCACTAGTTATCAGTATCGTCATCGTGCGTGTTTTGTCACATGCTTTCCTGCCTCGAATGGGAATGCTTAAAGCTCGTACATCAAATTATTGCAATAGTAAAGAATACAAATTACGCTTCTTTTTATTCTTTATAAAATAAGATTTTGTTTGATGTACTATAAGTTTATGAAACTCTTTTGTTTATTTTTTAAATTATAATAAATCTCAGTGACAGAACTTATGAACTGAATAGGTACTACTATTATGGCATAATGCTAGCATAATTCAGGTAAGGTAAGATGGTCTCATTCGATTCAGCGCAAAAATATACATGGAAAATGACACTTAACTCGCCTAGTAAAATTTCCCCCTACCCGGTATGGGTAGGTACCCCTGATAGGGGTAGGACCCCTGAATTTTGATAGGACTGTGCAGATTCTCATTTCTAGTGTCATGATAAAGTTATAAACAAAGTTTTATTGATGTACAGTACCCCAACAAAAATGTTAAGCACTTTAGTGCATTGTCTTAGAAAACTTTAAACGTATCATCAAATGACACACATGAAAATGACAATGGCATTCACAATGACAAGGTTCTAAGTATGACATTTTTATTGGGTGACTGTACATCATATTTTGCCTCCAAAACATGCTATTTTTCCTGTATTAGCAGAAAAGTTGATTAGGTTAGGTTAGAACCGCAGCCGAACCATAAACGAGCTATTGCCAGAAAATTAGGTTAAAATAGGTCAGAACAGCGACCCTACCAAACGAAATAGTGCCAGTAAGTTAGGGAAATTTATATATTTGGTTTTGTTAATATTGTTATCACCGTCAGAATGCTAAAGTATGATTCTAAATTAGAAAACAATGCCAAGTAATTGTATGCTAGAAAGGAAACTATGTGAAGTGCATTTCTGGCAAAGTTTATTTAGTAAGTAGGTAACATTATGTATAGTTAAAACTTTTTAAACTGAGCTTAAGAATACAAAGCCATTGTGTAGTTAACCACAAATTAGGATTACGAGCTCGCAGTAAAAGCAGACTTTAGCCGCCTTTGAAGGTTAACATGGATTATCAATTCTATTTCTTTGGACAACAGACTACAAAACACAGTAATAGAATAATGGCAAGCATTTTTTTGCATTTTACAACCGCCCGACACTTGACAATAACCATTGTCCAAATACAATGACCATTGTGTCTACAGGTAAGTGGAAGAGCTCAGTTCAAAAAGTTTAAACTATAATACAAAAATATGAAAAAAAATCTGCAACACATAAGTGATTCAATTTCAGCACCTTCAATTTAGGGTGGCGGCTCGCGCCTCCGCCCCCTGAGATCGAAAAGTTGTATTTTTATTAGGACCCTATTAACATACTAAATCAAAAATGTAGTATGCTCCACCTTTTCTAAAACAAAGCCCTTTGCTATGTGTCCCTACCGACAAGCCTACATTTGCTTGTTCTTTGCCGGTTACCTACTTATAAAAGTGGACTGGAAAGTGATCAGTAGAGAATAAAACGGAAAACAAACGTGACGAACAGCTAATCTGATTCAAAAGGTAAGTAAATGAAACTTAGCGATTAGCAAATGAGTTGTTATAGTCGTGTTCAAGTCTACTTTCAGTAATTGAAAACAGCTTTTTATTTAACTGTTACGTTTCTTAAAATCCCGGTGCGTGAATTCCTAGACAAAAAATAATACTAACTTTGTATACACTAACTGACATGGCGCAGAATCGACGTTGGGCGCGTTGTACTTTAGTTTAACCTGTTTTTAGTGATACAAAGAAGAAACGTAACTGTTAGGTTCATCGAACTTCCATCGACAACGGATCGCTACATGCATTGTTCGTAATAAATCGTGTGAACACAGAAATCGGGTTAACAATTTCAATAGTAGTTATTCTCTAACCGAATGCTGTTCCACACCTGGTTAAATTGCTAGTTAGTAATTTAAGAGTTTTTTTGCAAGTTAGGTACTCCATTTCTAGGGTTCAGTAGCCAAAATGGCAAAATTCGAGACCTTTATAGGTTGTTGTCATGTCCGTCCGTCCGTATGTCACAGGTATTTTAATCGAAAACTACGAGAGGTTCATGAAATTAAATATAGGTCCCTTGTAGAAGCCATTGGGGGGCACTCCATACATGTAAAAGACGAAATAAAATTGTTCATCATAAATCATCCTGTCACTTAAGACTACGCCGAGCGTACGCCGGATGTACAGTGGCGCCCTCATCACTATTATTGTGTTTTCTAATAAAATAAAGTATTTTCTTGAAATCGGACGGTGCATTTTTGTACTACAAATGAAAACACAACTTATAGGACATATCACCTAGTTTAATAACAATTGGCCTTTGAGTTATCAACTTAACGGAAAAAAGTGGCCACCTTTTCCCGTTAAGCTGACTTACTCATCGGGAAATTGTTATCAAAGTTTGTTACGTATCCCATAAATTGTGTTTTTACTTGCGCTACAAAAAAGGATCGTCCGATTGCAAGGAAATTCTTTAGTTAATTAGAAAACACAATAATAGTGATGAGGGCGCCACTGGACGGTCGACGTTTGCTCGGCGCAGTCTTAACGGGTTGGCCCCGTTTTTGGTAAATATTTAGTCACAAAAACAAGTTCTCACCGCTGGATCAAACATTAAGGTTCCTAAGCATTTTTTTCATTAGGTGAGTATTTTCGGAAATAATCGCTCCGAAAGTTAACTAAATTGTGCCCCCCCCCTTATCTTTTAAACCGTATGTCCAAAACATGAAAAAAATACAAAGGTTTCGTTATTAATTTAAAATTAATAAATACTTTCAGCTAAAATAATTATCAACATGATCGAATACACCGTTTTTGAGTTATTGCTGTCAACAAAAAGACGTAAGTGCCATGAAGATAAAAGATAAGATAAGATAAAAGACTTAATTCAGTAAGTAGGCCGCACGGGCATTTTTACACGTCAAGAATCTACCAGCGCTTCCCAAGAGGAGACCACTGCTGAGAAGAAACACCGCAAGAAACTCGGCAGTCAGTCATTTTTTAAACATATTTCTTATTTATTACAATGATACCGCTTATATTAAATTAAATATAATATCAAATAACATGCGCAGATCAGCAGGAAAACGTGCCAAAAATCTTACGAGAGAGATAGAAGGAGGAAAGGAAAAAACACCTACGCTCTTTTGCTAGTGCACTTTTTCATTTAACCCTTAAATTGGCACTGTACAGTGTACATCACAGTGTACCTAGTCGGTTACTAAGTTCTGTTACTGAGAATTATTACGATTTAAAAAATATTTTAAAGCCGTTTTGCATAAACCTGTATATTAATCAAAACTTTCATTTATATAGAATAAAAATAAAAATAATTTATTCTAAACTATTGTCATTATTTGATGTACGAGCTTGAAGTATTCCCATTTCGGACGAGAAAATCATAGTTCAAATCACGCACGACGATGATATTGATAACGGCCACAACTTTTGTAAGAGTTCTTGTACCTAGTCTAGCCATAAGTTCTGTCACTGAGATTTATCACAATTTAAAAAATAAATAAAAGAGTTTCATAAACCTGTAGCACATCAAACAAAACCTTATTTTATCTAGAATAAAAAGAAGCATAATTTGTATTCTTTACTATTGCAATCATTTGATGAACGAGCTTCAAGCATTCCATTCGGGGTAGGAAATCATGGGTCAAAACACGCACGACCACGATACTGATAAAGGCTACAACTTTTGTAAGAGTTCTCGTATTGAGTCGAAATTTGCGTGACATATTGACCAGACTTTTATGTTTAAACCCTGATACAAATGTATTTCCATGCAACTAAAGATCCTCTTATACACCGGTCAATCTTCGTGTCTCATTAAATCGACCCTAAGATTTCGCATCAATTTGCAGCAATAAGAAAACAGACTAAACTTTGAGCTTCATAAGCTGGTTTTTGAGTGTCGTTAAGAAAATAATGCTGGTCTCTAAAGATACCCACAGATAACAGAATTCATAATATTAAACAAAAAAAAATCTTAGTTAACAAAAACTAACCTTTAAACCGTTTTCAAAAAGTAAAATTTTCAAAATCCTCGTGCGTGTTTTAATCGGTTCCGGCCGTGAATGTTAGAAGATCGTATCGGAAATTGCGGCGACAATGTGGAATGATTATTAGTTCTTAAAATTGTACATTAATTAAGCTTTTAATTTGTGTATATTATGAAATTAAGAAATAAACAGAAGTTAGTTTTATTTGACTAAACCTTTGTGACAGAACTTATGGCCAGACTAGGTAGAGAGTTCAAATTTGCGTGACATATTGAACAGACTTGTAGCTTTGAATTCTGATACAAATTTATTCCAAGCAACTAAAGATCCGCTTGTACACCGGTCAATCTTGATGTCTCATTAAATCGACTTTACGATTTCACATGATTTTGCAGAAATACGAAAACACACCAAATCTCTTATGCTTCATAAGTTGGAATTAAGTCATGTTGAGAAATATAATTTTGGTCTCTAAACATACACAGAGATAAGATGTTTTATAATATCATAAGAAAAAAGTTCTTTGGTAAACAAAGACTAACTTTTAACAGTTTTCAAAAAGTGAAATTTACGGAAAAGTCATGCGTATTTTCATCGATGCCGGCTGTGAATGTTAAAAGATTGTGTCAAAAATTGCGGCAACTAACAAGAATGATTATTTGTTTGTCAAAATGTACATTAATTAAGCTATTTATTTTTATAGATATTGAAATTAAAAAATAAACATAAGTTAGTATTATTTGTTTCAAACTTAGTAACAGAACTTAGTAACCGACTAGGACTATTGTTTAAAAAAAAAAACTTCGTTACAGGTCATTATTTAAAAGTGGTAACATATTTTATTGTGATTTAGTCGAGTTTGATTTCTATGTTTTTTGACAAACAAATTAATAGTCTTAAAACTTGAGTGACATGACAGTTCAGTGTGGTGTTTAAAGTTCACTACACTTCCCCCCCCCCTGACGTTTGGCCCCCCCCTACCCTGAAATGAAACCGTTAACGGGGACACCGTTAACGGTTTTTTAACTTTCTTGGGACCACTATAACAGATACGAAAAAATTACAACGACAAAAATGTTCCTTATTAAATTCTAAAAAGAAAATGTTATATGTATTTTTTTAGGAGGCTCGACCACAGAACAGAAAAAACAGTAGAAGTGTGAAGTGGGCGTGTAGTGGCATGGTTATGCGGAGTTCCGCGCAACCTACCATTCTTTTGCCGCGATCGCTTATTTCGGTATTTCGATATTTCTAAAAAAAAAAAAAAGGAAATAAATCCAGAAGTATGGCTTATCGTGCTATTTTGGAATGTAAAAACGCTAGCCGCACCAAAATCATTTTCCATGGTGGCGTGTTGTTTTTATGATAGTTTGAGTATTGGCGACAACAGGTCTGATACTAAGCGAAGCTCATGCCACTTCCACTGTTTTTTCTATTCCGTGGGCTCGACGGTTTTCAAGCTATAGTTACAGGTCCGGCCACGAATATATCGTCTTTGTACAGTCAGCTGCAGAGAAATTAACCCGTTTTTGTCCGTGACACTTTTTTCGTACTTATCTTTTATAATTGTACCATAAAGTTAAAAAACTGTTAACGGGAACACATTTCAGGGTGTTTGGGTGAAGCAACACCACACCCAAATGAATCATATCACACAAGTTTTAAAACTTTATTAATTTGTTTGATTTTCCCATTCATTGAATACATTGAATTACTGTATTAATTGGTAGAAAATGAAATATGTACTATTATCACTAATATAAACTTATCAATGGGTGGGTAAGGCCGCGAATTTTGACCAAAGTGACGTAAATTTAAAATGAAAAAATACGTGACTTTAAATCACACAAGCACTTTAGAAGATATTTAGAAAAACTTTGTCCGCGTCACTTTCGTCCGCCATTTAATCAACAAACTGACGAGTTGGTTTTTCTCTCTTGTGTTGCTCTACTAGAATATGAGTTACCAGTGCACAAAAACGAATTACTACCACAATTGGCTTTAAATCTAGCTTTATGAAGCGTCACGAAAATATTCGTAACGAAAACGTGGAATTGTGGCCCAATAAAAAAAGCAAGATAAAACAAGTAAATTATTTTAATACTTATATTTTTCTCCCACATGCTCGGAAATGTCAACCTTACTGTCGTAAAATCAGCCCGCGAAGTTCTGAGTTCCAGGTCCAGGCAAAATTAAAAAAAAAAGTTATTATTTACCAGCGGCAGCGGCCGCGAAAATGTATACAAATTTCATTACGTACCTGGTGTTTTACTTTTTAAAACCCTGTTTGGACTAGGATAAACTAACTCCAAACAGCCAAACACTCGTGCAATCAAAATTCTTCCTTGTATATTTTACTTTTTAAATGTCATAGACTAAAAAGTTAAACATTTTCAAACAGCGTTTACAGCTTATTTAAAAGTGTATCAAATAATTTGACGTTATTTTTTAATAGAAATTGTGTTCGTAAACAAAATGAATTGCCGAAATAACATAAACGCGTAATAAATGTTATATAAATTATAACCATATTTTATTCAAATTGAATTTATTACGTTTGCTTGTGTGATTTTATTTAATGCTTTGTTTCAGTACTTTTAATCGTACGTGATTCTGTTCTTTTTTTCAAGGAAATTTTGACCTGTTTAATATTTTAACAATTTGTGTTATATTTTCTCGCATTGTTGGAGAAAAGCACTATACAAGCCTCGACCGGGAAGGGCGGTTGCTGGACTCGTATATAGCGCGGCCTCGACTGCGTCTCGGCCACGCTAACTCTACTCGTCCCGCAACGGCCTATTTCCCGGTCTGTGCAGTAATGTACTATTTTTCGCAATCGGTAGAACTATCGTTATATCATAAAATTTTGTTTAAACAAAAGCATGATCATTTGAAGTTGAAAATCGTGAAAATAACAGGGCTTTAAGTACACGTGGTCAAAAAAACTTGACAACTTTCGTTACGTTTTGGACGGAAATATATTTTTCTCCCACATGCTCGAAAATGTTAACCTTCATGTCGTAAAATCAGCCCGCGAAGTTCTGAGTTCCAGGTCCAGGCAAAATTTAAAAAAAAAAAGTTATTATTTACCAGCGGCAGGGGCCGCGAAAATGTATACAAATTTCATTACGTACCTGGTGTTTTACTTTTTAAAACCATGTTTGGACTAGGATAACTAACTCCAAACAGCCAAACACTCGTGCAATCAAAATTCTTCCTTGTATATTTTACTTTTTAAATGTCATAGACTAAAAAGTTAAACATTTTCAAACAGCGTTTACAGCGTATTTAAAAGTGTATCAAATAGTTCGACGTTTTTTTTATAGAAATTGTGTTCATAAAAATAAATTGCTGAAATAACATAAACGCGTAATAAATGTTGTAATTTAAAAAATATTTTGTTGAAATTGAATTTATTACGTTTAAATGTGTGATTTTATTTAATGCTTTGTTTCAGTAGGTACTTTTAATCGTAAGTGTTTCTGTTCTTTTTTTTTCAAGGAAATTTTGACCTGTGTTTAATATTTTAACAATTTGTGTTATATTTTCTCGCATTGTTGGAGAAAAGCACTATACAAGCCTCGACCGGGAAGGGCGGTTGCTGGACTCGTATATAGCGCGGCCTCGACTACGTCTCGGCCACGCTAACTCTACTCGTCCCGCAACGGCCTATTTCCCGGTCTGTGCAGTAATGTACTATTTATTATTTATTTGAAAGGATTTAAATCAATTATTGTTATTTGCTAGCTTGACAGTTTTTATCGCGTAATCAAATAAAATTATTTTGAAACCTCTCAATTTTTTTTATGAGCATGTTAAATTTGAAACGTTCAAATTGGTCAAAATTTGCGGCCTTACCCCAATGTCAAAATGAGATTGACGAAGAAACACTTGTTGTCACCTCTGAAATGTAACCAAATAGTTTCTTATTTATTTATTTAATTAGACACACCTACAGTAGCACAAACAAATGCAAGAACAAAAAATACAAAAAACATGGTCCTGTCTGTGCACCAATTACAGGTGTGCAACAGCATTAGCACAGTCAGGGATCAATAAAACTAAAAACTAGGCATTTATCACATTACACAAAAACTACAGGAAATAAAACTAGAATTAACAAATTCTTATATTTACATGTCAAAACAAAAAATCTTCACAGATTTAAACGTTACTATGTACACTTTGATTACCGTTGCCAATTATACTGCATTCGACTAACGGTAACCACAGTGTACATTGCCAACTACTTAGTAACTTTTCTGATTTGCAAAATAATAATATTTTTTTTATGTGGCAAGTACTTTATGGCGGTTTTTGTTTGTTTTTTTATGTAATTTTATCCTATTCTTGTTTTTTCCCGCTATACTTAAGACAAAAACGTTCTGAAAATAATTTGACTCCATTGCTAAATGCATGTTCGAATGACAGGTGGTTTATCTGATTCTAAAGCAAGCTCTTATACATTTTTAGCAGACTTTTGATTATAGAAAGACTACTAAACAATTTTTTATATTTAAACGTCCCTGTGAAGTTTGTTTCGTATTCGGATCCTCTACTGTTAGAGGTTTTCGATTTACAAGCCCGAAATAAAAGCTGAATGCGTTCCAAAACGATTATTAAAAAGGTCTTAGACAAAAATCGGGACTTTTAAAATCGTTCCAAAGAATGCAAAAGTGTTAAAATAGCCGTCTGGCCACGTGGTCAGACGGTCCTACCGGTCGGACGACATGGTTTTTTTCCCTCCGGCCGTTGCCGCAACTGCGATTCGCAACCAGTTGTGAATTAAGAATTTCTATACTTCGTTCGCACCCAGTTGCGAATCAAGAGTTCCTTTTCCTAAACCGCTACTTGGTTGCGAGCAAAGAATAAGAACTTCCCAAACTTACATAGCTGCGATGGGAGAAAGGCATTTCTTAATTCGCAATCAGTAGCTAAGATAATGAATAAAAAAAATATGCAAATAAAACAAAAAATCACAATGTGAATCTACGTATTTTACCAAAAACATAAAACTCCACAAACTGAAACAAATTAAACAAAGTAGGTATTATTCTATCTTAAATACAAAATTAAATAAACTGTAATATTATACTTCTTGAAAGGCCTTTTTCACTCTTTGTTGCCCTCATTCAGATTGCATATGGGCAAATAATTTCTATGCAGTGCCCCACGCACATTTTTCCGGATTTCAGGTCGTTTATTGCCGAATTGATTTCCTTGTCTATTTCTACGTATTCTTTTTTCTTTTTGTTACTAACTTTTCTTAAATCAAAGCAAGTAGACTCTGTGTTTAAAACATCTAGTAAATGAGCTAGATTTGGACCTATGTATTTATTTATTTTTGTATGCCAGCCTTCTATAAATTTTTTCATTTTCACAACAACAATAATTAAGTATTTCGTCCTTTTTAACCCATTGCTTGTTAAAATATATGTTAAATTTTTTCATATCTTCACCAACTGGACTTCTGGCCATCACGTATTGGTATCCAGCAGTAATAAATTCTTTAGGTAACCGTGCAAGTCCAACACACCTCGCGACGTGTCTTTTCTTTGGCCTCGTTTTTATTTGCAGAGCCTTAGCTTTTTTCCAGAGGCTTCGGTTAAAATGGTAGTAGCATCCTCGAAATAAAATTTCTGGAAACACTTTTTTTATTGCTACAATTGCAGCTAGCTCGAAGTCCATTTCGTAGCTCCGCATTTTCTTACTACACAGTAGACAAAATATTAATGGTTTTATGCACTGGCTCCTTCCATCAAATGCGTGTATTGTGTAGAGTTGCTGGAACCCCTTTGGACAGCTCTTAAAAGTGCCATCAGCAAAAAAGTGATGGTACCTACTTATTTGTTCTCTATTATCAGCAGAGCAAAATATAATAATTCTCTCATTATCATCCACATAGTCAGCAAGTAAAAAGTTTTGATACTTTGTAGGGATAACTACGTCGTCAGGGTTTTGAAAACGTACCTTGGTGGCACCTAGAATTTTATTTCTTTCTTTGTATAATCCTGTTTTAACACTTTTTAATTTTGGTACCTCTTCCAGATGTTGGAGACCGAAGTCATTTATTCGCTTTACTGTTTTATCATATTGTTGTTGTATAGATTCAAAATTACAGCTACTTGTCCGTTTGAGATTATCAAATTCTTTTAGTACCATGTTTTTAGCGATGTTAGCTTTACAGTTCGTGTTGTGTGCCTTAAATTTTATTATTTCATTCCGCGTATTTAGCGTTAAATTTCCTTTACACACTTTTTCATTGCAGCATTTCCAAAATGAATTACCTTTCGTGTATATTTTCTTACGGTGGTACTGGTGGCCATCATGCAGCAATTTCGAGCCTCCTCGCTTAGTTGATATAAATTCCATGTAGGATGAAGTCGGAAACACGTGGGAAGTAGACATTACTTACAGTTTTATTATTAAAATAGACTTTGAAATACTATAACAGATAAAATTACTGTTGTGAAATTGCTTATTACCTAAGCACGTCACGATGAGTGAAGTGCATTGTCAAAATTAGATACCAAGTAGTTGTTTATGGATATAATTGTAGTGGCCAGTATCCTCTTGAAAAGTTTGTATGCAAAAATGAAAGGTTGGTTGTAAGGTTACGAATAAGGAAAAAAAATATTTTAGTCGCAACTGGTTGCGAAACTTAATCATCAGGATAGCTAGTTGCAGTTTAGGAAAAAGTTCTCTTGATTCGCAACTGGGTGCGAACCAAGTATAGAAATTCTTAATTCGCAACTGGTTGCGAATCGCAGTTGCGGCAACGGCCGGAGGGGTTTTTTTCCCCTGTTGGTTCGATTAATCGGACTACAAGGAATTGTAATTCCGTTTTGTCCTACTGATCGGGCGGCATGACTTTTTTCTCCTGGAAATTCCTCAAGTTTTAGGCGTATAGCCTTAGGCTGTGTGCAGCAAGAAAAAAGGTATATATATAATCAGTCAAACACAGAATTTACGAATTCTACAGATGTGGTACCCGCTATGCACGACAAATTTCTTCTAGCAAAAAGAAGTACAAATATATGATAACATAATTACGTAATATCATTAATGAGATAACAGAAACTTTCAGTATGACCAAGTGCGCAACCCAAAAATATCTGCAAGACGGTGTCACACTATAAATGAAAACTTCGCCATATAAAAAGCTGTTCTTTTTAATTTTAAGTTTATGTAACCCCCTTGTTCTACTTGTTTAATCCATTCGCGAATGCTGTTTCATACCTGTTATTGAGGTACAGGCAGGCCTGTGTTACCTTTATTATAATCCGTTTCGTTAATGTAAAGCTGTGTACTTTGTTGGTGTGTCTAATAATAAATAAATAAATAAAACGTTTTTGGCATTATTACAGCTGCGACGACGTTCTCCTTTTGTAGTTTCACTGTTCTTCCTTTTGTATTAACATTGGTTCTTGTTATTTTCTCTTTTAGATTTGTTGGCATTGTGGTGAATATTATATACCGAATTAAGGGGTGTTCGCTTGACTATTCATTACTGGCAATTAATTCCCGCGGGTTGCGCGCTGCGGCACAGAGATCGTCCTCGTGGGAAATTAAACTGCGTGGGCCGTCTTCTGCCGCCCGCCGCCTCTCAGCTTGCTCGACCTTCCCTCACACATGAATACTTTCGTCGCTGTAGTACCTTTCTTAAAACACTTATATATAAAAGAAAGAAAAAACATTTATTCGTGTCAAACGAACAAACAAAACTCAACAAAACACTGACATAGACAAAATACCTAGTAATGCTTTTTGACATTCATATGTGCATTATATTATACCTAAATTGAAGAATAAAGAACTTTGACTCGAAATGTTGTCACGAAATGGTTCCAACTCAGCGTTATGCTAGCGTTAAAACCAGTGACTGTACATCATTCCCATTTGGATAACCGTTCTCTAATTTTAAATATCTGTACAACTAAATTTATAAACGTCAAACTCGATTTTGACAGGTCTAAACTAAATCCGTATTCGGAAATTCGTAATTTTATCTATAAATCCCTAATTTTAGAGACACACTTAATTTGACGTTTCTACACTATTAAATTTAGAGATTGAGGCCAATTTGGTATTCGGACGCACATCATGTGCCAAACGTAAAATTATATTTTAATTGTAATTCTGCGCGCCACTTGAAACTTGATGATCTTAACTTTCTTCTTCTTAGCTTGCTTGTAGATTTTAACATTTTTTAGTAGTATTCAGTCAAAGACTTTAATATTTTGAAAGGCCGCAGTTGTTAGCATCTGAGGGCTTTGCTATACGTAAGGTGACTAGGAAAGTTGTGAGATACGAAAAAACTTTGGCTTTAGAGTGTTTTTTTCTCTCAGAATAGTCTCCATTAGTCTCTATACATCGATTCATTTATCTAAACCAAGCTTTATAGCATTGGCGATACTCTTCCTTCGCAAGGTCGTCAACCGCTGCTATGTAAGTATTCCGAGCGTCCTCCGGGCTATCGAAATGAACACCAAGAAACCCAAGCTTCACTTTCGGGAAGAGAAAGAAGTCGCACGGAGCTAAATCGGGACCATGTAAGGCGGGTGGCTCATTTGCCGAATTTCCGTGGTCTTCAAAAACTCTTGGGTAATCCGGATTTGAAATTCAACGGATATCCGGATATTCGTATTGCAAGCCCTATACGGAACCCTAATATTGATACAAGCCAAGATGATACCCGGTATATCGACTTATGTACGTAAATGTGTTCACACGCGACTGTTACACCGTATTATTTCTAGATGCGAATCAAATCGGAGTCGTTCAGGCGCGCTCGATTATGCCGTCGCGCCTCAACAACTACGGAGAAATTGAAGTTTACAGACCGCTAAAATGTTGGCAAAGAATTACGAAATTTCTTTTTAGTAATTAAATTGTTTCCCCTTATTTAACAATAGTCCAGTAAAATTGGCGATTGATAGTACAGTCAGCATCAAAAGTAGCTAAGCAGAATAACATGCTGAAAATGATCTAGAAACGACGTATTCTCTTGACAATAGAGTCGATTGCAGATCATTTTGACCTGTTCGGTTGCGTAGCTACTTCTGCTGCTGACTGAACGCGGGGTAGTTTGCGGCAAATACGGTTGTTCCGATTTTTTGCAGACTTGTTTATGATGCTGACCCAATGAATAATCCAAGTTTGCGACCTCGAGCAACGAACGCAACTTAGTCAAAAATAAAAAAAAACCGCGAAAATTTGGGTCAATTTTTCAGATTTTGACGATTATAATCTTTAAGGACTAGTTTTTGATAAAAGCTTCTCTTTACGTTTTTAAATTAGACGTGCTACAATATGAGACTAAAGTTGTCTCTGTAGACCTAGTTTCTGAGATAAAGCTTTTCAAAATTTATAATTTTGTTCGAACTTAGCAATTTATTTTGAACATCGTTTATAAGCTGCGGTGCCAGCTATTGACCAGGGCTGCGACGAAAAACAGCTGCAATCAAATCAAAAATTAGTTCTTTAAGGTTATAATCGCCAAAATCTGAAAAAAATCCGTCTCTTTCGTGGTTTTTTTGGCAAAGGTACTAATGTTCGGCCCTCGAGGTCACAAAGTTGGACTATTCATTGTGCCAACATCAAAAACAAGTCTGCATAAAATCAGAACTACCGGATTTGACGCAAACTACTCCGTACTTAAAAATCGACAAGGTTACGCGAAATTAATTAAAGTAAATGTGATGTAAATGAAAGAAAGATGAAAGTAAATGAAAGTCGTGAACTGTCTCTATAAACCATGCTGCTACAAAGTCATTTACTCTAAGAATGTGTATAAACTGTATTATAACATGTACATTAGCATATTATTATATTAAGTCATACCTGAGGACATACGGAATAAGGAATACCTAAGTTGACAATCTGGCTTCTGTATACCTATTAGTGCTTCTATAGTGTCAGAGACTTTCTCGAGTGAAATAGTAATTTGTAATTTAATTTAATTTAACTATTGTTGTCATTTTTTTAATCATTATTTATTATTTTTCAGTATAATTTGACAATTGTGAGTAAATTAAATTTAAGACCTCAATTAATTAATTAATTAATTAATTAATAAATGGTTGCACTCCTGAATGCCGGCTGAATACACAGGGCCTCTATTCAACACGGTAAAAACAATATCGTTTTTGATCTGTTGTCGTATTGTCACCGTTTTTATAGCACTTATTTACTTGACAGTAATGGCGTCTGACGTCATACCATAGCAGGTCAACTACGATTTCGTTTTTAGCGTCGGGAATAGAGGCGCAGGACTTTTAAAATATAATGCAACAACCATGTACATGTGTAGTCTGCAACTAAAATATTTTGAATTTGATTTAACGAACAAAACCACTACACTGATTAATAATGATTATTTTCAGTACGCAGAGAGTAATCAGAATTCGTTCGTCGATATCGATTAGACAAAAAAAATATACCGTTTTTAAATACGAGTTCTAAGTGGCCCCAATACGCTTTATTTCGTTCCCTAGTACACGTACATCATTTCACCATATAACAAATGTATCAAGCTTTGTTAAATGTTATGAGACTCACCCGTTTTTGCAAATAACGTATAACTTCTATGCAGTGCAGAAAGTAATTGATGTCCGTATTGAGAGTTCATATTTGAATTGGAGAGAGGAGAAGTAGTGATACCTACGTTATTGCTGCCTTGACAGCACCGGAGATAACCTCCTCCTTCCCTCGTATTCCAGCTCGTACCACGCCGCGCCTCCTAAGCTAATGAACGCTTATTAAACTTCAACGCTCCCGCTGATCACTTCACCGGCTTGTTTGCTCTCTTAACTTAGATTAATAGTTAGATAGCTAGCTCTGTTTCGTTCCTCTACTTACTTTGGTGTGATTTCTTATAACGTTGATCACAGTTCGTTCAGCATTCTATTATGGGTTAACACCTGACCTTTCCTAGATACGAGGGTAGAACTGAAGGTTTCGGGAATTAAAAATGAAGTTAAATCCAATAAAAGTATCTTCGCCTTTATATTTTATTCACTTTTTCATGGGTGTTGGTGTTGAGCTCATCTTCGTAGACCTATACTCGAGATGGATTTTTATCTTCAGGGCACGGATCGAAAATAGGTAAATACGGAAGTAACCTCGTCTAATCATGAGTGAAGCCTGCAAAATGGCCGTCCGTTTACGTGTGTGCGTGCTTTGAGGTTGCCATATAAATCGTCAATCGTATTATTGTCAGCGTGATATTTTTATTCGTTTCAAAACGTTTTTGCTTAGGTTGGTACAATTATATCCAGATTTAATAAAAAGCTGCAGGTGATTAATGTAAATGCCTACTTAATTAATTAGATATTTCGTACCGGCCTGCCTATAGTATACCTAGGTGAAATAAATACGTAGGTATTAAGTAGGTCATTTAAGTTATTGAGTGTGACGTGACAGGTACCTAACATGTGACATGTGACGACGTGGATGGCCTAGGTAGTTACTAGTTAGGTTGGTAGTGACTAAGTAGTGACCCTGCTTACGAAGATAGCGGTCCTGGGTTCGATTCCCAGTCAGGTTAAATATTCGTGCGATGAGTGCTAGTAGGTATTTGTTTCTACGTCTTGGGTGTTTTATATGTACCTATACATATAGTAATATTAAGTATGTATTTTTCACTATATAAGTATGTTTATCGTTACCTAGTACCCAAAGTACAAGCCTAGAACCTAGTTTGGGACTACCTAGGTCAATTTGTGTAAGATTTTCCCGTGATATTATTATTCAGATATTTATTCAATGTTGTGTAATGCCGCGCGGCGGCGGCGCGTGCCGCCAATAATAGGTAGTGAAAGGAAGCCGCCTTGCGCGAAAGCGGCATTATCAAAAGGTCGAAAAGGAATTTACATATCACACACATCACATACCTGTAAACATAATTATTATTTAATGTCAACAGATTAAAAGTATTTAAGTAAAATAATTTAAATTTGGTACTTAGGTACCTAACAATATTTATGCGTTTGTGTAATTTATGAAAATAACTATGATTATAAATCATAAATCAAAGTATGGCCAAATAGGTAGGTGACTAAAATTGAAAAACAAGTTTTGACAACCCAATATGTATCAGAATCTCCTAAAGGGCCGGAGTCGAGCTACTTTTCTATTTATACTATGGCGATGACGTGATTGGTTATTAAAAGGTCGTCCGATCTTTCACCGACCGAGTAGGGATGGGACATACTTTTTGTGATGATATTTTTTATCGATAAAGATTATTCTAAATGGAGCGAAACGGTTTGCTAATATAACATACCACAAAAAACAACCTTACGTCAAACGTGACTGCTGTCAATCGTAAGCTCTGCTACAGATTTCTCATCATGTCTGTGACTAAAGCTAAAGATGAAGCTTCAAAAAAGTTAAGAGCGAAGAGCGTCGCTTAAAATCGAAGATTCGGCACTTTTCCCATTGAAAATTAATGGGAACAGATTTTCGGTGATTATCCCTCCGTGGTACAGTCAGGGACTTAAATTGTTATGCCACTATGGAACTCTATCATAATGACAGCGTCAAACCACATGAAAGAAATTACGCCGAAATTAATAACTAACGTTAAGCGACAGGGTTCCATATTGCCATAATAATTAAGTCCTTGACTGTATTTCCGATTCGCTAATTTAATTTTTTCTAAACCATTTTCGGCTACATATCGTATTACGGGTTAATTTTGATCCTGGTAACTCTGATAGTTTGGGAAATCCGTATCTGGGAAGAATTGGAGCGAAAATTATTAAGTACTTAAAATAAATAAACCCCCCATGGCGCTTTTTATTATTCGGTTTTGTCTTTTCACTCCAAAGTTCATGTAATTGTTACGGATTTGTCCAATTATTTCCAGACTTCATGGCTTCTATAGGTATTATTACCCTTTAATCAATTCTGTCTAAATTTTTAAACATTCATTTTAGTTTAAGGCTTTGGAATCAAGCGGTTCGATGCTCTTCTAGCGTGGCACTTGATAAAATTCAATAAGAACACAGTTTTAACAAGGGATATCTTTGTTTTTATTTCATGGAACATCAAAGCATGGAACGTTCAATTTTAAACTCTCACCAGAGATAGTACAGACAGCGTTGCTACCACAAAATAACCCCATGGAACTATTAGGGCCGAGTTCACCAACCAATTTAACAGACTGTTACAATTAAACGGTTGGTTAGCGGTTTAACGGTTGTCAAATGTATTGACTAACAGCTGATTAAGACTTAACCGTCTGTTTAATTGGTTGGTGAACTCGGCCCTTAGTAAATTACATTGCATTTTATTAAAATGTCATTATATTCTGACATTTCATCCATTATGTTAGTAAGTACAAAGATAACTTAAGCACTAATAGTTAGAAACGTTATTATTACAAAAATAAAAATAAAAATAATAGTTAAATATTAAACAGTCAAAAATAAAATTAAATAAAAGAATGTCTCTAGGTATTAATACAACATCAAAATTTAAACAAATGTAACAACACAACACTGAAATAAACTAAATGACACGTTAGAAAGGAGGCACTGGAGCGTGCAACGCCAGCCAGTGCCTCATGAAGGGCCCGTCCAGCCGATCGGCAACGATCGCCAGGAGGCTGTTGCCGCTGTCCCGCACGCGGCGCGCCATTGATGCAGCCCTCTTGCGCATCGTGGCGTAAAAACAGTCTACGCGTGCTTCAGCGAACATGCCTGAGGCGCTACAAAACCGGGGCAGCCGCAGCAACGACCTTAGCGCGTTATTATATTAGACACGGAGGGCGCTGTAAGAATTTAGGCTATAATTAACCCACAGGCTGCTCGTGTAAAACGAAATGCAATATGCTCGAAACAGTGTTAACTTTACAGCCCTCGAGCAACGAGCGAACCTGCGGGCTATCATGTTTGCTCTAACCGACAACGCCCTCCGCTCTCGCTTTAAGTCCCGGTCATCCTTCAGGTCATCCGACAAAATATAACCAAGGTACCTAAATTCATGTACCCGCTCCAAGGGCTCACCATTTAGAGCAACGGGAGGCACTAGGTACTAACGGACTTTTGGTCCCCGACTTGAATACCATGAGCTTACTCTTTTTACAGTTATATCTAAGGCCATGACTATGAGCAAACTGTTCGCAAATACTCATGAGTTCACGAAGACCACCAATCGATGCGCTCAGCAAGGCCATGTCGTCTGCGTAACTAATATTATTGACGCAGACTCCGTCGACGTGACATCCGACATGACGCCTGCTCAGCGCAACGATTAGTTCATTAATGTACAAGTTGAAAAGAGTAGGTGAGGTCAAACCACCCTGTCTCACCCCACACTCCACCTGTACTCATTCGACAGCGTCCCGGCCCATTTCACGTTGTTGACGTGGTTTCCATAACAGTACTGAAGAATACTAATTAATTCCGGAGGCAGTTTGGTTTGGGCAAGTTTCTTCCATAAGATGTCGTAGGAAACCAGGTCGAACGCTTTTGAGAGGTCGAGAAAGCAGGCGTACACGGGCGTAGGTACTATGCTATGGGAACTACCACCGATCTCACCATCTCACCAGGCAAATAAGAATGTCCGACGCAAAAAGTAAAAAGCATTAATAAAACTCGAGGCAAATGTGCACCGTCGTGAAGAAGATGCTCAGCGCTGAGGCTCGTGCCCCGGAGATTTGCCTTTAGAAGACGAGCTGATAGCCGAAGCTATTTCTTTCGAACTAAATCTGACCCCCAGCCCGTCCCCACCAGCCACAGCACTAAACATATCAGTATCGAAAGGCGCGAGCGATCTGACGAAAAAGTGGTCCTTGAATATATCCGCGATACCTTTCAAATCACTCACTCCCTCGACACTCACAGGCAGGCCAGGTATATTTGTCATATTGTTTGTACCTTTCCAAAAGCCTCTAAAATCTTTTTTGGTGTGGAGTTCCGCTAGCCTGTCCATCTTAATTTGGTCAGTGTTATTCTGACACCACCTTAATTATGATTTAAAAACCCTTCTCGAGTGACACATTTCGTCATATGCTTTACCGGCCGCTGGTTTACCACAATACAACCAATGCTTACATTTCAACCTGGCCCCCCTATGAGCGTCGCTCACGTGCCGGTTCCACCCTACCACGCACTTGCGCCTGTTGCCACACCCGCTTCCCCGACTTTTCATGGCTGCTTCCCTTAAAGCGGATACAATATCCAAATATAATTTGTCTAAGAGACGTCTGTGATTCAAATCGGTACACATTTCATCACAACACCCAGTAAATTCAACAGGAAAGTCAATAAGACGGAGTTTATTGCAACATTCGGTGGTGTAACTTTCAATTTCCTGAACGCTCTTATTACCCCATATTACCATGTTATTACGTGGGTAAAAATTATTGACCTTGGCTCTTAACGTACTCAGATTACATTCTAAAACTACAGGAAATTGATCCGATCCAATAACATTATACTCGACATAAATGTTGGTGACAGAGCATAAGGCCGAATTTGTTACTACACAGTGGTCCAACCAGCTCGTAGACCCGTGTACGTCACTTAAAAAGGTAAATGTGTCAGAGGCTAGCCCTAGCTTACGTCCACGCATGTCCACTTATGGTCCAGGCAATCTATCTAACTCGTTGTAAAACCGTTCACGCGGGTGGGCATTGAAATCGCCTAAAATATAAACTGACTCAACGTCACTACTGTCTATTATTGCGCTTACCGACCCGAGGCAGTTTGAAAATTCCGGTAGGTTGTCGCCAGAGTCCGTTGGCATATACACACTAAACACTAGTATAGGGCGATCACTTCTCACAATTTTGACTGCACAAATACGAGGGCTATCACACGGTATCACAGACACGTCTCTAAACACCCCACTCCTCCACAACAAGGCAACACCTCCATACAGACGACCTCGCAGCATTCCTGACCCAGTATCAACACTCGAGGTGCCTGTGCTACCAAACTCGGCGTCTATACTGCTTAGGTATCCTAGGTCCTCGGGCAGCAGCCAGGTTTCTTGTAGGGCTATCAGGTCTGAAGAGCGGCAGAGTTTACGAATGTCGTCCACATTACTCTTAATACTCCTACAATTGTAACTGACAAATTTACAAGCCTGGTTATCCATTTTTGTTGTAATATGCCGGGCCGCTTTCAGCGTCACTCCTAGTCGAAAGTTTGTTCCTAAAATGCACAAACCGCCTAAATAAGTTCCCCCGAGACCACAGCTGATCATTCAAAAATACATCTACTTTAGCTTCGGGTACGAAGAACTTATATTCGTCATAATCCGTCTCCTTTTTAGACTGTATTTTCTCAAGAGTAACAATTTCTTTCGTCCTCGTAAGTATGCGGGACGCAATGTCATTTACTTGCGTTTCTTTGTGCACATTCGTAATAAATATCGGTATTTTCCTTTGGGCGGCCTTGAATTTGCCAGTGTCATCATTATTAACACCTCTGATCCCGTGATACCGATATTTCTTCTTCGACTTTCTATTTGAAACTTGATTCCAAGGACACAACTTGAAGTTTTATCATCAACAACTGCCGGCGTCGACGCAGAGCGAATCAGCTGATCAGACAACGGGGCGATTTCTGTCGATCCCGGCTGCTCTGCCATTACGTAACCGGTTTTTTTGAGACATATGATCAGCGCGTAAATTGCCCTCGTTTTTCATAGCATCAATTACTTGATTTGACGAGATATTTAGCGATGCAGGTTCGGTTTAGCGAGTTAGAGAAATCGCATTTAAGTTGACAGGAACCTTCGAACTGCAGCCAACTTCCTTGTTGTTATTTAACACTGACAAAGTCGAATTACACTCAGTGTTTGCAGTGGTTTTAAGTAACTGAGAAGGGGACTCATGCAGATAGGAAAGGCCAAACGGTCCACTGTTAGAAAATGAACAGGAACCCCCGCCCCCTCGTTTCATATTAACGTTTGTACTAAGTCGAGGCAAGGAATCGTACTTCAAGTTATTAAATGCCGCCTTGACTTCCTCCAGTTCGTCCTTCGTAACGTTTAAATTTAAATTTTCAATGTTTTTGACTTGGTTTTTAGCAGAGTCAACTCCTTTAACAAATGGGATACATCCAGGTGGTCAAATAAAATGGGGGGTAGTTTCTCCAACCGGCAAGCGACGAAGGTCGGAGTTACGTCGGGATCGCTTAATTTCAAAAGAGCGATAATGTCCTCCAGGTCCCGATTCTCTTTGCCCTCTGCTCTGCGATTGATATTCCTTTGGTCACTCCGGACTGCTTCAAAAAGCAGTGATTTCGACTTTTTTATTTCGTCACTAGTAAACTCCGCAACACAGATTTGCTTTAAAGTATCATTACCCTGAGTACATTTTAATCTAAACGAACACATTTCGCGAACGCTAACGGACGCCGATACAGAACGATGTTGCGCGTAAGGATGCGCGCGCGCAACTGATTTTAACAGCACTACCAGCTTTCCTGTCCTCTCGTCAGTATTATCTTAAATCTCCCACAGATACTTGACGTTGAGTTTGCTAACCTGGTGGAGGCCAAGGATGCTTGGTGTGAGTAGAGTGAGCATAGGTATCCAAAGAGAATGGTATACACCTCGCCTCATATCAATTCATGCATCTCTCATACAAAATAGCCCGGACGATTCAGATCGCGCCCGTCTCCTGAAATACTATATTTTTTCGCCCTAACTGGGTATCAAACAAGTAAACACAATAATTTAGAAATACAACTTTATTTTTGAAAATATGGTTTATGTAGATAATTAGTTTAAGTAATTTGGGGTATTGTTGTTGTTTGGTCGATGACGCTAGTAAGTAATCAAATTTGGACGTTAAAACATTAAATCGCTTAGCTGCGGGGGTGGTCGCGCAGAGTGGTCCCTGTTCGAGCGGCTACGCTCGCACGTTGACACCTCGCCGGATGAACTGGCGTGGCCTATGGCTAGGCCCGTACCAAGCACCTCCTGGAATGGTCCGGGAGTAGGTGTAAGCGACCCATACGCAGGCAATGCGGAAGTTAAATGATAGGTTGAGAGGGTTAATTTAAGAATACGGTAAAGAAAAGGTGGCATGAAGATTAAGAAGATGACTCAGCAGTTCGCTAGGCATAAAAAGACTGCGTCATGGTTCGTAGCTGATGCAAGAAGGCATTATGTGTCCAAACGCAGAGTAAATTTAAGAAAACACCATAAATCCTTGCACAATAATTTCAATAGTTAACAGTGCTCGTTCCAAGGAGGTTTAGCTGGATATGTTTAGCAAGAGAAGAGATGTATGAGACAGACATGACGTGGCACACAAGTAATAACCTCAAAACTTGTAAAATAAGTAGAGGAACTGACCTTTTGGAGGATAATGGCCTTGCTTACGGTCTGCGCTGACCAATGTCGACTCCGGAACGCCGAAAGGTCCGTGGGAAACGTGGCAGGATGTGGCACAAGTGTCTCTTAGCGTACTCCGCTGGTATTTAATAAATGCTGAAATATGGACATGACTTTTAGGTAACACTCGACACACAACACGGCTCTGAAGAGCGAAAGGGTTATAAACACTTACCGTTGCTGTGATAATTGCCACGTAGATTATTATTCAAGTTATAATGTGTAGAAATACTACGTGGACTGTCGGTAACTGGAATATAAGAATGCGTGGTCAAAACCAATACGATACACAAAAATAATTCACTAGACACTTCAGGCAAAACGTCGAAACACTTACAAGGGATGGAGGTATGGTATGTAATTCTCCAATATGTAATAAAATTACATGTAGCTAGCTCGCTGGCTTATAAGAAAAGAACGACCCCGGTGATGACCTGCCGAAATCGATATCTAGATCAATACCACTTTCTAATGTTGTAAATCTCCACACATCGGGGTAAAAACTAAACGTCAATACGAGTACAGATACTAGTTGATAGTTACGTAAAGGCAGCAAACTCGGGTTTCGTCTGTCATTAAAATATGCTGGAACCCTGAAACGACTGAGGAATAAAAAAGAAGACTAAAACTGGACTACATAAACAATTTTGGAAATAACTATTTAAAATAATACTAATACAGTGACCTGGGTTTACTTACAAACGAGGAGAGTGAAATATGCCCCTAGCAACACCGGGTGCATATGCCACAGATTCAGTAGTTTTTTTGATACAGGTCCACTGGTAGTTGAATTGACCATAGATTATAAGATTAATTTAAGATACCAACATAACAACTTGACAAGAAATGAAATAAATTGTGTATCGCTGATGCGTTAATTCACGCCCGAAAATTATACATTACATTCGCTGTCTCAGCAGGCGAATCAGGTCACTGGCTCCACGCTCTTCCTTCCCGCAATATAGGCACAGTCTTGGACCCAAGCTGCTTGCGCATAGCAATAAGCTTGCGGCTTGGAGCTAGAATCTGTGAACCTCATACTTGCACTTGGGAAGAAAGTGAGTGAGCTGAGACGACATGGCCTTTTATGCTTTAGAAGTGCCGGCCGTTTGTACCGCCACGGCACAATTAATGATCTGATCCGTCGTTCGCTTGCCACTGCCTCTGTACTATCCTGGAACCTGCAGGTATGCATAGAGACGACTGCAAGCGACCAGACGGGGCTACATTGGTGCCGTGGATACTGGGTAGGTCACACTGCTATGGGACGCGACGTATGTTGACACATTCGCCCTTTCCCACGCCCAGTCAACCCTTAATCGGGCCGGTGCAGCAGCTGATCAGGTCCAAACCATCAAGCGCCGCAAATATTCATCATTATTAAATAATTAAGAATTTGTGGCGCTTGCAGTGGAGACCATGGGACCTTGGTTAGCCGATACGAAAAGCTTTATTAAGGCCCTGTTATCTCGGCTCATAGACACCTCCGGAGATCCTAGAGCTGGTGCTTACCTCTCCCAAAGGATTGGGCTATCCAGAGAAGTAATGCAGCCAGTGTCATAGGGACCATGCCACGAGCGGAACTGCTAGAGGGGGTGGGTGTTATTTTTATAATGGTGATTATTATTTGCTTCTTTAATATTTGAGTAGCTTAGTTTTATATTAATTTAAATAAGTTTAGTTTTAACTTTTAATTGTGTTTATTTAATAAATGCTATTTAGGGCCTGTTTCACAATCGTCAAGTAACGCGTATCTGACACATAAATTTAGCCCTT
Organism: Acleris cristana; assembly: GCA_948252455.1. Classification (NCBI taxonomy): domain Eukaryota; kingdom Metazoa; phylum Arthropoda; class Insecta; order Lepidoptera; family Tortricidae; genus Acleris; species Acleris cristana. Next base: position 22,145,596 of record OX411772.1, on the reverse strand, counting down.
TCCTTTTCTTACACTTGACCATAGACAAGGAGAGAGCTAACTTTAACTGGCACATAAATTTACTTGTCGATTGTGAAACAGTCCCTAAATAGCATAAATTAAAATAAAACTAAGCTACTCAAATATTAAAGAAGTAAATAATAATCACCATTATAAAAATAACACCCATGGGCTGACTGATTTGATATTTTCGTTTTGACGTATCACACACAAAAAACTTATAAATTAAGTAATGAAACAAAACACAATAACAGTGTCGCCAGCCTACGCTTGTGTCCCTCGGAGCCCTTATATTGGCCGGGTTAACCTCTTTATATTTGTCGTAGATGTCGCAAAAGGATTTGTTGCCGCCTGACCCGCGGTCGCAGCGAGGATTTTCCGTGTCACCTTCGGCATAGCCTGGGCTTAATGTAGAAACCCAGATTAATGAAATGTGCCTGTTGGTATAAGTCGTATTTAAAGCTGATTCATCCTTATTCATTAATACTCCAAATAATACTAATTCTTCAAATCATACCGACTAATATTATTAAAAGTTTGCTCTCAAAGTTATCGGTTGCATTTTCGATTCTTTTTTTATGGTTGTTAAAACTGTTCAATCAAAGCAAACTTCGTAAATAGTCTGTTAAAGCTTTTGTGCGTGATAACAGTCCCATTGTGCTGTAAAACAAAAATATACAAATAAATGTCTAACAATCGTAAACTTTTAGACCTTATTTATTTATAAAGCTTTTGTAAATGAGTAAATGACTGGGTCGTGGGACGAAAGAAGTAACAATAGGGCACGTAGTAACAAAACCTTACCCTTGAACCCGACACTTTAATAAAGTTTAAGTGAAATTGATTTCTATTGTACCTATTTTAGATCCTACATCTGTATTTAAAACGTGGATATAATATTTGGTTCTACATGAGTTATAACCCTCTTCAAAATTAGAGACCAATTTGGATACACCCATTTTACACCAAATGATAATTAGTCCCGTTTGGTTGCCGGGTTAGAATAGTGCCGCTCCATGTCTTCCCGTGGATGTCGTTAGAGGTTACTAAGGGAATAAAGGCTTGAAGTACTGTTAGGCGATGGGCTTAGACCCTGTCACTAATACACAGCACGGGTAGCACAAGTTGTATTTTCTTGCTTGTCTCTCAGTGCGACTCTATCGTTACAGACTAGAAAGAAAGGGAGATCCGAGCGACAAACAAGTCGCGGATAACATGTGCTAGCCGTGCTGATAAACATCTTAGCCTAATTGTGCAAAATGAGTTTACAAGATTATCAACAAATTTTTAGAGTTGTTGGTTGCTCTGCCTACCTATCTCTGGTAATGAAGGCATGAGTTTTATGTATGACAATTCGAAATTTTTAAGATAGGAGATATTAAACTACAAAACTAAAAAATTTGAAAATTATGTTCAAAGAAAGCACAATAATAAGACGATTTTAAAATAAAACTATCACGATTAGTAGACTTCATTTGTTCCTGAGTTACGGGAGATTTAATAATTTTACATTACCGCGCAGACCGGGATAAAGGCCGTTGCGGAATGACTAAGAGTTGCCTTGCCTTGACAGTCTCTCGGGCGCGCTATATACCTTTTCACAACATTGCTCGGAAATGTGGCCATAGATGGTCTTGTTTGGGGTCACAAAACGTCACCAACAGTAAAGTGATCATTTCCGAGCATGTTGTAGAATTATATTTATACCTAAAGAAAATCATCTAAGATAGCACCAAATCACTTTAAATAGATAAAAGTTTAAAAAAACAAAAAAACCGACTTCAAAAAGCAAAAAATTACTTCATTTAAAATGGTACGTAATAGGTCAGTCCAACTGAAGTCTGCTTTTGGTTAAAATATTGTTGGACGCCGACTTCAGTTGGACTGACCTATTACCTACCATTTTAAATGAAGTAATTTTTTGCTTTTTGAAGGCGGTTTTTTTGTTTTTTTTAAACTTTTATTTTATTTTATACTTTTTAGTGATCATAATTATGAATTTTGTTATGTAGTCCCACTTTAATTAATAAGAATTAATAAGAAACATTGAAATTCAATCTCGCCGCAAGCAACGCCGTGGGAAAGTCATAGTCATATACTTAAACATACATATGCTTCGTCATAGTCGCTCAACTATCTTAATCGAAATATCTTGTCGTCACCCTTGAAATATATACCGTTTAGGAGTTCCGGTGGCCATCTGTGGTTCTCATCATCAGTTCCACTTTACCAAATAGTGTTTTCCAAGAGCAAATACACGAGTTACAATGAAAAATACCAAAATCGCTATATGTTTGCCTATCAATTTTGAAGAGTTCCGTCGATTCCTCATGGACTCCGTCATCAAATCTTCATTTTGATAAGAATGGGACCAAATGGGAAGCACCAGCTTTCAAACAAAAAAAGAATCTTCAAAATCGGTTCACCCAGTCGAAAGTTCTGAGGTAACAAACATTTAAAAAAAAACACAGTTGAATTGAGAACCTCCTCTTTTTTTGAAGTCGGTTAAAAATAGGTCATACTTGTGGTTTTTTGAGATTTTCGTGGTTTTCGTAGTTACGGCGACGGATCCCTACAATGACATTGCCCGACATTATCTTTTCTGAGGTTTTTGTTTGTTTGTTTGTTTGTTTGTTTGTTTGAATATGGTTTTTTTGGTGTATAATATACACTTTTATTTCACAATAAAAATTAACATTGTACATTACCGGGATTAGACGTAGCCGAGGCCGCGCTATACACGAGTCCAGCAACAGCCTTTCCCGGCCAAGGCTTGCGTGTGCTTTTCTCCAACAATGCGAGAAAATACCGTGCGTGAATGAAGGAATTTGAAATATACCGTTAAATAAAATCACAAATTTAAACGTAATAATTTTAATAAAGGGTCTGGCCGGTCTGCAATAGTAAAATCGCCCCTAGCTGAATATGCACGTTTATTTGCCTCATTGTCAAATATAATTTTACTGAATATTAAGCCTTAAATATTTACGATCAGCGAAATATTAAAAAAAAAATCAGTTTTTAATTTATATTGGCCAAACTACTTTATCGATTGACACGTCCTTCGAATATTTTATACATGTATTTAAGATACATTTATAAAAAAAAAAGTCCTAGCTTTTTTTGAAGTCAACATTTTTGTCTGTTTTAGATATTTTTTTTGCAAGAGCGATTGTTTAGATCCCGTTTCTAGCATCATGTATGAATTTCTTAAGTATCAGAGCGAATTACAAAAGTATTTAATGTTTCCAAAAATAAAAGTTTTTTTGTAGAATTAGTTATTTCCATTATTTAAGGAAGATGGCGTTCATGGGTGTTCTTTTTTTCCACCCTTTTACACAAATAGCTTATTTCCACTTTGTTGATCCAAACTAATATTTTTGAAAAAAATATATGTAATAGAATATTAAATGTGTATATTATATCAAAATATGGTAGGTGTCGCTAACTTGCAACTAAAAAAAAAACTAAAACAGACAAAAATGTTGACTTCAAAAGAAGCTAGGTCTTTAATTTTTTTTTTACAAATGTGTCTTAAATACATGTATAAAATATTCGAAGGACGTGTCAATCGATAAAGTAGTTTGGCCAATATAAATTAAAAACTGATTTTTTTTTTTAAATATTTCGCTAATCATACGTATTTAAGGCTTACATTCAGTAAAATTATATTTGACAATGAGGCAAATAAACGTGCGTATTCAGTTTTCATATTCAGCCAGGGGCGATTTTACTATAGCAGACCGGCCAGACCCTTAGTGTTTCATAATTACATTTCTAAAGAACACTTTACTTATGTCGGCAATTTATTTTGTTTATAAACGCAATAATTATGTTAAAAAAAATACTATTTGATACACTTTCAATTCAATTTATTGCAATCTGGGTTACGCCCCGGGCATAGCACTGTCACTGCCTTGGTCAAAGTCACCGACGACATTCGTCTTAATATAGAAAACAGAAAACTCACTGTTCTGGTCTTATTGGACCTTAGCAGTGCTTTTAACACATTAGACTTTGACATCCTCCTCGGCATCCTCAAAACGTGTAATATCTCTTCTACAGCTCTCTCGTGGTTCCAATCATATCTCCTTGGGAGGCGCCAGCCTGATAAAGCTGTCTCTTCCTGGAGGGATTTGTCCGCTGGTGTCCCCCAGGGAGCTGTGCTATCCCCGCTTCTCTTCTCCATCATTAATGGTATCACTGCCTCTCTCCAGTCTTGCCAACACTTTTATGCAGACGATTTGCAGATTTATGCCTCAGCTGGTATTGGTGATTTTCCCTCCTTAATTAGCCTTATTAACACTGATCTTGCAGCTATCAAGGCTGGGCAGCCAACTACGTCTTAAAAATCAACGCGAAAATATCGCATGCTACTGTTGTCGGTAGTTCACATTTTATTGCGAAGTTGTCTGACCTAGTGTGACCCAATTTAGTATTCGACGGTACTATAATTCTTTTTTCAACGACTGTCAAAAATTTGGGTCTCACAATGGATCAGACGCTTTCCTGGTCGGCTCATGTTTCTGAAGTTAGCCGGAAGCTCTTTAGATCTCTCCATTCTCTTAGGCGCCTTCGGACCAAGATTACTCTTGCGCAATCTCTTCTTCTCCCTTTTCTCGACTATGGTGACATCGTATATACTGACGCAACTGAAGAGCTGCTTAATAAGCTGGAACGGCTTCAGAACGTGTGCGTCCGGTACGTATTTGGCTTGCGGAATTATGACCATGTGTCTGATTTCCGTACTCAGCTAAAGTGCTTGCCCATTAGATCGCTTAGAAATGTTCATATCCTGTTGTTGCTATTTGATATAATTTTCAATCCTCAATCCCCCTTACCTTTTCGAACGGTTGTCTTTCTTGGCTACCGGCTCCCAGAACCGCTTACGCTCGAGTGCCAACCTATTCCTTGTTTTTCCTGCTAGCAAATCCAAATGATATGCTCTGTACATTCAGTTCGTTTATGGAATAGTCTACCAACCGATATCAGGCAATCTCAATCTGTTGCTTAACTTAAATCTAAGCTTTTATTATTTTTATCTTCTGTATCTTTAATTGTTGTACGTTTAGCCATCCGTTGTTTTTATCCCTCCCTCAATCGCTCAAAGTTTAACTGAAAGAGATCCCTTAAAGGGATAAGTTCCCCGTTGTACATACCTTTTGTGTTTATGTTTCTTTTTTTAGTTTGTAATTTTCTGTTTGTGCAATAAAGAGTTTACATACATACATACATACATACATACATACATACATACATACATACATACATACATACTTTTAAATAGGTACGCTCTAAACGTTGTTCGAAAAGGTTAACCTTGTTGATCTATGACATTTAAAAAGTAAAATGAACATAGAAGAATTTTGTTTGTACGGTAGGTACACTAAGATTGTACGAGTGTTTGTCTGTTTGGAGTTAGTTATGGTTTAGAAAAGAATAAAGGCGGTATGTAATGAAATTTCGTAGACGGTCGCTGCCGTTGGTAAATAATAACTTTATTTTTTTAAATTTTGTATCGGCCTGGAACTCAAAACTTCGCAGGCTGTTTTTAGAACATTAACGTTAACATTTCCGAGCATATGGGAGAATAGTACATTATTGCCTAGGCAGGGATGCAGGCAATTGCTGTTCCTGTCGAGGCAAATATAGTGCTTTTCTCAAAAATTGTAAGGAAAATTTCGTGTTGGCGTATAATCTTCATCGCTTGAACTCATTTTTTGCATTGCATTTGCAAACAGAAACTTCACGTGAAAAAACCATACTCGGTGTCTTGAGTTTTTGCTTTTCACTTTGTATGAAAAAAAAAACAACTTTAGGTGATTACTTAAAAAAAATACAGAAAAAAAACGGGCAAATAGGTTTAAAAACTTCGCTGATTCGTAATGATTCTAATTGTGAAAGATACCACTGAAAAACGTATGAAATAAAACATGAAATTAATGATTTTTCGAGACATGGACATAAGGGAAAATTACAAAAATTCCGACTAAAATGATCAATATCTCCGAAACTATCAAAAATCGCTGAACATACATGTATTTTTGGATACACCTTGGCGTGAGGAATCTATAAAAAAAATTTGGACGTCACTATTTGGACCACCCTGTATAATGTTGAGAGGTTTGGATAAAAGCTCCAATAACTTACGAGTATACGCTATTTTCCCTTAAATCGTTTGCTCTTAAGTCTAAAAAATCAATTCTGAGACAAGCCGCCGATTGAATTGCTAAAGTTACGTAGGTACACTCATACGTGCTTTTTTTCATAAAATCTAAGCCGAAAGAAAATACATCGGCAAAATAGTGGTTCCTTTGTGGCATTTTCATCGCGTCACAAAATACTGATGTAACATTTAAAGTTCAGACTGTTATTTGCGTTGCGACGGGTAAGTTTCGACGATCCATGACATACCTAAAACAGCTTTTGCAGCGAATTTCCACAATCTATATCTAACGTATGCGGAATGAAATTTGCACAATGTTTGTAACCTTATAAAATAAAAAATAACCATCATTTGTTATGTATTTTTATTAACAATCTACTAACAAATTTTAATCTAAAAAGTAATTTGGCCCCATGTATGCTGCTTTTCAACAATTTGCTGTCATTTTATCCATGGCTGTTGTGTAAGTCGATGTTGGCATTTTGTTTAATTCTAATATTTTTTTTAGAATTAGAGCTTTTATAGTTTTTGGTCGGAAATTATTCGCCTAAACACGCCTTTTTAGATTGGCCCAAAAATCTTCGATCGGGCGAAGTTGTGGTACGTTAGGCGGATTTGAATCCTTTGGTACATATGGGATTTCTAGCTCCTCCATTTTAGCCAGGGTCTTGAATAATGGCTGCATGCTAGATCGGGCCAAAACACAACATTAGTTCCTCTGCGATGTGTTTTCATAAAGTCACGTACAATCGGCAAACAACCCTGCATGTATCGTTCAGCATTGACACACCGGTTTCGACATGCCGCGAGGGCTAATTGCAAGCCATAACAAAACCTTTTTTGGAAACTTAGTGTAGTACCACATATTTTACTGATTCTTCAGTTGGGTCATTGGCGTTTTGGAAATAAAAGTTACCCTGCCATTCATTGCCGTCTAAGGTGAAATAGGATTCATCGTCCATAATGCACTCTACGTGGTTCTTTGCATAGTATATGTTTTTGACCCAAGTTGTAAGTCTCTTCTTCTGGGTAAATTTTTGGTTTTAGGACACGGTGGGTTTTATTTTTCGTGCTCGTTTCGGAATGCCCATATCATGTAGAACTTTTTCACTGTTTTGCTATCACAGTTATTTTTTTTTCAGAGTTCTCTGTAGGATTATTTAGCTACCGACCTGCCGTATTTTTTTTCAGTTGGCTTCTTTTCAAAGATCGGCTTAAAGAACACACTTTGCCCGAACCTGGTTTTCTAGTAGTCGTATGTCGAAGGGAATAGCATGATAATATATTATAAACCGTCCTTCGGCTCTCCCCCATTTCTGTAAAATGTTAATCAATCCTCGACTTCGGCCAATCTGGATGTGTGTCACGAAAATCACACACGTTTTTTCGACACATTGCTTCGAGATTTGCCATATTTTTTTACACAAAACCTACAAGCGAATGATTTGTACAACACTTTGACAGATAATACAGAAAACAAAAGATAATATCAAGTTTAAAATATCAAATCATTTACTCTTGAAAAAAAAAAGAAAATCTTTGTGCAAATTTCATTCCGCATACGTTATACTTTTATGCTGTGTTATAAAGAGGTAAAATTGTATGTATTTTTGTATGATGGGGGTGGTATCTGGAACTACAGAACCGATTATGTTTTTACTCATTGAAAGTAAGAATTTCCATATCCTAACAGGGGAATGAAAATGGCATATCAATCTTACCACCAAGCGCAACAGTGGCTCGGGAATGTTGAAACATGTAGGAGACACCCCGGTGCCAATAACAACAGAAGAGCCGCCAGCGCCGGAGGTCCTACTAAAAACGATATTTTGCCGCTGTAACAAGGATTGTGGTAGTAGTAAATGTGGATGCCGGAATGCAATGTTAAACGGTTTTGCGGCGTGCCTCTATTGCCAAGGAAAAAGCCTCAACAGCTTGCCTGTCGACGAGGACGACGATGAAGACGACGTAGAGCCCCTTAAACAAGAACCACCCTCTACTTAGGATGAGGATATCGTGGACAAAGAAGCCTTGTCAGGGTCGTCACGGCCAAAAAAGATAAAAACTATTTACTGTCATTAGGTACCAATGGAAAATCGTCCACGTGAAATAACCATTCGGAAAATGGGTCAAAAGTAATAGTGTCCAAAGTGAATTTAGTCAAAATGTAATTGTGCTCAAAAGTATTTACAACCAAATTTATTTTCGTTGTAAATTAATTAAGTCCCAATGGAATTTTGTCCATTATAAATTATGACCAAAATGAAATACGCACAAGTGAATGTAGTGTAATATGAATTAAGACCATATAATATAATATAAATTGTACAAATTTCAGGTATTTACAATTGGTCATATTTCTGAGTGTACGTAAATACAAATAGACATTTTTTTCGACCAATATTATATTGGACAATTTTACCATGGGACATGATTCCATTTTAGACGTTTTTCAAGATGGACAATTTTCCTTTTTGTTGTATTACAAATGGTCATTTGTCTGAACTGACGTATAATTTCAAGTGGACGATTTTCCATTTGAACCTAATGACAGTAAATCATAAAAACGTCAATCTTTAGAACGTTGGGAGTGTAAGGAGTGAGAACAATGACGTTACGTGCTCTTTAAAATACACTTTTTAATATTTCCAGAAACATTTGGTTTGATTTTAGTAACATCTGAAGGAATTTCTTAGTTTCCTGCTCACTACCGCGAACTAAGGATTATCCAGCAAATATAAACGGCAAACAAATAGTTGTGTACCAACTCGTCGTCATAGTCGTATACCTATTTACCATTAAAGGTTGAACATTTCAGTGCCAGTGGTCATGGCACATTGCTTGTATAATTTATACCCGTACCTACTTCAGAATACAGCAACACGTATTGACGTTGTTTTTTTTTAAGAGAATAGTAAATAGTCTAAACATAAATGGTTTATGGGTCGCGATGATCACTTTCCATCAGGTAGCTCGCTTGCTCGTCTGCCTCCTTTTCACATTAAAAAAACCTATATACAATGATAGTCTAAGATAATATATGCCAGCAAATATTTTAAAATTACCCCGATTTTAAAGTTTGGAAATCTTCGGTTGCCGGTTATGACAGAGTACGTGTCCACTCACGTGACCACTGTTTCTCGGAGGAGAATACCAGGCGAAGTATATTATTATACCATGCCTGGCGGTAAATATTTCACATCGGAATTCATCGTTTTTCCGAACTTAAACGAATGCAAATTTTCAAGTCCGTCAATTATTATATTTGTCATTTATTAGAATTTGAATTTAGAACTAAGTACTTAGTTCTTGTTTGGTTTTGATTCCCGCGTGATCTATATAGAGCTGTAAAACTACTTCTTAAATATCATTTACTTATTAAATATCATTTACTCCTTTTCAACATGTATAGTACACTAACGAAATTAATACAAATAATAAACAAAATAAAACACTTCTTCAACTGACTTCCAAAAAAGAGGAGGTTCTTATGTTTGACAATTAGGTAGGTACCTATGCCTCTTAATGGAATATTTATCTGACGACTGACGAAACACGAAGTTTGCCGGGAGCCGTTAAGAAAATAGAAGCATTGCAATATATGTAATTTCTAAATATAATTATTTATGTTTTTAGGTTAGGGAATAATAAAATATGCAAAAAGAATAAAAAATTTGTTTTAATCAGTAAAATTCTCGAATCCTTCCAATTCACTAACCGTCCTCTGATTGAGGTTAATATCACTGTCACTATCAGCCGTATTTATCACTAGTCTATTAGTGAAACTGTGTACGCATTTCTTACATAATCATCCTCATTTTTTTAATATGTCGGCTTCGGTTACAAAATGTTTATAAACATTGTAGATAATTTCGTGTTATTGGCCTCGTAAAGGTTTCTTTTTTTTCCTATAGATGCCAACGTACAATTTTAAGTGATTTAAAATTTGGGGTTTTAACAACTCTATATATATATATATATGTTGTTGTATGTTGTAACTCTATATATGTTGTTCAGATGCGATATATAAGTATACTCGTATATATATATTTTGGATTGGACGCGACCGCACTCTCTCGCATCTGAACCACGACTAGCAAACATAAAAGTAGTGTGCGACAGAGATAACGCTTTGCGAAGCCGAAATTTGCCGATTCTCTCTTTCCAAAGGTCGATGTGCAGTATTTATCGCCGGGCTCGTACATGAATGAATGACGCATTGTGTCAATTTTTTAATTTACTTTTTATTGGGTTTTCTTTTATGCCAATGTAGTCTTTTTATTTCAAAAAAGTTTATATACAAACTCATTCTCGCATAATTTTCCGATTCTGTTAAATGATTCGTGATTGGTTTCACCTCAGGCTGGAGAGTTGCATAAAACTATTCGTTTTTTATTTTTAAAAGACTTCAAAAAAGGAGGAGTTTCTCAATTCGACATAATTTTTCTATGTGTTCTCGGGTAACTTCGTCGTTTATGAACGATTTTGATGATTATTTTTTTGTTGGAAAGGTGATATCCTAAGGGTGGTACCATGATCAGAAAACCAGGATCTGAAGAGGGGATCAGTAAGGAATTGAGTGAACTCCTCAAATATTGTAGGCAAACATATAGCGATTTTAGTATTTTTAGTGACAACTCCAGCAGAATACAATTCAGAAAGTATCATTTGCTGAAGCAGACTGATGATGAAGACCACAGATGGCCACTGGAACTCCTCAGCGGTAGCGATTTCAAGGGTGGCGATAAGATATCTCGAATGAGATAGTTGAGCGACTACAACGAAGAATATTTAATTGTTTTAAAATTACTATGATTTTCCCGCGGCGTTGCTAGCGGCGAGCGTGAAATGTCTTAAAGTTTCATGTATCAACTAAGAAGTGGGACTACATAAGCTTATTATGATCAGTTAAAAGTGTAAAATAATATAAATGTTTTAAAAAACAAAAAACCGCCTTCAAAAACGCAAACGGTTTTTTGTTTTTTATTTTATGATAAAGTACTAAAAATTTAGTTTTTCTAGCGTGCGTCCTCCTAAGCGACATGGTATATGGCATAAAAAGGGTATACCCATTTAAATATCTGAAGCACTTGGCTAACTAAGGACCTCAAAGACGATGACGGTATATATGGAGAGGGAGCGAAGGGCGCTATCAGTGAGGGCTATAGCCCGCAGGGTAAACGAGTGCGTTTCATTTATTCCCAGTTATTTTACTTTTTAAAACAATGTTTGCGCTAGGGTTATTAATTCGGAATAGCGAAATACTCCTACAATTAGTTCTGCCATGTTTATCTTACCTACCGTTGATAAACGATAGTAGGTACAGTTAAAATCATAAATATGTATACGTTTCCAAGGCGTCAAAAATATCTACTTAGTCGGTCAATAAGTTCTGTTACTAAGGTTGCGTTTAATAAAACTAACTTGTGTCTATTTTTTAATTTCAATATGTATAAAAATTAAAAGCTTAAATAATGTAAATTTTAAAGAACAAATATTTATTCTATATAGGTAGTCGCTACAATTTCCGAGACGATCTTTTAACATTCACAGCCGGCATCGATAACATTACACACGACTTTTCAGTAAATTTCACTTTTTGAAAACGCTTAAAAATGTTAGTATTTGTTTACCAAAGAACTTTTTCGTTTTATATTATAAAACTTCCTATTTCTGTGTATGTTTAGAGACCAAGATTATATTTGTCAACAAGACTCAATCCCAATTTACTTATGAAGCAAGAGATTTGGTGTATTTTCGAATTGCTGCAAATTGATGTGAAATCGTGAAGTCCATTTAATGAGACATCAAGATTGACCGGTGTACAAGCTGATCTTTAGTTGGTTCGAATACATATTATATCATAATTTAAAGCTAAAAGTCTGTTCAATATGTAACGTAAATTTTAACTCTCTACTAGAAATTTTACAAAAGTTGTGGCCGTTATCAGTATCATCGTCATGCGTGATTATTACTATGATTTTCTAGTCCCAAATGGGAATAGTTCAAGCTGGTACATCAAAACAAATGAGTAAAGCCAGTATCATATCATAGTCAGCTATAGTATTCGAAGGTTATTATAGGGTATTTGCAGATAAAAAGTACCAATGACTTGGATAAGTAATTCTTTTGCTTTTGCTTTGACACTATAAAAAGTAGCCAAATTGACTTAACAATTACCCCTTTGTACTTTACCGGCACGGCAACCGTATTTATTAAACACGATTAAAGACAAAAATATAACTAAATTTCCGAATTTAAGCGAGGCGCTAAAGATAGTAAAAATAGCGTGCGTTAAGACCATTAACACAGCGTGACGAATCGACCAGTGGAATGGAGTTCATCGGCATGGGGAGGAGCGCGCCCGAGCCGCTTGCCCTCCTCTCACGCGATCTTATCGGGCCTTCCGCGAACATAGCATCACGCTGCCTGCTGTTATCTTTCCGTGATTGTCTTTACGCGTTCCCTTTCAATGACATTAACATATCTACGTTCTAGGCCCTCAGTAGCGAAGTGGATAGTACCATCACCAGCAATAGTATAATTATCCTACATTGGGCTCATAAATATCTGACGCGACTCTCTCGATTACTAGAGTCATGAACGTGTCAGGTATTTTGAGCGCAATGTTGAATGGCATAATTATTGCTGGTGAATGTATGTATGTTTTAATATTTAAAGCTAGTTAAGGGGCTTCCATGTCCATAACAGACGTTTTTGATGAAGTTTAAGTTGTTATAACTCAGTCAAAACAGACTGTAAATTTATGAAAAAAATTTAATATAATCATCCATTCTAAAACACAAAATTGAATATAACTTTTTCATCTTAGCGTCAATTGATATGGAAACTAGGTACATCTAAATATTCTTCATTAATATACTTATCTAATAAATCATGGAAGGATTATTTTCCAAAGTGAAAAATTTGGAAATAAAGGTCGAAAAGCTACTTTTTTGGAGTAAAAATCTCAAACTTTGATAGCCTAAATCTCGATATCAGTGACTTGTGAAATAGCTAAGTAATTCTGTGTATTCAATGTATGGGAAATTCAAACAAATTAATAAAGTTTTAAAACTTGTGTGACATAATAGATTTGGGTGTGGTGTTTAAAGTTCACTACTCTCCCCCCCCCTCAGCCGCTTCACCCCCCCCCCCCCCCACCGTGAAATGTGTCCCCGTTAATTTTTATCAAAATTCACAACCATTCAAGAACTAATAGACCAATTGTATTGTTTTTATCGTTGTTCGTTAGCTGATAAAACAAGGTTCAAAATCATCGCTGACGTGTTCATAGAAATTAGTATGAACGTGTCAGCGATGGTTAAAAACAATATTGGACAAAAACAATACAATTGCTCTACTTATTAGTTTTTGATTGGTTGTCAATTTTGGTAAGTCATATTTGTATAGAATCGTCGCTAATCGTACGAGATGTAAGTACTAAGGTGATATATTTGTGGCCTATCAAAAAAGTACATATAACCTTTTCTTTTTAGAATTTAATAAGGAACATTTTTTTCCTTGACATTTTTTCGTATTCTAATATAGTTGTCCCAAGAATGTTAAAAAACCCTAACGGGGACACATTTCACGGTGGGGGGGTGAAGCGGCTGGGGGAGGGGGGGGGGGGGAGTAGTTAACTTTAAAAACCACACCCAAATCTATCATGTCACACAAGTTTTAAAACTTTATTAATTTGTTTGTCAAAAAACATAGAATGACTCAACTAAAACAAAAATTGAGATGACAGCTAGTGTAGAACAGCAGTGTTAATGCAAATAGGTTTTAACAACATCTGAAAGTTTAGAGCTTCAGATCGAAGGTCATCTGCCCATGGTAGCCCCTTAAAGAATAACAATCTAAATTTAATTAAGATGTAGGATGAAATAAGGTTAGAAATAATGTGAACTTAAATTAGTTTATACAAAAGGTTGAATATATTAAAGCTTGTTCACGAAATAAAGTAGTCATAGATAAATTTAAATAAATCGTAGATTTCTCACAGGATTTTAAACAAACAAAATTTAATCCGAACGCAAATATTTGAAAAATAAAATACTATACCGGGACGTGTCAGTAAAATGTTTGTGCAAAATATAAAAACTTTCAGTTAGGTATATAAAAAATAATATTATTTTTTTAGGGTTATTTTTGTGGTGTTAGACCCCTAGGGGTTATAAGAGCTATGAAACTTTGTTGACCTTTCCATCATCTCTTTAAAAAGCATTGTTTGGTCGTAATTATCATCTCAAGATTTTGGGTCTATAACGCCATGAAAGTTTTATTCTAACATGAGCACGTAAGATGTATTGTTTTGATCCATGAGTGCGGGGATATTGTGTGGCTAGTTTGGCGCGGGCCTATCAGTGTTTCACGCGTAAGATTTATTGTGCGGCAGCACGCAGCTGGCGCGCCGCGCAAGGCCTGCGGCCCTTGCGTCCTTTTGCCGAGTAAAACACCGGTCGCTTTAATTTGTTTGTTCTTCGCGGTCGAGCTAATGAATCGTCTCGGGGCATGGGTTAGTCCACAAACCGTACAAAATTGCGTTTGCGCCCCCAAACCGTTAAACACTTGCAAACAAATCGTTAATCATGTTATTGATGTAATATTATATGGCTATGATTTAACCGGAACCTAATTAAAATAAATCGAATTGTCAAGCAGAATTATTAAATATAATTGTTCAGGCGGCAACAGTATGTAGGTACGAGAGTTAATCCTTTAAACTGGTTGATAGTGAAGTGAAGTATATTAATAATCGCACAATATTAGTGCGAGTGTGTGTGTGTATGTTAAATTGTTACGCCTTCACGCTGCAACGGTTATATGGATTTGGTTGAAATTTGGAATGGAGATAGCTTGTGCCCTGGATTAACACAAAGGCTACTTTTCATCCCGAAAATTTTAAAAGTTCCCATGTATAAAGTGATAGGAAAGCGAAACCTATGCGAACGAAGTCGCGAGCTGAAGCTATTGGCATAAAGTTTGATAGCATTTAAGAATGGGTACCTCTTCGCAGTCGGGTAACATTTTTAATATTATTTATTACTTACACTTGTTTTTGGCTGACATAGTATAAACTTTCGCAACTATCGTCTCGACGTGCAGTCTGCTCAATTACACACAAAGCAGTGTGCTAGCCAAGTTCGCGAAGCAGACGCGTGATATACTGCTATTTATGTGTATTTTATTACCCGACTGCGCGACCCAAAGGAGAGTAATGTGTTTATCAGCCAATACGAGGCGCGCTCCAAAAGATTCTGACTGGAGAAATAAGACGGTTTAAACAAAAAGGTGTCTTTGTGATAGTCATTTACACCCGTATTCACAATACTTAAGGGATCCTTCACTGAGTAAACGCACTGCGTTCAATACAGCTTTATGATTGGTCCTTTTTGACCGAACTTTTGTTTATGAGACGATTTGAACCACCCTGTGCGTTCGTGAGCACTGTGAGACCTCATAGTGACGTTTGTGAATACTGGTTATATTCTGCTTGTTCATGTATAGTTTTGGGGTTCCTGTTGGTTGTGTTTTGATTTGACGGCGTTCAGAACAATAAGTGAAATGAAAGTTTTCGAAATGTTCTAAGTTGAAAAATATCGTTCCGTGATCAAGTTCCTAACAAAAATGAGTGAGCGAAACGCGTGCTCTCAAGTAGTTTAAGACGTATATAGATGACACGGAGATAGTTTTTTAGAACCAATTGTTACGGGGGCTAAATCAACTCTCCAAAAGGGAATCGATGGAGTGGCGTCGTGGTCCAAGTGAAAAGCCGCCTAGGAAGGCCAAGGTAACACAATCCACCAAAAAGATAATGGCTACGGTAGTCTGGGATTGTCACGGAATACTACTGATTGACGTAAAAGAAAGGAAGCAACTACGCCACCCTTATTGAGCAGTTACCATAGGCGATCAAGCAGAAGCGTGGTGGAAACTTAGCAGAGGTGTTCAGCTTCTCCACGACAATGCACGCATTCACTCTCTCTCCCCAAAGCTGCTTACAAAATGTGGCGTCAAGGAAATTCTCCACCCTCCTTACAGTCCCTTTCTGGCCCCGAGTGACTATTATTTGCTCTCGAAACTTTAGGCAGACTTAAGAGAAAAAGATTTTCTGTAGATGATGAAATTGATGAAGTGACCCGTGCGGTTTACGTCCATTTTGAGGACAATTTTTTTAAGTATTTTTATAATGGGATAGAAATGATTATTAAGAAATATGATGAGTGCACTGAAACAACTAAAGTTTTAATATTGTGTAGACAGAGAATCCGTCGATTACAGTAGGGTAAACGCCACGCTAGGCAAAGTACTTGATTGGTTTACCAGTAACAATTTGCTACTCAATGCTAAGAAAACTCATGTGTTAGGTTCGCTTTACCTAATGTTATAACGGTAGAATCTAGTATATTTCTCAATAACGAGTATTTGGAAATGGTAGATCGCTTTTGTAAGGGATAACTATAGACAAAAACTTGCAATGGAGACCCCATAATAGTAGTACTAGCAGGTCTTCTACACTTTTCTTTTCCACGAATGAATTTACAGACACGGTTTTTCTTACAGACTTATTATATGTATGCAGCTATAGCCCCTCTTAAATTTAAATAGTGCATTACTGCAGAGACCTGGAAAATGGCTGTTGCGGGACGAGTATGAGTTAGCGTGGCAGAGACGAGACGCAGTTGAGGCCGCGCAATATATGACATGAAATTTAAAAAGTAAAATACCTGGTATGTCTTACATTTTCGCGGCCGCTGCCGTTGTTGGTACATAATAACTTTTTTTTTGGCTGGGCATGGATATCGGAACTTCGCGGGCTAATTTTACAACACTAAGGTTAGCATTTTTGAACATGTGGGAGAAAAAGCTATATTTTAAATGGTAGAAGACGTTCGTCTGTAGTCCTAACAAATAATACAAAAATCGAAAAAAAGTCTATTTATTTTAATTTTGTTTTACTTGTTAAAACGATAACATATTCAAGCGTCAAATGAAACCCTGACGAAAATTAAATATTAAAAACTGGCCGATTGTGACTCGGTCGTTACTGAGCCCTTGCTGCTTGTTGCTTGCATTACCTGTAGTTGTAGTTCCACCAAAAAGCGTATAACCTATGGAGAGTACACACTTAACAAACGATCAAAGGTAGGAAAAATCACCTCGAATTACGTCAAAAAAAAAACAAAAATCAAAATCATTTATTGAATAATTACACAACAATCATAACACACTTCAGGTATCTTGTGCATCTCAATTTCCAGAAAGGAAGAAAATAAACAACAACATCTTGTATCTCCTTTTTTCGTTCCTATGAAAAGAGATGTAAAACATACGTGACATGATTTAAGGTTATATTTTCTAGCTTCACTTCAAAGTCTGCTCTGCATTCTTCATATAGTCCAGTCAATAGGAGTTTTTGCTTTACAAAATGTGGAGCATAGTTTTTTTATCTATGTCGTTAAAGTGATGGGGTCATCCTATAATCCGTATTTCTTGGCATAATACCTATTAGTTTATTTTCATATTTTGTTGAGAATGCGATTAAAAAAATTCATGCATAATAGTCCCTATTAGCTCAAAGTGACCCAAATATACTACTAATACAAATAAAGAGAAATAAACCTTTTAAAAATACGATTGTAGACGTAACTTCACAGCATTTCATGATGCTGCTGTTTTCTTTCCTCGCACCGCCGGAAAATGAGGAATGTTGTTTTTTTTTGTAAAAATGTTTTGTTCCACCGCTCGGTACTTCTTATAGTGAAGACTCACAAAATAAATAAAATGGACATGAGCTAAATTTTGTCTTGTTTATACTTCTCATAGGCACTTTTGTCGCAAAATTAAGTGTTAAGGAATTATTTAAAAATGAACCAAAGGGTATAGCCGGGTTGGTATGGGGCACTGGCCCCAGAAGCCAAATCGATTACCGTTTTGCCAATTGATAAGCCCAGATGTAACATGCCACTTCATAAAAAAAAACCCAAATTGCTGCAGGTTTTTGAGAAAATTAAAAAAAACGAAAATTGTTTTTTTTTTCATCTAAACTACAGAACCGATTTTTTTGAAACTTACACACATTATGTAAGTTATAAAGTTGCATTATTGAAAAAAAAATTGATTTCCAAATATCTCTATAAGTAGTAAAATTTTCACAAGTTTTCAATTTTAAAAAAAACATTTCCGTGATATGACAACCACCAATTTTGGATATATTATGTACAAACTAATATTAAATAACATATATTTTTTTCAAAAATATTCACTTGGAGCAGCATAGCCAAAATGAAACTAACTTATGATATACCATACATTTATTGGAATTAAAATGGCTAACTACTAGAATCTAATAAAAATCAAATAACATAAGAGCATCGTCAAAACAAAATGTCTATAGTACAGACAGGAACAGTTGGCCATAAATAGGTCTTATGTCAATGTTATGGTCTACTGATGGTCAGTTAAGTTTGTGGTTGATGTACCTACCTACAATATTGATTATTGTCGCGAGATGTATTAATTGACGACACGTTTAGCCTAGTTGGTAGTGACCCTGCCTACGAAGCTAGCGGTCCTGGGTTCGAATCCCGGTAAGGGCAAATACTTGTGTGATGACCGCGAGTATTTGTGCCTGAGTCATGGATGCTTTCTATGTATTTATGTATGTATTACTCTATCGGTGTCTAGTACCCATAGTACAAGAGCTTAGTTTGGGACTAGATCAATTTGTGTGGAATTTTTCCCTATTCCTTTTTAGCAATTTGTCACGTTCGAAATTCAAATTCGTACAGAGCGGTAAATCGCCAGATACGGGACCGGGCGAGTAGTCCCGGTTGCGTCTGTTCACATTCACACGGTATTTTTACCCCGTTGCTCCAAGTGAATATTTTTGAAAAAAATACTTGTTATGGAATGTTAGTTTGTACATAATATAACCAAAATTGGTGGGTGTCCCGAAAAAAACATTTCCGAGATAGGGACTATCTTGGAAATGTTTTTTTTTTTTAATTGAAAACTTAAAAGTGAAAATTTTACTACTTATATTGATATTTGTTTTCAATAATGCATCTTTATAACTTACATAATGTGTGTAAGGTTCAAAAAAATCGGTTCTGTAGAAAAGATGAAAAAAAAAACAAAAACCAAATTTCCTTTTTTTTAATTTTCTCAAGAACCTGCAGCAATTTCGGTTTTTTTTTTATGAAATGGCATCTTACATCTGGGCTTATCAATTGGCAAAACGGTAATCGATTTGGCTTCTGGGGCCAGTGCCCCATACAAACCCGGCCACCATTAATTCAAGATGGCGGCTAATGTCTCACCTCCCCCCCCAAGGTCGAAATCTTAGATTTTTATTAGGAACTAGAGGACGCCCGCGACTTCGTACGCGTAGAATTAGTTTCCCGCTACTCCCCCCATTTCTTCCCGTTGGGGGTCGATTTTCGGAAAATCCTTTCTTAGTGCTCACTTACATCATGAAAGGAACCCCTGTACCAAATTTCAAGTTTCTAGGTACAGTAGTTTGGGCTGTGCGTTGATATGTCAGTCAGTCAGTTTAGCCTTTTATATATATAGATAGATAAAAAACTATGAAGAAGAAGAAGAAATACATTTTATTAACTACACATAAAACACACGAAATACATTTAAAAAAAAGAACAATGTAACGGGTACAGCACGGAACTTGTGTCCTCGCGGTAGTGAATCGGACACTGGCTCAGCATTATGCGCTGTAGGTGTCAGACACCTACAGCGCTGATTTTCAGCCAGTGGCGCCTCGGTGACTCACGGAACTCTGTGCAAACACCATATATGCAATATCCGCTTAAAAATAATAATCATACGTGTAAATACTTATATAATTTAGTTACTGAAGTTAAAAATAATAAAACTTATACATAAAATACTGATATAAATATAAAAATATCAAAGAAAAAGTTTTGTATGCGAGATTTGAAAGATTGTGATAAGGGTTTGCGTATGCAAGAGTTGCTAATCAAATGCCTCTTATATGCCGATGATCAAGTTATACTTGCTCCATCGGTACTTGAGTTGCAGGAGATGGTGACAATGATGAATGAGGGATTTAAGCAAAAGGGGATGAAAGTAAATGTTGCCAAGACCAAGGTTATGGTGATAGAGAAGGACGAGGAAATGACTGAGTGCGTGATAAATATAAATGGTGAATTAGTAGAGCAAGTAAGTGAATTTGTGTACCTGGGAAGTATGTTTACAAGAGATGGTAAGTGTGAGAAGGATGTCGAAAGGAGGGTGAATGCGGGGAATCAAATAAATGGGGCACTGTACTCATTTGTGGGCAGAAGGGGTATTTCACAAAAAGCCAGACTGGCTGTTCACAATGGAGTGCTGGCCAGACAGCGAATTGTATGGTAGTGAAGGTTGGGTGTGGCAAGATAAGCATGAAAGTCGTATAAATGCAGTTGAAATGCGCTCTTTGCGTAGTATGTGTGGTGTGAAACTGACTGATAGAGTAAGGAATGAAAAAGTCAGAGAGAAATGTGGTCTAAAAGAAGATGTAGTGACTAAGATTGAAAAGGGCATGCTTCGATGGTTCGGTCATTTGGAAAGGATGGATGAAAGAAAATTGACGAAAGAGATATACAGAGCGAAAGTGAGTGGAAGGGTCGGAAGGGGCCGCCCTAGGCGTACTTTTTCGAATCAAATCGCAGAAATACTGGAAAAGGGCCGAATTTTAAGTACCCGAAACCGACGTGCGTGCATGACTCGATGTATGAATGTGGAAGAAGCGAAAGAGATCTGTCAAGATCGTAGCAGGTGGAAAGAAGTGGTCTCTGCCTACCCCTCTGGGAAACAGGCGTGATTTAATGTATGTATGTAGAAAAAGTTGAATAAGACGTAATTTTAAAACCAACATGCTGGTATATTACGAAGTGTGTAAGTGCTGTATGAGGATTAGGATTTTTGGAGCGCCAAAAAATAATCCCTAAGCTTGCACTTGAAGGTGTACCTGCTAGACGCCCCTTGGATAGGAGGAGCCGCAAACCTGAAACTTCCTCTGAATGCCGCAGTCCGGTGCACCGTGCACTTTATGAGCATTTATTTTTTTCAAAAACGTATATCGGGGTTTCGCGCCCTATCAAACCAAACAACATGGAGGCGAGATGCAGGCATGTTCAACAGGTAAGATGTGGGAGCGGGGAGAGACGCGGAAACAAAAACAAGCGCATGCGTTTTTCACTTGTTGTATCAACCTCTTTGAACGACCAAATATGCAGCCGTCATAGACAACATCACAATAGTTTAATCTAGACAATACGAGCGATTCACAAAGGTCAACACGCAAATCGACACTCAACTAATCACGCATATTATATAGAACTTTAACCCCCTTACTTATAAACGTGGAATAAGCTTGGAATAGTTTATGCTATGCTTTGTCCTTATCTGTAATTGTGACATTTGCATCTGACAGAAAATGACAAAGCACGGCATAAACTATTCCAAGCTTATTCCACGTTTATAAGTAAGTGGATATGGCGATAGAAACAATTGCTCACTACTTTAAAGTATGTGGCTCTCGAAGCGTAACACGCTGTCCATTAGTAGGCCAAGTTTATTTGCTTCTACCACCCTTTCTATCGGTTTACTCATGACGGCAACATCCCCGGCAGCCAGAGCATCAAGAGTATTACGGATTTGAAGTTTTGACCCAAAAACCATATATTTCGACTTGTTAGGATTAAGGACCAAACTGTTCTTTTCCGACCAAGAGGAAATACGAGGGAGGTCCGCGTTGATAGTTTTTACTGCGGTGGAAGTGTCCGACAGTGCACTGGAGAAGTAAAGTTGTAAATCGTCCGCATAAAGATGGTACCGACTGTTCTCTATACTGTTAATAATGTCAGCACTATACACTACAAAGAGCAGAGGCCCCAGGATCAAACCCTGCGGTACTCCCCTTGTCACTGGACAAAGAGAGGATGGCAGAGTTCCGCCGTCCGCCTCACGCAACGCAACTGCTTGTACACGGTCGGTTAGATAACTGTTAAACCATTTTATCGCCGTCACATCAAACCCGTAATAGGACATCTTGGATAATAGCAAGGGTAAGCTAATGCAGTTAAAGGCCCTAGAGAAATCTAAAAGTACCAATATGGAACTTTTACCAGCATCCCAAGCCTGTAAAATGTTATCGATTACATCGAGTAGTGCAGTAAACTGTCGATCGACCTTTGCAAAAACCCGACTGTAGTTCAGGTAGGATACCTACTGTTTTTTCTCTAGGTATTCGGACAGCCGATCGCAAACTATCTTTTCTATAATCTTCGACGTTCTAGGAAGGATACTTATAGGGTTGGAGGTCGGATAGATCTACAGGATTTGGTTTTTTGGGTAACGGGGTCACTTGAGCGATTTTCCAGTCTGTTAGGAAAATCATAGTCTTGATACTTTAGTTGATAATGTACGTCAGTATGTCTAACGTCTTCGGAAGAGTCATAAGTAGCATGTCGATAGTAATACAGTCGACTCCTTTCGCGGTAGTTGAATTTTTCGTCAAGAGTAAAAGTTTTGTCACCGTGCCTATCGAATTTATAAAAATTCACGTCAGATATAGTAATAGTCGATTTTCCAGCGCGCCTAGTATGGTTGCGTTTATCGTGTGACAAAATATGGACAAAGCATCTGTCACTTTCTGACCAGTATGTAAGTGCGAGAGTGACGTATGCTTTATCCACCGCGTTAAAGGCGACCGTAATACGGGCCCAGGTGTGTTATGGAAATGACGATTCATTAAATCAGGGTCGTCAAAGTGATTCGGTAGGTCAGTCTGCGTCAGTGAGTCTAGCAGAACTGTGCGTTTTAAGTTTTTCCAGAGCTTCTTAGAGTCAGTAGGTAATGTTGTTGATATTTTTTAAAGCGAAGACAAGTTTAACGCGATACAGACTGGATTAATAGTATATAAGCTTCTTGAGTTCCACCCGTTACATTGGAATGTGACGCAATAAATGGTTAGGATTTCAGATTGTACGGAACTCTCGGTGCGTGAGTCCGACTAGCATATGACCGGTTATTTGTTGTGCATGCATTTAGTTACATGACTAATCATAATTGTCACGAGTATTAACGCAAGAGCAGTTTTAAGAGCAACCGCTAGTAACTAAGTAGACGGCACTAATTTAGCATTCGTGAATCAGATTTGTTCAGGTGAGGTCGAATTCCTCAGCGCTCTGCCCTACCTGCGAGCCAAAAATAATTCGCGGCTGATGATAGCGTAGGCCGGCGACTCGGTTACTCGCTCGCTCGCTGATTATTATTGCCGGTTATTGGTTTTGCCAAAATTATTAAAAGATCAAGATCGTTAAAAATGTTGCTCATTCAAATTGTGCATAATAAAGCTTTTTTTTTTTCATGTATTTACGATCATACATAATAATATCTACAAACATAATGACGACGCGCTGGCCTATACTCGAAACTCGAATTCAAGACCAAAATCCTAACCTCAACGGGCGCACATTCGCTGTGATTACTACATTTTGGTTTAAGTGTAGGTATTTTTATCAATAAAACTTACCCTAATATATTACTGGTTACACGAGTTCTCATTAATGTTTTTATGAAATAATGTTAAAATAACTAAATAATCAAGATGGGAACTGTCAGATTTTGGTCTTGAATCGAGTTTCGAGTATAGTTGATATTGACCCTGCCTACGAAGCTAGCGGTTCTGGGTTCAAATCCCGGTAAGGCCAGATATTATTGTGTGATGAACGCGAATATTTGTTTCTGCGTCATGGATTTTTTCTATGTATTTAAGTATATATTTCTCTATATAAGTATTTATATCGTTGTCTAGTACCGATAATACAAGTCTAGAGCTTAGTTTGGGACTTGGTCAATTGGTGTGACATTGTACCCTGATATTTATTTATTTTTATTAAAATAAATCACAATACATCAAATCATAAAGGGGAATGACCATCTGCCCTACAAAAAAATGCCTGGCATGTACGGTCGCGAGCGTTAATTTGGGACCCATTTCAAGAAAAATATGCTTGAAGTCGTCAATGTCATTAGAGATGTCAAGTCATTTGTAACTTTTAGGAAACTCAACCTTATTGTTGTAGAATGTCAGATGGACTTTGGACCTAAGGTGGGTACCAAATTAAATCTCGTGACTGTACAAGCACCATTTATACATCAAAATATGCGAAATTATTGTAAGTTTCAAAAACACTTTCAGTAATTTCTCAATAAGTTAGGATAGTTACACAACAAATATAAATCGTAGACTGCAACTTACCGTTTGTGGTTCCACCATACCGTATTAAGGGCCCCATACACGGTACGATTTTTCTGTACGATCTGTCGTTTCAGACCGATAGAAACGACGAATCGGTAGTGTATGTATTTAAGTGCCCCATATACGGTACGTTTCGTCTGTACGATCGATCTGATGAAAATCGTGACGATTGATCGCATCCAAAATAACGCCCATACGAAAGGATTGGTCGTAACGATCGATCATTTACGTGACGTTTACGATAAAGACGTGTTCAAATGTTTGTGTCAGAGTGAGACAAAAACGAATAGTTGATCGTAAAGAACTGTCGATTCATCGTTACGATATTCATGATTGCATGGGTTTTTGTTGCGATTTCCGACATCGTCTACGATGAAGTAAATCGTTAAAGATCTTGACATAATACTATCGATTCGTCGTTTCGACGGATCGTACAGACAAATCGCACCGTGTATGGGGCCTTTTAGTTGACGCACTTCATTATTGTGCAACGATAAATGATGACGCGTTAATCGCGTTACATTTAGATTGCAATCAATGCAATTCTGGACACTGGTCATTATTGAAACCAAACAGAATAACGTCTATCAGCACCTTAACATCATAGTGATACTGGAAGTGGCATCGCATGTCACCATAGATACCTCTATGCACGTCACAGATTACGAGTAAACATGGGGGAAGGTCGACATAAATACGGCCGCAATGTATGGTTAATTTTCGTCACGAAACTAACAAAGTTAGTTTCTTAATTTCAGTCCTTAATTGGGTATGGATGAACTGCGCCAAAATGCTTGGATATGTTTTCGTTGGTAGGTAATAAGCGTACTAAGTAAAGAAAATATATCAGATTTTTGGCTTGCGTCATATACCTAACTAGAGGACGCCCGCGACTTCGTACGCGTAGAATTAGTTTCCCGCTACTCTCCCTATTTCTTCCCGTTGGGGGTCGATTTTCGAAAAAAAATATCTTATTGCACCCCTAGAGTATCCAAGGAATACTTCCTCCAAATTTCAAGTCCCTAGGTCCAGCGGGCTATGCGTTGATATATAAATCAGTCACGTTTGCCTTTTAATATATACTATTTAACCTTTCTATTTTCTACACTTAACATAATTTTGACTTTGGCAGTCAATATATATGAACTTAGTAAAAATAACAAACCTCATTAATTTGCTTGCAGTAGGTACCTATCAGGCAGTATTTTCCGATACAAACTTTGCAACCCCCTTTTATCCCTCTAGGGGTTGAATTTTAGTAATCGCTGAAATAGGTGTCTCATTATTTGCATTGAAAAGTATTTCTACCGAGTTTCAAGTAAATTTGACCATAAAAATATTTCTTCCCATACAAACTTTGCAACTCTCTTTCATCCCTCTAGGGGTCGAATTTTAGTAATCGCTAAAATAAATGTCTATTTACTTGAATTGAAGAGCATTTCTACCAAGTTTCAAGTAAATTGTACCATAAAAACATTTTTTCCCATACAAACTTGGCAACCCCCTCTCATCCCTGGGGGTTGAATTTTAGTAATCGCTGAAGTACGTGTCTCATTATTTGCATTGAAGAGCATTTCTACCAAGTTTCAAGTAAATTGGACCATATAAACATTTTTCCCATACAAACTTGGCAACCCCTTTTTTTCCCTTTAGGGGTTGAATTTCGAAAAATGCCTTCTTAAAGGACGCCTACGTTATAAAATCAACTTTCCCTCAAAATACCAAATCTTTATTTTAAGCGGTTTGGGCTGGGCGTTGATGAGTCAGTCAGTCAGTCAGGACATCCTCTTTTATATATATATAGATTATAAAAAATAAAAACAATTTATAAAATTTAACCCTCCGTCTGCGTCAGGAGGGTTATTCCTTCTGACGCAGTCGGGTAAAAATAGCGAATGACTTATAAATGTTGCGAATGGTTACAATTATAGTATTCCAGGTTTGGTTGGTCTCTTTCTTTGAAATTAGTCACAGTCTTACTAACTTGTGCCTTTTTAAGATGTAAACTGGACTGGTAAACTGTTAAAGATGTTTCCAGGCGGCCTAATATGAATGAGTTTATCGCGTGGCAAAATGTGGATAAAACATCCGTCGCTTTTTGACACGTATATAAGTACGAAAGTGACGGATGCTTTATCTACATTTTGTCACGCGATAAACGCAACCATACTAGAATCGCAGGGCTTAAATACCATTTTTTTGACTCAGTTAGATGTACTCAGGTGGTTCTTTCTTTCTTTAAGGTCCTACTTACTGCACAATTTAAACTCGTACATAAGAATATTTTATTTACAGTTATAAAATTCTATAAACACAATAAAACGAACGATTATAACAAATGAATATTGCAAATCCAGGATTTAAATTACTATCATCTTGTAGATACTCATGGTGCAGTAAAGGTTTTCTTCGTTCTGTTTTGTTCACCGCTTAATTAGGTACTGCTCGTAAAACTGTCTTCCTCATCTTATATTTACCGCGTTTGCCCTTTTTATTATCCGATTACATGGGCTGCGCGCTTTGCAAAGCGTTCTCTAGCGCGAGGGGAGCACTTTCATTTGTTTCTTCAGAAATTACTTCACACGATCTAAGCTCTTGGAAATTCGCCTTTTTATATCAGTTGTGTTTTTATTTTTATATTTGTTGCAATGTGCAACTGTAACATGTAAGAAAAAATTAACGCACTAAACAAATAGTAATCGAAGGTGAGCCAGCATTTCTTTCTACCGTAGCACGTGGTGTTAAGCGTGGGGTGGGATTGCATTTCGCTATTTATATCGCTTAAGTTTTGATTAGCGGTATAATTAATACCAGTTTTCATGTTTATTAGCGGTTTAGCCAATTGAGAACAATATCTGTATTTGATACGTTACCCTTAAAAACCATTTACGGTATTACCTGTTAGTGTCAAAATTTTGGCTGTTTAGCTCTCAAAGTTTGTATGGAACAACTGTTTTATTTTTCGCGATTTGCTTGTTGGTCCCATAATAAAAGTTGATGAGTATGATCTACAGAGTTAGTCCCTGAAGTTTGTCCAACCTTCTGCCGAATACCCTGTATATTACACTAGTAATATATAAGTCAATGTTTGACAGTGAAAAATTTCGACAGTTCCGTACGGAGCTGAATGCGTAGATGGAAATTATTAAGGCTATTGCTAACGCTACTTATCTATCGTACAGTTCCAAATTTCAGCCATTGTTTCATAAATTTTAAAGAGCGATGTTTAAGATTTCGTCTTAAACCAATCCATTAATTACATTTTGACGATTGGTGGGAGGAAGTCGTGGTTGTTTCGGAAATATCGACGACATGATGAAGTTAGGTATGCTTATATCCAAGGCAACAACCATCAGCATTACGTAAAATGTTAACAGGAATAAATAACTATACAAACTTTTGGTCAATTTTAGGTTTAGATGGAAAAATATAATTTAAACAAAAACTGTTCTAGGACTCAATTATATTATATCGTTTTATTTTCCTAGTTATTTTTCACTTAACCGTTTCCCCGCCAACGACGCAAATTTTAAATTTTCGCTTTAAAATGATGAATATATTTCAGGTAAATGTGGCATGGTTGGATTATTCA
This sequence comes from Acleris cristana, assembly GCA_948252455.1. NCBI lineage: Eukaryota > Metazoa > Arthropoda > Insecta > Lepidoptera > Tortricidae > Acleris > Acleris cristana. Next base: position 22,117,546 of record OX411772.1, on the reverse strand, counting down.
CGGTAGTTCCTTTGAATGTTCCTTCGAAGGAACTGTTGCGTTTTTTTTCGCACTAGTTCCTTCACAAGAGACCTTTTTTTCACCTTTGTTCCTTTGCAAAAACTGGAGTTTTTTTCTCATTAGATCCTTTAGTTATTTTATTTGTTCCTTTGGTTACCTATTTTATTGGTTATTTTGCAAAGGAACTTATGTGAAAAAAGGTCTCGGTTGTTCCTTCAGCTCTTGTTAAGGAAATAGTGCGAAAAAAAAAAGTTACTTTTCCTTCGAAGGAACATTCAAAGGAACTGCCGCTAATAATCCGCATGCTTCATGATTGCAGATATTTTGAGAATAAGCACTTTCTGAAAAGCGAACATTATACGAAATCTGTCATTCTTGGGGAGAGACATTATAAGAAGCTGACGCTTTGAAAAGTTGACATTATGCAAAAGACGAGCTGACATTATGGAAAACGGACATTTTGGGAAAAAATACATTTTAGGAAAACGCATATTTCAGGCCTGAGTCAATGCTTCCGTGCTATTGTTTCCATGACAAGATTGAAAAGCCATCATTATTTATGCTTTAATATTTGGAAGATATTCAGCCAGTACATGTTATTGCTATTAGTCCGGTGGCCGACTGCAAGAAACCCTACCTGATAAAAAAATAGAAAATGCCTACTCTGTAGGGGTAGCTGACTTTTAGTAGCTTCAACTGCTCTTGGTCGGCCGCGGCTTAGCTTGGCAAATTTTGCGCAAATGCCAAAAAAGTTGTACAAAAATTCATCAAAAAAAACCTCATCGAAAAATAGAATGAAACTTGTAGGGTAGGATAGAGGCCATTGAGGACAGTAAAAAAAAAGTGGTCGGCCAAATCCTGTGTTGGCAGGTTCCTGTGTCCGACCGAATTTGTGGTACAACGAGACAGCTGCATTTTACCTCATCGAAAAATAGAATGAAAAAAACTGATTATAATAGCTAAATTAAATCTGTTGACGTATGTCTTGGTCGGCCTCACCTAAGTCTGGCAGTTTTTGCAGTCCGACCAAATTTATAAAACAAAAAATTGTTTCAAAATTGAAAATATGGTTTCTTTATGGCTTAAACTGACCAAATTTTACTAAACAAATATTTTTTTATTTCAATATTGAAAATATAGTTTCTTCATTGCTTTAACTGACTAATAATGCTTAATTTAATAAAAGGCCTTCTGCACGATCGGGACCAACCGCCAACCATCGTGTCCTTGGTCGGATCTCCCGTCGGCCGGCAGCGTTCCAGACGGTTGGGACCAACCACGAACGCAGGCTGTCGCGAGGGATGCGCTCACGACCAAGGCCGTTGACATCAACTAAATACGGTCGGGTCAACCGCTTTCTACACGGTCCATTTTTATATCAACCCGACCAAGGACACTGATCATACGGTATATGGGGCCCTTAAGTGTGATGGTAGTATTGTCTTTATGTTAACCATGGACTTGTACCTACACTGGACTGATTACTGCTAGATTCCTCGTCCTTAATTTATCCGAAAATGATACATCGCATTCCCTAGTATGTATAGTTTTAGAGAAATGTTGCTTCAATTACAGCGCGGCAGCGTCGAACTTCCCCCCCTCACCCCCACTAAATGCGCGATGGCTCACGATGACTCCCGGTCTGTATCTACTTAGGACCAGCTAAGAGTCAAGTGTGCCAAGTGTCAGCGCATAGTCACAAGCGCAAGGTGTCGTGCAGTAATACCCTAGCTAAAAACACTTTTTTGAAAATCGTCCGTTTCTCGGAGCTCATATCTAGACAACGATTGAAAATAGGTAAAAAACGTATAGAATCAAAGTTGTAGAGAATTTTATCAGCTTTAATAATGCCATACAGCAACATTTCCTATGACGCATTGTTATCAAGATGTGAACAAAAAACAAAAAAACGGGACCTTCTTTGTGCTCCCCCCCCTAGGGCTCACCTCCGAGGGGTGGGGACTTTTAGTATGTTTATCTCCTAACTAGTCCAAACCAAGTTCCGAAGTCAAAATTTCTGCTTTCAACTTTTCCATCCACAATCTTTCATTGCCAGGACTATGTATAAATAGTAGACTTAAAGTTTCCTTTATGAAAACATAGCCAAACATTTTTATAATAACAAATAATTAAACTACAGTACTTAACCATATGCGTGCTGGCACAAACAAGAGAAAGCACAAAGAAAAAAAAGAAAAACAGAACAGCCTATTCCAATTCTGCAATACACTTCAAAGACAGTCTTTTGAAACTATTAAGCTTTAGTCCATAGATATCCAAATTCAAAAATTTCTCGTTGTACAATCTGCATGCCCTTCTAATGAAACCATTACCTGCATATGCTGTTCGACTGCGGGGTATATAAAAAAGAATTTTTTTTCTACACGATCGCTCACAACAACAGGAAAGGGAGTGTAATAACGTAGGGGCATCAATAAGGTTATTAATAATTTTAAAAAGAATAAGAACATCAAAACGTTCCCGACGATATTTTTAAAGATGTTATGTTTTGTCTTTTCATAGCCGTAACGTAATCTAAGTATTTATTTGTAATGCTATACTCAATTGCTTTCACAAACTTTATTTGCAAGTTCTCTATTCTGTCTCCGTGTATTTATAAAGTGGGTTCCAAACGGCGCTCGCAAATTCTACACGACTACGGACGTAACTATTAAATAGTACCTTATAAATTAAAATTCTCTTAAAGGATTTCCCTGCACGCAAAATAAAACCCAACTGTTTAAATGATTTACTCAGTATACTATCGATATGAGGTGTAAAAGTAAGTTTTGAGTCCATAACGACACCGATATCACGAATCTGACTAACACGAGCAAGCTCTTTATTACAGAGGTTATAACTGAAATTGATATCAATCTTTTTCCTACTAAAACTAATAATACAACATTTGTCAAGGTTTATGAACAAATTATTTGAAGAACAGAACGTCCCAAAGTTATCCAAGTCGTTTTGAAGGATATAACAATCGTCTAAAGTTTTAAAGAAAAGAATCTTAAAACTAGAACCTCAATTATATAAAAATTACATTATTTATACTGAAACTAAAATTAAAACTCACCCCAAATTCTGTTGGACTTACATAAAATCAATTTCTGCACAAAATAGTCTTCCACAAGTTATGCGTTATAAGGGTACGACGGCTACTAGTGGTGCACAGATATGCGATTTATTTAAAGAACATTTCCATTCAGTGTTTGAAAAATCTAGGTACTTTAGATTTAAACAATCTTCCGCCAGTAAATAACACAGTTGTCAACTTAAGGCCGGATTAGGTATTTAGATGCAGATCTCCGAACATCACTGATTTTAGCATATGTGGCTTCCATTTATTTATACTCCGCTATCAAAAAGAAAGGCGTGGATAACGTTCGCGCCCAATGATAGCATGGCGTTGCAATTAGCAGTGCACTCGACGCGTCGCTCCCCACAAACCATAGCGTGGAGCCCACTCGTGTGTCAGCGCGCAAATTAAAACGCAGTCCCTGGGCCGATAGCCGAATAGCGATTTTAGTTGATTGAATTGTTTGAAGACTTGAATTAAATAGTTTTTGCTTCTTAAGTAATGGTAGTAGCGAGAGCGTTTCGTAACGGACGTCGAAGGTTCTAGTCCCGCGGGCGAGCCTTTTTGTAATTGAGTGCGCCCGCGGGCCGATAATTGTGCCTGCCCGCGAGCGGCAGTCGGTAGCGGCGCGTAAATCATGCCCGTTATTCTCCATTAACTCGTAATATAAATTGTCTTGCAAACATTTTTGTACTACCGCGTTTAACTTTATAATATGAGTGATTATGGATTTCATATTTTATCGAATGCTTAGATGAAAGTATAATAGTGGAAGATAGGTAACTAACCTTCAGGGTGCGAATGGCATAAATCAGGTCCAGTGGACCTAATTCACTCAGTCGCAATCCTAGTGTCATTCAGATCACACGCGGGCGTGTAGAGATACTTTTATGGTTTTAGGCAAAATACAGGTACGACAATGCATTCGTGCTTTTAATGGTTGTACAAATCATTCAAGAAGAAATAACAAATTACGGAGCATTACTTTTCACTCGTAAGTACATGTTTCTTATTAAATATGTCTCGATTTATTTAATTTCGTTCGCGCAAGCGTTCGCCATTTTGCAGAAAGGGACAGAAATATACGATACGTAATTGTGCGACAAGTTATGTGTACTCTGCAGTTTGATTTCACAGAAGCGTCAGCAAGGAAAAAATATAAATAACGTATAATTTATTTTTTGACTACAAAATTTGACTATTAATTTCTACTTTTTAACACAATGTTACTGTAAAATCAAAAAAATTATGTTCGTCACACAATTTGCTAGTCTAATATTAAGTAGTTGAATAGTTACTAAGTGTTTGGTTTGGTTGGTACTTTTTCTTATTAGATAAATCATCCTAAGGTATTTTGTAAATTAATAATTAGACATAATAATTTGTTACTAAGCAGTTGTTTCAATTTTACTGTACTCGTACTTACCTTTAATAATTAGAATTTCCAAACATTCATTATACTAGGGGAGCCCAAGGTGCTAATTGGGGATATTTTACTCGAGCGTGATCGGGACCTATTAGATTTTGAAGATTAGATGGTAGTAAGTAAAAAACGTTATATGATGTGTATCCTTTCAGCGGTGGGGGTGCGTGTACAGGTTTTCAAAAATGTAAAAAAAGACAGTCAAACGGAAATACTCGAGCGCGTCAGATTTTGATAGTGTATAACTCCCACGTATTCAAGCATGTTCTTTTTATAGATTTGCATCGCCTCCCAAAAAACAAATACTAGTTATCATTTATCATGTAAAAAAAAGAAAATAAAGACCAAATAAAAAAGATGCAGTATTTTTTCTGTATTTAATAAACTCGTGAATTAGCGAATTTTTGCATAGTTGTAGGGGATGGTGTTTTAAATCACATACTAAAAGTACTGATGGGTGGGGGTGAAGCTAACGGGTAGGGGGGTTGTAAAGGTCCCTTTTTTTAGTTTTTCGTAAATAACTCGTAAACGGTGGCCCATAGCAAAAAGTTTTCCATTACATGATTAATCTGCATAAAATTCCCTACAAAAAAAAACGAGATTTTTTTTCTCTGGGATCAATATTTAATGAGATATGGAAGGAAGAATGATTCCCGAAAGGCCATAATCGGGTTTCCATTGTAAGTCGGCCCTTATATCAAATGGGCTCGGGTTTATTTTGTGAATGCCTCTTATAGTGAAGAATATTTATGCTGAGTATCAACATCTTAATTGTGACAGTTCTCGACTTATGACTTTTTTAAGCTTTTTTTTTTAATTTCCTGTTTTTCGGAATGTACCTATTCAAGCGATTTGGTTCAAACTTTGAAATAATGTTCTTTTTATAGATTTGCATCGCCTCCCAAAAAACAAATGCTAGTTATCATATAAAAAAAAGAAAATGAAGACCAAATAAAAAAATAACATTATTTTTGAAGTTGTTGTGAAATAGTGACACCTCTAGATTTTTTTCTCAGAATAGACCATACATTGGCCTACTACTTGCCAAAATAACAAAATTTTCCAGGCGTTACTTCCTATCAAAAATCAGCAATATGTGTGGCCAATAGCCTAAGCAATAAGGCAAAATCAGGGGAAAAAACTCGTGTATAAGCGAATTTTAGCATAGTTGTAGAGAACGGTGCTTTAAGCGGGACTCCTTTGACTCGCATATTTTTTTTACACATAATGTTTCATTACGCACAGAATCGTTTGTCATAACACCCTTTTAGGCTGACATTGCCGAAGTTAATAAACGTCTATTGTGTAGATTAAGTTAGCTTAGGTAAGGTTAGGTTATAATAATAATTAAAACAAAACCCTTTACCGTAAAAACCGTTTTATGACAAACGATTTTATGCGTAATGATACATTATGCGTAAAAACCATTATGCGAGTCAATATGGACCCGTTTTAAGCCACATACTAAAAGTACTGTTGGGTGGAGGTGAAGATAACGGGTGGGGGGGGGGCTGTAAAGGTCCCTTTTTTAGTTTTTCGTAAATAACTCGTAAACGGTGGCCTATGGCAAAAAAAAACCATTACATAAGGTCGCTGTCAATAGAACTTGCGAACTATGTAAACAAAACCAAACGAACCAATTCACCATGATTACTCGATAATCATGTACTTTTAAGGATCAAGTGAGGTTTTTGCAAGGATTTATACACTAAATCTTTATATTTATATTAAGTTTAAGGTGAAATAACTATTCCTTATACGTTATTTTTAATAAAAACACGCTTGATGAATATTTGAGGTTATGTGTCAAACAGTACTAATTTGTTTACATAGTTCGCAAGTTCTATTGACGGCAACTTTAGTTAATCTGCATAAAATTCTCTACAAAAAAGATTTTATACACTTTTTTCCTGGAATCTAACCAAATTCGTCCATCCGTTTTAACAATTTTGTATTGAATAATACAAACTGACAATGTCCTAAACAAAGCAAGAATGACGAAGGTCTTCGATCATTGAGTGCGAGCGGGCTTTGCCGCTCCTATTTACAATCCCTGCAAAGAACTTTGTCGCAGTATATTATACTTCCATGTATAAACTAAAGTCGCACAATTTCACACTGAACGAATTTTACGATTTAGATGTTAGTGCGTAAAGTATTATAGTAGGTAGATTTAAGTGCCCAATTAGTTTTTACTTCTAAAGTTGAATAGATAATTAAGAATAGTTAGTGTACATAGGTATTTAATTTTATACATGTTTAATTTTTGGTGCTGGGTGGTCGAAAAATAATTATTGTACCTGTTTAATTTTTACATGGTTAATTTTCGGTACTGGGTGGTAATAAAATAACTTAACCTAACCAAGCCTATTTGGATTCTGGTTGGTCAAGAAAAACACTCTCTTTCGCATTTATAATATTACTAGGATTAGGATTTTTATTTTTATGAATATACCTGCCATACTTCAAGAAATGTAAGTTTGTTTTGTATTTTCCATCTTCTTCCTTCCGTTGATCCCAGTAAAAAAGTGTGGAATTCTTTTTTGTAGAAAATTTTATGCAGATTAATGATGTAATGGTACATTTTTTGCTTTGAGCCACCGTTTACGAGTTATTTAAGAAAAACTAAAAAAGGGACCTTTACACCCCCCCTACCCGTTAGCTTCACCCCCACCCATCAGTACTTTTAGTATGTGATTTAAATCACCATCCCCTACAACTATGCCAAAATTCGCTTAAACACGAGTTTATTGAATACGGAAAAAAATATGCATTTTTTTTATTTGGGTAAATGACCTCGCCGAATGTTGCCGAACGTTACCGAGTAACTCTCTACACGAGTCACAGCAGCAGGAGTTCGTTTTGCTCGCACGCCACCTATTTGCGTCTTTGTCTCTTTCTCTGTTGACATCTAATATTAACTTGGTTTGTGTGAGTAAAAGTATTCGAGTACGGAATATATGAACGTCACCTATTTTCCGCTATTTTACTTTCATCTAAGTAGATATGTTAATGTAAATGTTAAAGTATAAAAATAAAAAGAACCCAGAACTGCCCCACAACTTTACGCGTTAGTATTAAGGGATAAGAAAGCCCCTCCTATACCAGTTCAGAATATAGTTTCCAATATGTTCATTACCTAGTTGAGTTATTATGGTTTTAATGATACTGGTTTAGAATGCTACCTTGCGGTCTACAGCTATCTTTACCTTCCATGCTTATAAATAGAAATAATTGGTGATGTTTCTCTTGTATTGGTCAAATTGCATCAAATGAACTCTATTTTACATCGATCAGAACTGTCTAATTCAAACTCTGAGCTTGGAAGAAAAGCAGCTGTAACTTTTTTTTGGCCCATATTAGGTAATACCTACAGTAGCGGCATCGAGTGATGGCACTTTTGATAGCTGACAATCATTTGACAGTAGTGTTGTGAAACACTCAATTTTACCATCGTAAAAAAATCAGTCAAGTACGAGAAGTATATTTTTAATTTTTTTAATGAAGAAATAACGCAAGAAAATAAAAGGCCATATACCATGATTAAATAAATTATTTATATTAATGTATTTTAATCCGATTCATTGAAATCACTATTACCACGGAATAAGTAATAGTACAAGTACAGAAGCGACTCTCTGTGACAGCAAACATGCGAATTTAAACCTACTCTGAACGCGTTAATGATAATAATATAAGTGCATGGCATGGAAGTGACCTTGGTTACATTTCTGCGATCGATAGTGGGGGCGCTCCTAACGAGGCATAATGCACCTTAAATCTGCGCCGCGAGAGTATGTATTATTTCGCCCGTTGTGAGCTTTACTGACTCCATCCACTTCGCAGGGCCGGCAGCTACTTGTACTATTACATATTCTGTAGCAGTTGTAAGAAAAAAAAAAGAAGTTTTTACTAATAGTAGTTTTCTTATGTAGTTCGCTTAAGTTAAATGACGAGAAAAAATAGTACATGCCAAATGTTGTCCGCGACTTGTTTGTTGTTTGTTCGGATCTCCCTTTCTATCTAAGTAATAAGACGTAAGTATACTAGTTTTATCGTAGTATTGTGCTGTTTAAAACTTCAAAACAAACATGCGACACGCGACGACATTAATAGGTATTGCTCATGCAATTCACGATGGCGAGTGGGCTTTATTAGTGATTGAACGTGTACATGCACATTGCGGTAGTGTGCGTGTCTGACGGAGCGATCAGTCGCGAGCGCGCCGTCGCTCGAGTTACTTGTGCATATTGTTTCCACGACGCTTACTGCCACGAACTACCGTCAGCATGTCCAATATCCGGAAAAAACGCAAAGTTACTTATTCATAGCGAGGTATAACGGATTTTTATTTTGAAGTATCCTAAAATAAAAATAATAAATTTATTTAGAACTGTGGGCCTATCCGTGTTTATCGCTTGACAAAACGGTAATAAAACATTCGACACTTTCTGACAAGTACATACATATAAGTGTGAGAGTGACGGATGTTTGATCCACGTTTAGTCACCCAAGAAACACGGCAATAATAAGCCCTCTAAAATAAAGATAAACCTACAGATAGGTTTTAATTTTAAGTAACATAAAATTGTACGTAATTTTAAGACAGAAAATACGGAGACAATTGAAATGACATCAATTTCGTAGAAGATGCAACCAAGAAGGTCGCTAGTGTCGCTACTACATGTAGTATGACTAAGTAGTTCGCATATCACATCAAGAACATAAATAAGTAGTTCGTTGTTTTATAATATTTAAGGTCAAACAAAAAAAGAATTTTTGAAATCGGACCATAATTGATGGAGAAATCAAATCGGTCAAACTGAGAACCTCCTTTTTTGAAGTCGGTTTAAAATACTTAATTGCATTATTTCTTATCATTATTTGCTAGAGGGTTTGCGACAGTATAATAAGTATAATGTGTCCAATACTTCTCTTTATTTTTTATGCTTACCATACCCGCTCTCGCTGTCACGCACACTTTGACACGTATACAGATATGTATTTACCACAAGTAAAGCCCACTCGCCATCATAAATTGCATGAGCTATACCTAATAAATGAGAGGCAAAAAGAAATGCTGCCATTTTGAATATTTTTCTTTTATTGACGGTCATAAGTGTTTAACTAATAATAACGATGACCTTGTAGGCAGTCACTATTACTGGGCGATCTACTTACACTTAACGGTCTTTAAGGTAAGTAGGTAATTGATTTTTGATGCGAATAAGTTGAAAACTGCGAAACTACGGACACGGGTCGTTAATAAAATAAATAATAATATACCTCTATTTTTGCGTCGAGGATTCAAAACTGTAATTATTGGGTTAGTAATTAAGTACAGCTACTCGTAATTACCTGCCTAGATGGAAGTTATAAATAATCATAAAACCACGTTAACTAAGCTCTAAGCTTGTACTATGGGTACTAGACAACGATATAAATACTTACATAGGAAATATATTCCTACTTAAATACATAGAAAACATCCATGACTCAGGAATAAATATTCGCGCTCATCGCACAAATATCTGCCCTTACCGGGATTTAAACCCTGGACCGCTAGCTTCGAAGGCAGGGTCACAACCGACTAGGCCAACGTGTCGTCAATATCGTAATTAATAAAAAAAGACCTGAGCGTTCTTGTACTAAAAATAGTACAAAATACTGCCATTGAAATAAAGATCTAGTGCAAAGGAATTAAAGTAATATTTCTTTTGTTTTTAGATTTCGCGATCAAATAAGAAAATTGACTTTATTTCATTCGCAGTAGATTCATATTCTATTGACAAATTTCGTTGTATGGTGGGTCTTAGGAGGTTGGTCAATTCATAATAAATACGGAGTTATTTTACGACCGTCAGCTAAAGAATATTCCGCTTACGGATGCCAGTTTTCCAGCAGCATCTCATAAGAGCCGTCTACCAGGGTGTGCACGTATGGGGCCAAGCGATGGTGCCGATTCTTTTTCCCAGTCCGGCGGATTGGGGATGGGAAATACAATCGAATCACAATTGGAAACCAATTCCGACTACTGCACCCGTTACTGCTACAGCTTGTCTGAAATTAATTCGGTGCAAGAGCAAAACTGCTAAAATATACCGAAGAATGCCACTGTGGTGGAAACTGTAATAATGGCATAAACGCCTATCTATATTTTTTTCAGATAGACGTTGTATGATAAATGAAACTATGTGTAAAGGGATTAAGAATTTTATAACTTTAACTAGCGACCCGCACTCGCTTCGCTTCGGTTTATGTGAGTTTTCTGTAACACCCGTACAATCACCAGAATTTATTACACACTCGAGGACGCACGCGACTTCGTATGCGTAGAATTAGTTTCCCGCTACTCCCCCCATTTCTTACCGTTGGGGGTCGATTTTCGGAAAATCCTTTCTTAGTGCTCACTTACATCATAAAAGGAACCCCTGTACTAAATTTCAAGTTTCTAGGTACAGTAGTTTCGGCTGTGCGTTGATATGTCAGTCAGTCAGTTTTGCCTTTTATATATATAGATATAGATTACAGCATTTATGCTAAACTATATTTCTAATAACAATCAGTTCAAAAAACCATTCAACAAAAGTAAAAGATAAAATGTTGTACTACAGCTGACTTAAAAAAAGCCCTCCATTGCACCCACTTGCGGCATCGTGCCTAGGACACTCGCAGCGTTACTCCGCTGCACCGCGATGCTCATTCTTGGGGCAAAAAAGGAGCCTTGCCTGTGGTCGCCAGAAACGCTGATTAATTTATCTGACACTTCTTTTATAAATTTCTCTGTGTCAGATGACCACGGCCTAAAAGTTTCTATAGCAAGGGCAGCAACTACGTAATTTGGCTTTAAAAAAGCGTATTTGCGGCACTTGATGGCTTGGGCGTGGTCTGCGACGGTCCCTGGCTTGCGAGCAGAACCTTGGACATGAGACTTTGCTCGCGTATCAACGCAAGTGACGTCCCACGCCAAGGGACGACCAAGATGCCACGGTACTAAAGTGCATTCGTCGGTTCTTTTTTCGTCTGAGGCAGACAGGCCAGTGGGCTCAAGCGAAGATATGAAAGAAATTGTGCTAAAGCCCGACTGATCAAAAAGGTTATCGATACATGTCTGTAAACTCGATCAGCACTGGATTGGCAACACAGACCGTGGTGTTAGGGTCGTCGACCGCATTTCCACAACAGCAACAAGGACGCGGCTCGTAGACTTTAAGACCATGGCGGAGGCACACTTCTTCTTCTTCTTCAAGTGCCTCTCCAACTAGTTGGCTACTAACTTCTGAAATTGTTGCCTGTCCTTAGCTAGTCGAAAAGGAATAGGATAGGAGGCACACTGCTATCCTTAAAGTATAAAGATCTAAAAGACACCCCCTTAGGGTTCGTGAAGTTAGCAACGGGCCTTCTCGAATAAATTATGACTATTTTCCAAAAGTTTGCGATGGCAAATTTTGATCGAAATAAGTTCCCATGCTGCTTGGCTAGCTTTTTCGACTCGCAAATTCTCACCCTGGTAACAACTAGTAGTCCAAATGCAAAGCCCACCGTACTTTTCGGGGAGGGTTGCTTGAGACCCACCGATTAGTGTGTGAGATGTTCAAAATTTAGCTAAAAGTTAATTTTAAAATATTGACTTGGAAGTTCGATTTCTTTTTCACATAGACGTTATATGATAACTATATATAAAATATATATTTGTTTAAAGCTGAATAAATGTTCTTTAAGATATTATTGATTTCTTTGCAAAAACTTCAGTATTTTCAAACATTTAATAAAAAAAATAGAAATCAGTTTTGATATTTTCGTCAATATTATACTTTTTTTCTTGCAAACTGTATATTATATGTCTCAAAAATGAATTCCTCATGCCCATTTTATTAAAAACTAGAGGACGCCCGCGACTTCGTACGCGTAGAATTAGTTTCCCGCTACTCCGTTGGGGGTCGATTTTCGGATTTTTTACCAAATTTTAAGTTTCTAGGTACAGTAGTTTCGGCTGTGCGTTGATATGTGAGTCGTTTTCAAAAAGATTGTACATAATTAAAGGCTTAATGAAAACAAAATCACGATCGCATCCTTTGTGTAACGAAAGTTAGTCATACAAATTATATGGGTAATTTTCGTTACACAAAGGAATCAATTAAGTTTTGTTTTAATTAAAGCCCTTAACTATGTAATTTTTTTTTGAAAACGTCTCATGTCAGTCAGTCAGTTTAGCCTTTTATATATATAGATAGACACCACACGAGGTGGTAGATACATTTCAATACTTCATGGCGAATTCAAGTCTCAGTTAGTTCCGCCCGCTGTCTTTATTCACGCTGCCGCGCGAGTATATTTAATTATTGTACTCATCTATATAAATAAAAATGAATCGCCAAAATGTATGTGATCGCATAACTTCCGAAAGACTGGATCGATTTGGCGGATTTCTTTTTTGTTGTGTTCGTCAGGACAAGGTTTGTATGACAGAAAAGAATTGAAAAATCCAACGGGAAAGTTAGAAATTTGCAGCGGGGCGAAGCCACTGGCGGGCCGCTAGTCTCAAATAAATGATATAAATTAAAACTATATGTTTTTTAAATCTGCATAAAATATTGTGTGTTGAAACAAAAATGATAAGCTGATGTTGTGAAACTTCTTTACGTATATTAATAAATTTATATGAAAGAGAGTAATTATTATATCAAAAATGAAAGCCCCATCTATGGTTTATCAGAAAATGACACCACACTCAAGGTGATAGGTAAACTGAAGCCGATATATTTTTTTATTTGAAGCGCGGCTGCGTGTAACTTTGAATAAACCAGGGGGTGGCTGATGGCTACCGGGCTAGATCAGCTCAGTTTGACCTAGGATACATCTGTGCCAAGTGAATTCATCCCATACCAAATTTTGACCTCTCCATACATTGGGTGACACTACCGCCCATACTATGTAGGATATAATCAATAGTGAAAGTTCGATCTTATCCTCTAGAAATAATACAAGTTTTTCTACAGATTTGAATCGATTTTATCTCTCATAATCAGTCATAAGATAAGAAATCAACAATTAGTTACACACTTGTTTTTCCACGATGTTCAAATTAGAATTGATAGCTGTCATATCGAAGTGTTACGGTAGCTCATTGCTGACCATAGACAAGGAACCATATCCAAGAGTGTTTACAAAGAAGGCACATATTCAGTATAATGCTGGAGACATTATAAAGTGTTATAGTAGTGCTTACAAATTGTTGTCTCTAGTATCATTCAGTATTCACGATATGGTTTTTAGCAGGGTAGCAGGCACTGCGATTTTGGCCTCTATCCCTGACGTTAAGGGAAACTCCACTTGTCACGACAGTGATTCCGATGTAGCACAAACATGCGAGGTTTTAAACAAACTTTGTGCTTCTATAAAACAAAAGAAGGCGTGCGATAAAACGATCGCGTGACCGTCTAACTCTTATTGTAGTAGCGGCGGCGAATGCCTTGATTAGACGAGACGTGCTATCTGTAGAGTGTTAATGCTATTTTTCCAAAATAGTCCGGTGTGTAGAGTCTTAATAGGACTTTTTTTAAATGGATATTGTTAAGGCACGGGGTCCTAATAAAAATCCTAGTTATTGACCTTCCGCCATCTTGAATTTAAATTGCCAAAATTGATTAATTTCGGAGTAATTTTTCAATAATTGACTTTATCACATAAGTGTCTGAACATTATCCCCCTTACTAATAAACGTTGAGTAACGGTGGTATAGCTATACAATGTTTTGTCCTTATCTGTCAAATTCAAATGCTAACCATGCTGAAAAGAGACCTAGATTTTCATCAAAAAAGTGACGAAGCTCATTTCGACCTCAGTAGACAAATAAACTAAATTCTCGCTATTGGGTCGAAGAACAACCTTCGTTGATCCAAGAACGACCACTGCATCCATGTCGAGTTACGCTTGTTGTGGAATTTGATGAAGAGGAGTAATAGGGCCTTATTTCTTTGAAGATGCTATTGGTTAAGTCCGTTTTTAAATATACTAAAATAACTTAATATTTTTGATATTTCGTAAAATAAAATGTAAAATTAAAGTGTACCAGTTATTTGCCCGCCCTGAAATAGTACATTGTTGCAGAGGATAGAAAGTACGCGATTTTTGGACGAGTCATATAGAGGCCGAAACGTACGAGGGGTGGCTGAAAATTTATCTACCTAGCCTAGGTGTAGTTAAAAAAAATTACTGGCCACTATGAATTCATCTTTATTGACTGTTCTTTTTTCAAAATTTTGCACACTCATTTGTTCGTTGCTTTCCATTTGTTTTTTGCACGTCATTGCTTGCATCATGTCGCTTGAAAAAACTAATTTGATTAAAATTGAGCAGCGTATGCATGCAGTAATAAAATTTCGTTCTAAGGAAGGTAATACGCCATCCCAGATCAAACAGCGTATGTTACCTGTATTTGGTGATTTGTGCCCTTCCGATTTTACCATAAAGTTCTGGTGTAAACAGTTTAAATCAGGTCGTGAGAGCAGGTGAGAGCCTAGAAGATGATCCTCTTAGCGGACGACCAATTTCTGCAGTCACTGAAGAAAATGTGGCCAAAGTGAAAAAAGTTATTCTAGAAGACCGACGGGTGAAACAGTGGGAGATAGCTAGAGATGTGGGCATAAGTAAGGAACGGGTAAACGAAATAATTCATGGTCATTTAAATATGTCTAAGGTAAGTGCATGCTGGGTCCCCAAAATGCTGACTCCGTTAGACGAAGACAGACGTGTCAGATGTTGTGAGGAGTTTTTAGATATGAGTCGCGGGAAAGAGGAAGAAATTGTTTCCAGGATTGTGACGTGTGATGAGACTTGGATTAGACAATGGGACCCAGAAAGTAAACAAGAGTCCCTACAATGGAAATTCAAAGACGAAAAGCCTCCTCGGAAGTTTAAGGTTCGTCCTTCAGCTAGTAAACTCATGATGACAATTTTTTGGGACTCAGAAGGAATTTTGCTCATTGATTATTTGCCAAAAAAAACGACCATCAATGCCAATTATTACGCAAATTTACTTTGCCATCTGAAGCACGCTATAAAAGAAAAAAGGAGAGGCAAACTTGGCAAAGGAATTTTGATTTTGCACGACAATGCACCTGTGCATACGGCTCGCACAACACAGGTCGCCATGACCAGAAATGGCTTCGATGTCATAAACCATCCCCCTTACAGCCCAAATTTAGCCCCCTGTGACTATTTCCTATTCAGACTTCTGAAGAAAGATCTCAGGGGGCGTAGATTTTCTACCGATGATGAGATGATAGCCGCGGTGAACGACTATTTTGATGAGAAACCGAAAGATATTTTTTTTAACGGTTTAATGACATTATTTGACAAGTGTAACAAGTGCATTTCGGTAGAAGGGGATTACATAAAAAAAAAACCAGCCAGCTACGTCTTTTCTTTCATAGTCAGGTAGATAACTTTTCAGCCACCCCTCGTAGTTGAGGCCCTCTAGTGTACGAGTCCATAAATTCCGCTTTCTACCGAGGCAGACATAGTGTTTTTCACAACTACTGAGAGGAAATAAAATAAAAATTCATATTCAAAACTCAATAGTGTTAGTCAATTGTCGTCGGTTTTTCAAAGGTAGTATAGAAGCTGTATCACCGCCAATTTTACCATAGATAACTTTTTTTTAATCTGGACCCCTGTTCTCTTGGCACTTGAGATTAATAAACTAACATTCGAGATGAAGATGTCAAATCCATATAAAATTGTATTTGTTTCGCCATATCTCCCATGTAATTTCATCTCTAGTGGTTCAAGATTAGGGGCCAAGTATGAATTACATTTAAAAAAAAAGCAGTTACATTGTTTTTAGTCTGTGTATCTTTTAGCTAAAATACACCTTATTTTACGACACAAAATGGTGTGTTCTGATTGGTCGATTTAAATTTTTCATTTTAAGGAGCTGACACAAAAATTGATTGATTGTTTTTCATTGGTTCTTACAGTTGGACAACAATGTTCTCAACCAATCAGCAAACACGCCGAGAAAAACATTCTTGGTGTGTCCTTATAAGTGACGTTTTGTGACCCCAAACAAGACCATCTATGGCCATATTTCCAAGCAGCAGCAATACTTTTTCACAACACTGCTCGCTGCCTCGGTAGAAAGTGCAATTTATGGACTCGTACACTAGAGCGCCTCAACTACGTTTCGGCCCTCTATATATGACTCGTCCAAAAATCGCGTACTTTCTATCCTCTGCAACAATGTACTATAATTTAACGATTTCGAAGACATTTTATTTTGAAGGTTTTGATATGTTCTAATTCATTATTCGAGAATCATAAGGGCTCAATAAAAAAATCCTTAGCAATCCTTAACTTTTTCCTTTGTGTAACGAAGATTAATCATATGTATAATTTTCGTTACACAAAGGAAAAACCATGGAAGAAAGTTAAAGATATCTTAATTAACTCCTTAACTATGTACTATCAGTCTATCACGAACTTTAATTTGTGACCCATTTCAAGAAAAATATGCTTGAAGTCGTCAATGTCATTAGAGATGTCAAGTCATTTGTAACTTTTAGGAAACTCAACCTTATTGTTGTAGAATATCAGATTGACTTGGGACCTAAGGTGGGTACCAAATTAAAGTTCGCGACTGTACCTACAATATTTTTGCAATTCACCATTTTAACGTTTCTATATAATCATTATTATAATATGATGTTCTTTGTTAAGATTATTAGGTATTTTATAGATGGGGATATTGACACTTTTTAATACTTCAAACAATAAAGCTTAAGAATTGGAATATCACTTTTTCTTTTACCAAATGCCATTTCTGGTGCCGCCATATTGCCATAGCTATTCCAAAACAGCCGAAGCAATTAATTTTATTTATCTTTTCTTTATTATTATATCTTTGAAATCTCCTATTATGTTAATTAATTAAATGTTTTTCGTATGTTTATACATGTCAATTGTTGTACAGTCACCAGCAATAATATATTATCCTACATTAAGCGCAAAAATGTCTGACACGCTCTTATGCCTCTAGTAATAAAGACATGTCAGATAGTTATGCGCCCAATGTTGGATAATATTATTGCTAGTGACTGTGCAAACAGGTTTTAATAAGTATGATAAAAGAATTTAGATGACAGTCTGACACCATACACAATAACTGACATTGTCATGCGCGTAACCATGGTAATAACAATGATATACTAATTATAATTTTTGACATTACATTAAATTACGCTTGTTTCCCAAAGAGGTAGGCGGAGACCACTTCTTTCGACCTGCTACGATCCTGACTTAATCTCTTTCGCTTCTTCCACATTCATACATCGATTCATGCATGCACGTCGGTTTCGGGTACTTAGGATTAGGCCCTTTTCGAGTATTAATAATTTAGTAATTATAAAAGAACTGTTACCTATTATCATGACAACGCCCATAGTATAACGGTTTTCACGTTTTGGATACGTTGTAGTTGATATACTGGTACTGTCAACAATAGGTATCAGTACATATCGTAGTAAGCGAGTAAAAAAATACATTCGAATTCAGAACCTCCTATTTTTTTGAAGTGAACTTCCCGTTTACGGTCTTAAAAAAGGAGGTTCTCAAATCATCTTTTTTTCGTGCATGTACCTGCTACATTACTCCGCTGTTACTCGTCTTCGCCAGTTGTCAATCGATTTTAATGATTTTTTTTTCATAATTTTATTCTATGACTGCCCAGCGGTGCTTGCGGCGAGCTTGAATGATCCCAAAGTTTCTTATTCATTGAGAAGTGGGACTACATCCAAACATAATAAAGAGTATAAAATAAAAAACAAACGTTTTAAAACACAATGAACGACGTCAAAGACGTTAATAACTTCTTTTTAAATCTTCATAGTCGAACAGAAGTCTGCGTCCCACAACATTTTTTACCAACAGTTTAAAAAAAACACACACAGGAAGCTTTATCATCCCCAACTTTAAACCAAAGTGAAGCGAGTTTATTATATTTGGTATCTTTTAGAATCTCAAATGCGGTTTACCGTTAAATAAGCACGCTATAATTTCAAAAACATTTTGGGAATATACATTAAACCTGACATAATTTTAATGCAACCTAAGGCAAGACAAAGCATTACCTCAAAATGGAATTCAATTTATGAATTTTGAGTATGCTTGTCGAAGTGGTACCAGTAGTTAGCTGGCACTATAAGCTTATCGGCGTGACGTCATTCCGGGGGCGGTGCCGACGTAGAGGCATGTAGATTGCGAAATTGATTGCATGTTATCTGATGCGGCACGGGTTCTTCGCTAGCTTTTAATACGGGCGTTCGCCACACAACACGCGATCCTTTTGACAGGAGATCGCTTATGCACCCCCCCTGGCCGACTTTGGTAATTATCACACAGGCCGTGGGCAATGGTGATGTCTCCGACTCCCAGATTCGAACCATCGATTTCTCCTCAGACTTACTGAATTGCATACTGCAGATAAGCACAGGCAGCTTCCTTTACTTATTTATATTTATAAAAATAATCCTCAGAAAATTCGAATAAAATCTGAGGGAAAATGAGCATATTTAGTGCAGTGTTCACCAACAATTAAACGGACGGTTAGCGGTTTAGGGTCGAGTTCACCAACCAATTTAACAAACGGTTAAGTCTTAATCAGCTGTTAGTCAATACATTTGACAACCGTTAAACCGCTAACCGTCTGTTTAATTGTTGGTGAACACTGCACTTAACGGTTGTCAAATGTATTGACTAACAGCTGATTAAGACTAAAGCAGTTAGATATGCAATCTGATATTTTATTTCGCTCTCATACAACGCGATTATCATTAATCGTCCCCTAAAAGTTAACTTTTCTTAATAATTTCACTTCCCCTAAAAAAATAACGACTAGGTTCATTTGTTTAGATTGTTAGTTGAAGTGCCGATGTTGCGATATGAATTCGAATGGTTTCCCGTAATGGTTAGGGAAGGGCGAGGAGTGCTCCCGTAATTTGATTGGTGAGAGGGGAGAAGACTCGCGGCATCCGGGTTGTGCTAATTGCCTTGCGCAATATAGAAACAATGACAAAACTTTGGCCCAAGTCAGTCGCCATCTGATCTGATTTCTCGCTCTTTTATATAAAATTAATTTTACGCTTCTCGCAGATTGCTTTGCGACAAGTTAGGTTGACGAAATAAAAACAGTATTAAACTTGGGTTAAATGTAGTTAAGAACGTAAAATTAGCCTTGTGTTGGTTATTTTTGAACAATTTCGATAAACCTTGAAGCCATATTGAAACGACGACTTTCGGGTACGTACAGTAGAGATCATAAATATGTATACACTTAAGTACCTTGTCTATTGAATGACATGTTTAAACCGCCATATGAATAAATATGTCACAACGATTAAAGTGACAAGGTACTTAAGTGTATACATATTTATGAACACTAATGTACCTTTTCTGTTGACGAAACACAGGGCAAGAGCATGTCGGACCATGTTCAGTGTAGGGTTCTATCGCCGTGACGGCTGTAGAATAGCGGGACTTGTAACTATAGCGAAAATTGTCCCTTAAATTCCAAAAACTCGTCATTTACAAATATGAGTCTACCAGTCTAACATAAGGCAAAGCGAACTTAACACATTTAGCATTAAGTAGCAAATTGTTACTAGTAAACTAATTAAGTACTTTACCTAACGTGGCGTTTATCCTACTGTAATGGACTGATTTTCGGTCCACGGTTTCGGTTTCGGTTTGCAAGCTCCCGTACGACTCGGAAGATAGATGTTTTATTGAAGCCGGAGAACGTTGAGCTGAACCATCCTCCGTACAGTACTGACCTGAGCCCTAATGTTTTCTTTACATTACCTATGATGAAAGACGCGGTCAACGGTTTGAAGAACCTGAAGCAGTCCCGGAAGCTTACAAATCATTTTTGTCAACATCAACTTCAGACTGGAATTACTGTTTACATGACTGCTTTGCATGAATACTTCGAAAGACAATAAATTACAATTTAGTTATACCCTGCATGTGGTTTTTAGGTTTCCGTAGTAGAAACTATAGTTTCGCCGTCCGTCCGCCCGTCCTTTCGCAGCTTAGCTCAAAGACTCTAAGTTCGAGAACGCTGTTATTTGGCATGAAAATACATATTAGTCACGCCGACAAAGTGGTCAAATAAAATCTAAATTTTATTTTTGGGTACCTCCCCTACACGTAACGTCTGTTTTTTTTCTCGTCTACCCCCTAGTGTGGGGTGTCGTTAGATAGTTCGTTCAAAAATATAGCCTAGGAAAATATTTTTTCAATTAAGGGATCTGTTTAACCCTTTATAAGGCAGAGGCGATTTAGCGACCACATATACTTATTTATAATTTCAACCTTATGTTCTACAGAATATGATACATTTTCTGTTGTTTTTGCACGAAAAATGACTTCCCTAGGAAGTGTCAATCATGAAACTGTATTTGAATTTTACGTAGCATAACTGTATAAGTGGGGCCTTATAAAGGGTTAAGATTAAGATTAAACCCCCTTACTTATAAAAGTGAAATAACCTTGGAGTAGCTGTCGTTGTGACATTTGAATTCGGAGGATAAGTACTCTACAGCCAAAACTACAAATACTAAAAATCTGTGAACATGTCAGTCAGTCAGTTTGCCCCTCGTACAAAATTAGTACATCTTTACGTGTTGTTTTTGGAGAATGATTTTTGCGTTTTTAGTAACAACGGCTACGGAATGGAACCCTACACTGAGCATGGTCCGACATGCACTTGCCCGGTTTTTTTAAATTAATTTCTTAACATTACAGTCATCTGTATACTAATTAAAAATAGATTACATTACAGTTATTAATATAAATTACAAATGGTCAAAATCGATGCATTGATTTAGGGATCCGATTGGGAAAAAATAAGTTTCAGAATAGTCGGTAATTTTAAGCCCTCCAACTAAACTGATGATTTTGGATATGTGAAAATATTTACGGTAGTAGTTTATATAACAACGTCAAAAGGAATCAGACCTTTACTGTGCTATTGACATTGTTGGTTAGGCAAACTCACCTTGGTAACCTTGAGTTTACCTTTGCAAACCCTCCCTAAACTTTTAAAGGCTCGCTTAATAACTAAAGCGATTTTGGGTCTCCCCTTGTTTACTCTCTTTCGTAAGGTAATTTGATGATTTTGACTTATTCAAACTGTTGGGATTGTTGGCCGCAGTCAACATTGAAGTTGGCCGTGCTTACGAATTAATAATTTGGGTACGAAATTACGCGTACGCGTTTGTTTATAATTACATAAATGGATTCTAATCTAAAACAGTTATTCAATTAAAGGATGACCGAAAAGTCTAAAGATCTGTGTTTGGATAACAACGCTACCGCTACAGCTTTTAGCTGGTAAGAGCCATGTCCCTCCTCCAAACCACGTTCAGATCATCAATCAGTTTTGACTCCAAAACTCAGTCCAGAAGCCATTTGTAGTAGGAAAAAATTATGTAGTATTTATGTTACTATAGCCACAGAAAAGAAATAGTACCGAAGATTATTTTCTTTGATCTTTACGTAAGCAGTCTTTTTATAAAAGAAAAGAAAGTCGTCGACACAAGCGCAATCCAAACGGAACCTTAAGTTTGTGTGGTGTGTATAAAAGTTGTAAATGCATTGCTTTTCTCGCCGCGTCGTCAATGGAGCAAAGGTTGTCAACGAGCAGATATTAAATAATGACTTATTGCATTTAGTATAGTGACTTGAACTTGTTTATTTGGTGATACAGTCAGTTAAGCTGTGGACCTGTGGTATATTTTAAAACTATAAATAAAAGACAGGAAAATAATAAAAAAACAGTTAAAATATTCTTCATATAATTCACAGGAGTGCAACCTCTATTTCTGCAGGCAGGATATGGCTTTCCACGTATGGACTGAGTTATGGTAGAAGGATCATGATGATGGCGTCAGCTATTTATAAGCTTTCAAAGTGCTCCAAAGAATATGATATTTTTTTGCAGCTTTTTAAATACATACAAATCATAGAAAAGCATTAAGAAATCAACCGTCGAAACTAAGGATTTAGAGAACGAAAATGTACATTCTGTTTTGTTAGTCTATGTCAAAAGGAGCTGTGACAGATTGACGTTGACAGCGTTGACACATCCAGATTTTACGATATTTGCCGCCATTTTCAAGACTTATTCAAGGCGTATTATTTCTACGCCTATAATTTAATATTAGGGCGGTTATTAAGATCATTTAAAAAAAAATAACGGAATGTCGTTTTATTTTTCGGCGGTTAGTTAACCTTTCGTATGCTTAAAAACGGATCCGTGCCAGCCTATGAACTGCGTAGACATGGTTCCGTTCCAACGCCCTGCGTGCCTACCCGCATTTTATTTTAAACCTTCTTACATAGCATCGTAGGTTCAACATCGATTGTAGGTTAAACCAATAAAGTGATGAAACTTACAAAATTTCGCCCCTTACATAAAAATATTCAATATGGGCGCCGTTTCTGTAGGTTTAATGTCACGTGACCAGTCACGTCATCGCGTCGCCACACTGAGCCGTCAATTTTTTTTATACCTTTCGCATATGAAAGGTTTATAAGTGTAGCAGTAAAACATGAACAATAAAAAGGAAATTTGTCGTTTATTTAATTCTAAAATGTGGAGATAGTTTGACTCTCGGGGAAGGACCATTGAATTATTACGTTACACTAGAACAGACATTTCAAACAAAAGACACGGAGTAACTTGATGACGGAGGGGTATGCGCGGTGTGTGCGGGGGTGTTCGTTTTCTTATAGATAAAGTGAGCGCGCAACAGAGGCGACTTACAGTTTGTTCTACATACACGATGGTAATTCACGGGACTGTACAATGGGAATAATAGTTAGAAGTCATTATAGAGGTTTTATGTCATGGGTGCAGATATAATAAAATAAAATAATTTAAACTGCTACATCATATTTACTTTCCTTCGCACAATATAAGTTTTGTCAGTTTCTGACGTTTAGTAAATTTCAAGATTGGTGACATGGTACTGCATATTATGCATATTTCTTAAGGTAGACTCGTCCTGTTTTTGTGGTATATTTTTGGTCTTCTTTAAAATGCACGGAACATATATGCGTGTATGAGCTGAAGGTTTTTTCTTCCCTTCGATACTTTGTGTTAATATTTTTAACAACTTCAACCATTAATTTCGTAGTCGGTGAAAAGTATTATATATCATTAAATGTCTGATAGGGAACTTCAAAATTTCATACAATTAAAAGTTAAAACTAAACTATTTTAACTTGATTATCTGTATTAACATTGCACGTCGATCTTGTCAGCTCTGCGTAGACTTATTTTGTTACTCTTTGGTTTCAACGAAACATGGCGGCCAAATGACGTGCCGACATGCATTAAAATTGATAGAAAAATAATTAAATTAAGCGTGCTTAAAGAAAATGCAGTTAAATTACGTGTGCAAAGTCACTCCTTGACTTTTATTTGATTTTCCTGAGCAGTTTTACAGTACCTCAGTATACATGGACGCATATTTAGACGTAACACTTTTCTCTCCAATGCGTCGAGCTGCCAAAGCCGTTCGGCACAGACTGAGCGAGTTAGTGCCGATCGGCTCTAACAGGTTTTACAAGAAATCAAGTTGAGGCGTCCACTCTAGTAGTATACATAATTACTCAAAGGGAAGGACACAGAATACTTTTTATCTAGGGTGAGATTGGGGATGGTTGCTTGTATGAGAATTTGGTCATTTATGTTTGCGAGTTCAGCCATTCATAATGTTAGATACATTGAAATTGGTATTAAGACTCATAATCAGAGATCGGGCAATTTGGCGTCATTAGGTACTTACTCCCAATAATGTGGACATGACTCCAAATATTTTAATTAGGCATTATATTTAAATTAAATTAATTGATTTCTTACGTGAACTTTAAATTTGTTCCTTTGCAGGACAGTAAATAGATAAATCATACAAGGACGTGAGGGAGGAGTGGCCATTAATATTCATCTACTTAAGTTAGTTCCATTATCATCCGTGGATTGCGAAAAGAGCTCTTCACCCCATAAGTTTTTTTAGCCATGAAAAGAAATTATTAACCGCGGAAAAATCATAAGAAATAGGTACTGTTTATCTGCTTTAATACGAGGGCGATTTGATAAGTCAGTGACTTTAAGTAAAAAAAAGAACATTTTAACATTATGAACTTTTTTCTAATTCTGGACTCTTTGGTAGCTGGCTGACATTGTTTTGTAAAAAGGCGGGAAAATAAAAATTATGGAGTCATATGTCAGATGAGATTGGAAAATAGAGAAAAGCTAATTTCGTTTGTTAATTAAACAGTACTTTTTACGCCAGCGACGAAAAATCTGTCAAAACAGTGGACTTCTGGTAACGAACGAAGAAAGCGAAAACCGTTAATTAGGCAGGAAAGGTAATGGCCACTGTTTTTTGGGACAGACAAGGGGTTATTTATATCCATTACTTAGAGAAAGGCAAAACAATAAATGGCCCTTATAATGCTAATTTGTTGGAAAAATTGAAAACAGAAGTTGTGAAAAAACGGCCACATCTGGCAAAGAAGAAAATATTATTTCACCACTACAAAGTCATCAAAAATTATTAAAAACCTAACAATAGTATTCATTTATTTCAATAACTAAGTATACGATAGGTACGCAAGTTACGACTAGGTAACTAACCGTCTACCAGAGGGGCTAGACAAGATGCACTACGCTAACTATCGTTTCTAATCGCTTCGTTTTTAAACCAATCACGTCACTGGTAGATCACGTGACTTTTCGTATCTCGTCATCTACAAGTGATGCGATTGGTTTAAAAACGTAACGAATAGAAACGCTGGTTAGCGTAATGCATCTTGTCTAGCCCCTCAGGATACAATTGTTTCTAATTGCTGGTAAATTCTTCTTGCTTCTCGGGCCACACAATAGCTCTGCCGTAAGCCACTAAAATATCAGCGTATTCTTCTTCTTCTTGCTGTTTGTAACCATGTCAATAAATGTCGATAACAACAATAAAATTAAAATAATTCTTATCTCTGTTTAGTTAAATGTTTCCCCGCGCAAATAACTTTTTAATTTTCATTTTTATTAAGTGTATTTTTCAATTACATAGGTAGTTTAGTTTTTGGTCGTAACTTGCGTACCTATCGTATACTTAGTTATTGAAATAAATGAATACTATTGTTAGGTTTTTAATAATTTTTGATGACTATTTTATGTTTTTTTATTATTAGTAAAAAAATAGTCTCAATTAATTTATCAAACCTTACTTTCAAGTAGGTAGTTTCAAAGAAGTACTAGGTAATGTAACCCACCATTTTAGATTGAAACCATATTTTGCCGAAAAACTGAACGTGATTCTAGACATGTGGTATACCGTAAGAATGGTCAGGAACTGGAGAAGTTTTTATGATGTTGGAAGATCTGAGGAGCGTCTACTTTTTTTTTAATTGTGCCGTAAAGTTGACCTTGACGATTTTTATTTTCTGTCCTTCACACTTTGTCGGCTAATATTTTTTTATTAGTTTACTATATGAATAAAAATAACATTTCATTAGAATACGCATACATTAGAGATTAAAAAAATACAAATACTTTTGTGCTGTCACATTTAATAAAAAAGATAGGTAAACAAAATGGTCAACTTTTGGAAGATACCGAAATTTTATTTAAAAAAAAATTTAAAAAAACACCGTGGGCACGATGAGTGTTAATTGGCCCAAAACGTGTTGCAAGTGACCCTAGCTACCCACCCTTTTCATTTGGCACTCGACTTGCATTACACCCTGTATATTAAATCAATGACTGGGGCTATCGCCCTTCAGAAATTTTCAGATAATAGGTTCCGGGAACTGTTTCATCATAGATTAAAAATGAACGACGTTAGCTATATATTTTTAAAATATTGTTATTTGTTCAGGACAATATACACTTTAAATTATAATTACAAAACTGTCTGAAAGTTGTTTATGTTTTTCAAACCAATGCTAAAAAAAGTGTACCTATCCGAACTTATTGGACACGGTGTACAATAAAATAAGTCGCATATTACACTGACATTATTTTTGTTAATACTTATTTAAGACTACGTCGAGCGTACGCCGGATGTACAGTGGCGCCCTCATCACTATTATTGTGTTTTCTAATAAAATAAAGTTTTTTCTTGAAATCGGGCGGTGCATTTTTGTACTACAAATGAAAACACAACTTATAGGACATATCACATAGTTTAATAACAATTGGCCTTTGAGTTATCAACTTAACGGAAAAAAGTGGCCACCTTTTCCCGTTAAGCTGACTACTCATAGGGTAATTGTTATCAAAGTTTGTTACGTATCCCATAAATTGTGTTTTTACTTGCGCTACAAAAAAGCATCGTCCGATTGCGAGGAAAAAAAAAGTTAATTAGAAAACACAATAATAGTGATGAGGGCGCCACTGGACGGTCGACGTTTGCTTGGCGCAGTCTTAATAAGTATATAACAAAACTCTTTTTTTATGCTGATGGTATAAGAAGTAGAGGAAATTTAAATAAAGAATGCCGTTAAAGACATGTTACCACTACATATGCAATTCCACGCTCTCGGCAATTCATCTATACATATTTTTGTACCTTTGCGCGGACATTTATTTTTACCCTTGACTACTTCAATTCACTCAACATTCATGTTTATGATGTTCGAGTTTATAAATTGAAACATAAGTGTAAATTAATAAATTTAGAAAATGTATGCTAGTAAATAATAGTATAAAACACATTTATGTTTAATTAAAATATGAATTTGAATATTTTGGTGTCCCTTCGTAAAAAAGACTAGTCATAAATATAAATTATTATGATGTAAAATTTTATGAGAAACATTTATGGAATCCCTACAGAAAAATTATGTGATAGTGAGGCAAGCTTTTATTTTTATCCATAAGACGGCCCGCCCCGCCATTCAAATTGGTATGCTGGGTTGCGTTAAGGTGCGACCACACCGCTGCTTAAAATACGGAGACGGTACTGAATCGCAGTGACGCATCGTATCCGTACTGTTTTTATCGCATGCCCTCCACACTGCTGCTCAAAATACGTAAATCGAGACAAAATGAGATACTGGGAGTCCCGAAAGGTTTGCAAAAAAAAACAAATTAATGAAAGACTATCTGAATCAACTAAATAAATATGTTTTTTTAACTGATTTTAGTATTTGTCTTCATTAAATAGCTTACAGATGATAAGAGTTAAAAACCTGGTTTTCGTAATTATTGAATTGGTTTGACACAGGCTAAAATACATAGGTAAAACAATTTAAGAAAAAATTAAGTTCCATTTATTTTCTGCCCAGAAGTATAAATTGTCGTCATCAAAATGCTCTTAAATTCTAAATTTAGGTACCATTATTCCTGAGTAATATTGATAAGTTACACGTGCACAGGAGTGGAGAATCCATGAATTGGTTAGAAAGATGTTTTTATCCTCGGGACACGTCCGCAACCGCCCAACACGGAGACGTGTCGTCCTCCCGCGGGACAACAGCCGTACTTTCGAACGAGAGATATTTATAGCCGCCCCAGGAGCCGCTATTACCTAATGTTACGTTTTATGGTAGCCCTTATTACGTATCCCCACACCGACTTGGCTCTGACTACCTCGGTTCTTTAGTTAAAACGATTTCATAAATATTTGTTTGGCTTACGTATAAAAAGCCTCAGTTATGATACTTATAATTACGCTTTAGCTAGTTCACCAGGTACTGGGTAAATTACCTCGATGAAGATATATTTTGCAGCAATCGTAAATTCGGCACGTCCCTCGAGTACGAGGCCGCGGCGGCCATAGCCGTCGCTGCTGCCACACCGTCTCTCCCACGCTACATACGTTAATCGCGCCCGCCGCCCGCCCCTCACCCTGTTCGCGCCTCCTGCCTCGCCCGCCTCGCCTGCCTCCCATTGCGTCTTTCTCTGTGCACCGCGATGAAATGGCCGAGAGAAAGCCTCTTTTGTTGCGTTAGCGATTTGTTATATTTTGTAGCGCCATTTCTAAGATACCTGCTTTGACTAGCTTAATTGTTGTTTCGAATCTGTGGTTTTATTGTGCATAAAATGCTTTGTCACATAAGTCTGGTAAGCTGGTCTTCTTCAATGCCGTTATAAACCCCCGGCTTCTTTGTTTGCTACAAGAATTCATTAACAGGATTTTACTTAAGCAAAATATATTTTGCTGTTTGTATTTTGTAATACCAATTTAACAATAATTAAGCATTGTCATTCATCCTATTTAGCGCTTCACGTAACTAAGCATGTTAACAATTAGGTATAGGAAGTCGATAGAAACCTACCTTTAACAGTCGTTTTAATTTTTGACATTGCTTACCTACTCGTTGAATTTAGATAGCAATTCAATAATATACTATCAGGGTTCGTAAAATGCGAGCAAAATTCATTGTGGTGCTAGGGACACTTATAATAGTCTAAGATACGGTATTAGAAATATATACCCT